>CM066033.1:711315636-711868136 GCA_033557465.1 Ichthyophis bannanicus
TGGAGCGCTTCACGGTGCTTTTCCCTTCATTAGGCCGTGCTTTGGGGGGGGGGGGGCGGCTAATACAAGCATTTTCTTTTGGTTTTGGGGACCTTGTTACCTCATTTGGGAGCTTGTTTATTCTGACGGTTCAGGAAAATCTTATGTTTAATTTTGATTTGTTTGATTTCTTTCATTTATTTTAAAACCCCCTTGCTCTTGCTACAGTGAGTTCTCTGTTACTCGGGAAGGGACTGTTGTTCCGTTGTTTTGTTTTTCTATCAAATTAAATATTAATAATACTAAACTTAAAGGATAGGAATCAGGCAGAGAAACAGCCTCTCTTTTTGGGACCTGAGGGATCGGATGGCATCTGGCATATGGCAGTGCGCTCTCTGTGTCTCATCTGCGGTGCACGCAGAGGTACGGTAGCAGATTCAGGTGTTTGTAGGAGCTGTGTCATTGTGTCTTCTGCAGTGGAACAACAGATGGATATGAAGATGGTCCCTGAACCTCGAGAAGTGACGGCTGGGGCTGAGGAGGATCTTCTGGTTCCGGCTGCTCCAGGGGGGTGGCCAGGAAGCCCTTGCAGGCCCATCCTCGGCCTTAGTGGCCGCGGGGGCAGGGCCTCCTCTTGAGGATTTCTGTCTGGATTTCGTCTTACTCATGCATCAAGCCTTTTGTTTATGGCGTCAAGGGAAATTACTGGTTGCCCTGGCAATATCTAGTTCCAGTAATCAGTCTGATTTGGTGGTGGGAGGTAATGTTGCTCCTAGACCGCCAAAGCAGACGCGGCCTCCGGAGTCTTCGCAGTGTGAGGTAGAGTGGCAGGAGTCAGAGGAGGCGGAGGTAGATGTCGACGCTCAACTGTAGGATTTAGAAGAAGGCGAGATCCTGGAACCTGAGTATCAGGCAAAGATTATTCGGGTGTTCCGTAAGGATGAACTGACTGCGCTTATCACGGAATCCCTACAGACATTGAAGCTGGCAGCGATTCTGCCGAGTGAGGAAGAGAATGAGGAGGGATCCCATAATCCAAACAGTACGGCAGACGCAGATAGTGTTTCCCGTACACCGTGTGGTAGACGGAATGATCCAGGACGAGTGGGATCAACCTGAGGCTGGTCTGCGCGGAGTCAGGACTATGAACAGGCTCTATGCCTTGGCGGATAAGGACAAGGAACGGTTCCGCTCTCCGCGCATTGATGCTGCGGTGTCATCAGTTACGAAAAAGACCACTATTCCGGTGGAAGGTAGCATGGCGTTAAAAGATGCATAAGATAGGAAAGTAGATGGTTTGTTAAAGCAGCCATTTGAGGCGGATTCATTGTCGCTGCAAGCTTCCATTTGTGGGGCTTGGGTCCCTCGGGCTTTATTTATTTTTATTTATTTATTACAGTTGCTTATATACCGCACTATTCGGCATCAGCGCGGTTTGAGATGGTCCCAGAGTTTGTGACAGGGGGCTCCTTTAGAACAGGAGAGGATTCGGGAGCTGGATTGTTTGGAGTCCGGAGCCCCTTATTTGGCAGATGTGAATTATGACCTGATTAGAGCGCTCGCTAACAGTATGGCTTCATTGGTGGCCGCACGCAGATCCATACGTATCCATATGTATCCATATCCATAGTGGAGGAGTGGCCTAGTGGTTGGGGCAAGGTACTTCAGGCCGGAAGGTCGGGAGTTCAAATCCCACTAGAAGACAGCAACCTTGGGCCGGAAGGACTGGGGTTTCTAGTCCCTCAGGTGCTCCTTGTGGTCTTGGGCAAGCCACTTAACCCTCCATAGCCCATGTTCCCTGTAAAATAGTTATCTCCAAGTTATAATGCCCTGTTCAATGTAATTTCAGTTTGTTCAATGTAAACCGCCTTGATATCATGAAAGGCGGTATATAAGAAATGATAAATAAATAAATATGGTTGCGGAATTGGGCGGCCGATGGCTCCTCCAAGTCGCGCCTCAGTAAGCTTCCATGTAACGGGAAATTGTTGTTTGGAGAAGATCTCAACAAGTTGGTTAAGGACTTAGGAGAGTCCAAAGGCGGGAGGCTTCAGGAAGATAAGCCTAGGCAAGGAAAGACTCTGCAAGGTTTTCGGGGTCAGTTTAGAGATTTCAGGAGATTTCGTACTTCTCTTTTGGGGAGTTTCCAGAGAGGTATATTTGCTTCCCAAGCTCAGGGGTTTCGTGGCTTTCGTGGAGCAATTAGAGGTTTCGCAGCAACGGCCGCAGCGACCTCTCGTAAGCCCCAATGAAAGTTGGCGGGTCCTGGCAGGAAGTCCTCCGATAGGGGGGAGGCTTCGGGAGTTTTTCTGCCTGGACCCAAATAACATCCGACCAGTGGGTCTTGGAGATAATTCGAGAAAGGTATGCGCTAGACTTGCGAATGCCGGTTCGGGATTCCTTTGTGATGTCTCCCTGCAGGGGTCGGAAAAAGGTCCTAGAGATCCGCAGCACTCTAAATCGTCTGTTACAATTGGGAGCAATCGTGCCGGTACCTGAAAAAGAATGCGATATGGGTCGATATCCAGGAACAAGCAGGAATGAGTCATCACATATGGGTACGTCGGTACCGACGGAGTCTGTGCGGGAACGCTTCCCAGCGTGCTGCCTTCCCGCCTTTCCCAACTGCCTCTCCTCAGTTTTCGTTTTCCGCGGAACCGGCAGGACGTCCTCCTGTCACCGCAGAAAATTCTTGTTTTATTTCTTTATTTTTCTTGTGGTCGTGGCTGTCTTCCCGACGCCACCGGTACCGCCGGTGTTTTCTTTCTTTTCTTGTAAAATCTTCCTTCTTCAAGGAATATATTTCTTCATAGTGTCTCACGGTATCTTAGGCCTTTTAGGCCTCTTCTTTTTCCTTCATGGAACCGCCAGCCACTTTCTCCAAGAAATGTTCACACTGTGGCAGTACAACTTTATTTTTAGACCCTCGAAATCGGTGTCTAACCTGTTTGGGTTTTGACAACACTTTGGTGAGAAGACGTTTTCAATATCGAGGTTCCCTCGATCCACGGTTTCCTTCCAGCTTCGGGACACCGTCCCTGTCTTCTTCTACACAGCATCAGGTAACCCACAAACAGTCTGTTAAGACTAGCCAGCCCTCGAGTGGTAGGTCTCATGCACAGCATGTAGACGGCTCCGGCCTTGCCCTCGAGGGCCCACTGGCTTCAAAACCCCAGCGGGAGTCTTCGGTCTCCAAAGCGTTTGAGGGGTTTCAGGTTGTTCCTGGGGTTCACCCCTCACAGAACATACCTGAGCCGTGTCTGGTTGTGACATCTGCTTCGAGCGGTACCGATACCCCGACATCGGCACTGGTGTTGGATGAAACACTCCTCACCAGGGATGGTCATCTGGCGTCCTCGGTGCCTTCGGGACCAGTGGATACGCTCCAGACTGACCTTCCATTATCGGTACCAACACCGATACTACCACCGACGTAGGTACCCTCCAGATGTGCATCGATAGCCTCTCTTCCTTCGATGCTGAGTCTGGAATCGATCTCCAGTCTGGAGGACTGGGTACCGACTTGCCTTGGTACTGGCTCTAGGTTCCGAAGGCTCGGTTCCGATGATTCGGATCCGCAACTCTCGGTTCCCTCGAGGCCCACTGAGTTGCCATTGGTTGACCTTCATTCACTGGTATCAGGCACGGTACCGAAGTCGGTGCCGATGTCCTCATTACCCTTACGGTCGGTGTCTTCCATGCCCAGTTTAGAATCGCTCTCTAGTCTGGAAGACTCGGTACCAATATCATTTGGTACCGACACCGACTGATACCGGTGGCTCGGTACCGAGGATAGCACCCGGACGTTTTCGGTTGCCTCGGTATCGATTGAACGGTCTGCGATGACTGCTCCGATGTCTTTGTCGGGCTCGACTCTGACATCGGTACCGGTATTGACATCGGTACCGGTATCCACAGTACCATCGTGGCCAACTCCTGCCATGCTTTTTTCAACAGGATCGCTCCCTTCTATGCCAAGCTTGGAGCCGATACCTGGCATGGACAATGTGGTAATGTCAGTCGCTGCTTCTGACAGTAAGTACCGGCGACCATCCTCTAAGCATTCCACATTGTACTGTGCAGGATCTTCTATTCCTATATATCTGGATAGCTCTGTCGGTGCTCAGGCTAGTTCTTCGGATCTAACCTGTCCAAGGGAAATTCCTATTGGGGAACCCTCTTTTCAGAGTTTCCTCCGGGATATAGCAAGATCTCTTGCCATTCCTATCCCAGGACATGATCCTGCACAGGCCTCTCTTTCTACCAAAGCAAAGGAGAATATAATGCTTCCTTTGCATCATTCCTTGCAGGATCTCCTTCTAGGAATGTGGGAAACACCTTTAAGGGTACCCCCACCTTCCCGAGCAACTGATCTCTTATATCAGGTGCCCCCCTCTCCAGGGTTTCAAAAGACTCAACTTCCTCATTCCATAGTTGTGGAATCAGCATTGAGGCGGGTAAAGAGCAAGAAAAAGCACTCTTCTTATCCGCCAGGTCGTGAATCTAGGATGCTTGATGACTTTGGACGTCAAGCCTTCCAGACATCTATGCTTTCTGCAAGAATTCTCTTATATTTTCTATATGAGTCTATCTCTTAAGCAGGTCACAGAGCACTTACATCTTTTGATTCCTTCCCTTCCAGAGTCCAAGAGTGCAGACTACTCTTCACTGCTCAAGCATCTCCAAAATATTTCTTGGTTTCTTACTTGTGCTTCCCTAGACTCTTTTGAGTCTGTTAGCAGGACTTCTGCTATATCTATAGGGGCACGACGTAGAGCCTGGCTCCAAGCTTCAAGCTTGGACAAATGGGCACAACACAGACTGGGACATACTCCTTGCACTGGAGATAATCTTTTCAATAAGGAGTCTTTACGACAGGTTACTCAGTTTTCCACTGACTTACCTGTTCCTAGGGGCTGTTCTGCACCTTCTTCTGTCCCAGTAGGTACGAAATGTCCTGCCAAACCTTCTTCCCATAGCAGAAAAAGGTTTTATGCATCCTCTGCCCATCCTACAGATGTTCCCAAACAGGGGAAGCATCGTCCTGGTCTGCAGGGTTCAACCTCTCACCAGGCTAAGCAAACCCAGCAACCACAGGGTTTCTAATCAACCCATCAGATGTTTGTCACTCTGGAAATTACAATCTCCAGGAACAAGCAGGAATACGTCATCACATATGGGTACGTCGGCACCGACGGAGCCCGCGCGGGAAAGCTCCCCAGCTTTTCAGATTAAAAGCTTTTGGGGCCTCCCACTGCACATGCGCGCTGCCTTCCCGCCTTCCTGACCAGCTCTCGTCAGTTTCTTTTTTTCCGCGGAGCCAGCAGGTCGTGTTCCTGTCACCGCTGAAGAAATTGTTGATTTTATTGTTTTCTTTAGACCGCGTACCTGCCTTCCCCATTCTGAAACCGGTACTGCCGGTCTCTCTTTCTTTCTTTAAAAAAAAAAAAAAAATATATATATATATTTTTCTTTTCTTCAGCACAGCTTGGTACTTTGTTAGGCCTTCAGGCCTACACAAATTCTCCTCATGGAGAAGCCAGTTCCTGGTTTTAAAAAGTGTACCAAGTGCAGTGCTGTCATTCCTCTTACAGACACCCATGAATGGTGTCTTAAATGTTTAGGACCTGACCATTCCATACCGGACTGCCCATCCTGCTCCCAGATGTCGAAACGTGGATTGCAGAACCGGGCCAACAAGTTCCATGTGCTGTTTCCTTCAGAAGCATCACAGTCATCCAGGTCTTCCTCTCCGGATGGATCTCAGGTAACCAAAACTCCAGTGGGCAAATCCTCTAAAAGCAAATCTCTTTCTAAAGATCGAGAGGCTCTCAATTCTGAGTTCGAGGATTCTGCCCAGGCCAAAAAACCCCGGCGGGAGGCTCCGGCCTCCAAAGCAATCATGGGGTCACAGGTTGACATCGATGGCGCGGCCTCGACAGATCACCTGTTGTACTGCTCTGGGGTACTGGCCCATACCGGTACCGACATCCAGGCAGCAGTGGCGTCTATGGGCAATACTGTCCAAGTCATGCAGCAGGCCATTCTGGCTTTTATTAATGCTGCTACGCCCTCGGTACCGCAGCCAGCAGTACCGGGTCCGGTTCCGGTAATGGCTTCCATACCGGAACCGAGGCCATCGTCTTCCAAACGCAGATCGGTTCCGCATGCTGGATCCGGGCTTTTGCCCGGTACTGATCCCATACCCGGTACGCCCGATGTCGATACTGAACGGTATGCGTATTGTGCGTTGGAAGCACATAGAGGATACTCTGCTTCTTCAGAGGATTTTAACTCCTCTGATGATTCTGATGAGTTCTCCCTTGATCTTCCTGAGGAGCCTTCTTCTCCTAACAGGAGAATGTCTCCACCAGAGGATTTGTCCTTTCAGGACTTCATCATAGAAATGGCTAAAGGTCTTTCTATTGCTTCATCCTCTGAAAAGGAACCCAGATCAAAGAAACTGGATATTTTAGGATACTCTAAGTCTCCTAAAGAGGCAGTCACCCTGCCTATCCATGAAATCCTTCAAGAACACTTGATGGACTTATGGGAGGCTCCTCTAACATTGTCTCCTTCTTCTCGCAGGTTGGACACCATGTACCGTGTCCCCCCTTCTCCTGGTTTCCAAAAAACCCAGTTGCCTCACCATTCTATTGTGGTGAAGTCTGCAATGAAGAAGATAAAGAGTACCAAAAGACACTCTTCTACTCCTCCAGGGCGAGAATGTAAGACTCTAGACTCTTTTGGCAGGAAAATTTTCCAGGCTACTATGCTTATAGCCAGGATTAATTCCTATAGTCTTTACATGGGCATGTTTCTCAGTGAAATCGCTCTAAAAGTTCGGCATTTTGCCCCCTTTATCCCTGAGGATAAGAGGGAGCAGTTCATTTCCTTAGTGAAACACCTTTTGGATATTTCAAAGTTCTCCAACAGGGCAGCTTTTGATTCCTTTGAGGGTGCTGGTAGGGCTTCGGGCATTGCTATAGCAGCCAGACGTCTTGCTTGGCTCCAGGCTTCTGATCTAGAACCTTGGGTCCTAGATGGCTTACGAAATCTGCCCTGTACAGGTGAGAACTTATTTGGTGAGGAGTGGCAAATTAAGGCCACTCAAATGGATGCAGAAAATGCCACCTTAGATAGACTTTCTAAGTCTACCTCCACTCCTGCCAAGAAGAAGTCTTTTAAGAGGCCTTATTACAAGAAGTCCAGATTTTCTACAAATACTGGCCAACAATCCTCTCAGCCTCGTTTTGCTGCTAAACGTCAGCAACCTAAACAGGCAAGGTCAAAGCCTGCGGCGTCTGCTACGCCTCAGCAGGCTCCACCCCCTCAGGGGTTTTGACTTGCCACTAGAGAACTTAACTTTTCTGGCTCTAGAACAACCAGAGCCCCTCACCATACCCGGAAGGTTAGCTCACTTTGCTCCCAGATGGGAGCAAATTACATCAGAGCAATGGACCCTCTCTATCATCAGAGAGGGTTACAAACTCCATTTTTCCGACCTTCCTCCTTATACTATGGTGAGGCAGTTCAATTCTCCCCCATCTCTCCTGGCCCTCTTGGGTCAGGAAGTCTCCTCCCTCCTTGCCCAGGGGGCAATAGAGGAGGTCCCTCTTCTTCAACAGGGGACGGGATTCTACTCCCCTTATTTTCTAATACCAAAGAAGACAGAGGGCTTCAGACCAATTCTGGATCTGAGAGAATTGAACAAATTTCTTTTCAAGGAGAAATTCAAAATGCTTTCTCTGGGCATTCTCCTTCCATACCTTCAGAGTCAGGATTGGCTTTGTTCTCTAGACCTCAAGGATGCGTATACACACATACTCATCCACCCATCCCACAGAAAATACCTTCGATTTCTGTTTCAGGGAAAACATTTCCAGTACAGAGTACTCCCCTTCGGTCTAGCCTCTGCTCCAAGAGTGTTCACCAAATGCATGGCAGTCGTAGCTGCCTTTCTAAGAGGCCTGGGAATTTTCATATTCCCATACCTGGACGACTGGCTCATCCGAGCTCCCTCTCAGTCCCAGGCCCAAATTTCCCTGGACCGCACAAGGCGTCTTCTGCAGTATCTGGGACTGGTAGTAAACCTTCCCAAGTCTCAACTAATCCCTACTCAGTCTCTCGAGTTCATAGGGGCCCAGTTAGACACCATCACTGCAAGGGCCTACCTGCCTCAGGTCAGGGCCCAACGCCTGCTGAGTTTGGCCTCCCAAGCTCAGTCCAGCAGTCATTTGACAGCCCGGGAAATGCTGCGACTTCTGGGCCACATGGCCTCCACGGTACATGTGGTGCCCTACGCTCGTCTGCATATGAGAGCAGCTCAATGGACCTTGGCCACCCAGTGGACTCAAGCATCTGGAGCGCTCTCCGACCAAATACTCACCTCAAGCCGTCTATTTTGGTCCCTCCAATGGTGGACATCCACCAAGAATCTGTTGTTGGGGGCCCCCTTCCAACCTTTGTTGCCCCAAGCAACCCTCACAACAGATGCCTCCCAAACAGGGTGGGGAGCTCATCTTCAGAACCTCTCCACTCAGGGCACTTGGTCTCCACAGGAGGCCACCCTTCATATCAACCTCCTGGAACTGCGAGCGATTTACCTTGCCCTCAAGGGCTTCTATACCCTCCTTGTCAACCTGACTGTCCTAGTTCAGACAGACAATCAGGTAGCCATGTTCTATATAAACAAACAAGGAGGGACAGGCTCTCTGTCGCTTTGCAACGAAGCTCTCAGAATATGGGCCTTCGCCAGAGAGCATCAAATTCACCTTCTTGCAGTGTATCTTCCAGGAGTTCAAAACTCTCGTGCAGACAGACTCAGTCGAGTTCTGCTTCCACACGAATGGTCCCTACATATGGACCAGATACGCAGAATCTTTCAGGAATGGGGGACCCCGGACATAGACCTCTTTGCAAGTCCGTGGAATGCCAAACTTCCCTGGTTCTGTTCCAGAACTCAGTGTCAGGGAGCTCAGGCCCACGATGCCTTCCTCCTGCATTGGGGTCAGGAATTCCTCTATGCCTTTCCACCCATTCCTCTAATATCCAAGACTCTGTTCAAGCTCCAGAGGGATCACGGGACTATGATCCTCATAGCTCCCCGCTGGCCACGCCAGGTGTGGTTCCCTCTACTTCTGCATCTCTCCCAGGGATCCTCCCTGGACCTGGGAGCTGCGCCAGACCTTCTGTCTCAGGAGGAGGGGACTTTGTGGCACCCAAACCCCAAATCCCTACATCTCAGAGCTTGGTTACTGAAGGCCTAAGTCTTCAAGACTTTAATCTTTCTCAACCTGTGACAGATATCCTTCATGCCTCTAGGAAACCTTCCACGAGGCGTTCTTATGCTTTCAAATGGAAACGTTTTTCCATTTGGTGTGCTCAGCAGGGTCTTGACCCTCTAGCACTTCCTTTGAATTCCCTCTTGGACTATCTCCTGCATCTTTCAAATGCAGGCCTTAAGACGAATTCAGTAAGGGTCCATTTGAGTGCTATTGCAGCATCCTTAAAACCTATAAATGGACAACCTGTCTCCTCTCATCCTCTTGTTGCACGTTTCATGAGAGGCCTGACTCTAACTAAACCTCCCATCCGACCTCCTCCGGTAGCATGGGATTTGAACCTCGTTCTAGGTCAGCTTATGAAGCCACCTTTTGAGCCTTTGGACTCTACCTCCTTCAAATTTCTTTCCTGGAAGGTTGTTTTCCTTATTGCAGTCACTTCGGCTCGCCGCATCAGTGAACTGCAGGCTTTAGTGGCTCATCCACCTTATACTAGGTTTCATCATGATAAGGTGGTCCTTAGGACGAATCCCCACTTTATGCCCAAAGTGGTCTCGCCTTTTCATCTTAATCAAGAGGTATATCTACCTGTCTTTTTCCAGGCTCCTCATGCATCCAGTGCAGAGAGGAACCTTCATACTCTGGATTGTAAAAGAGCTCTTGCCTTTTACCTCAACAGGACTCAACCACATCGAAAGTCTTCCCAACTTTTCGTGGCTTTTGATCCTTCTCATTTGGGACTTCCAGTCACCAAGCGTACACTTTCCAATTGGATCGCTCAGTGTATTTCTTTTGCTTACCAGAGTAAGAACATTTCTATGGAGGGCCATGTCACAGCTCACAATGTGAGGGCCATGGCCACTTCTATGGCTCATCTTCACTCTGTGTCCATAGATCAGATCTGTCGAGCAGCCACTTGGGCCTTGGTTCATACCTTCACAGCCCATTACTGCTTGGACAAGGACTCCCGCCGGGATGCCTTGTTTGGTCAGGCTGTCCTCAAACACCTGTTCCATACTTAAACAACTCCTGCCCACCTTCCCTGGATGGATGCCTGAGATCCATGCGAAGATGGTTTACCCTTGGAGGGGGATCTCCCAGGCATCTTAGCTAGGGAGTCCCCATATGTGATGACGTATTCCTGCTTGTTCCTGGAGATAGCACAGTTACTTACCTGTAACGGGTGATCTCTGGGAACAGCAGGAATTAGTCATCACAACCCACCCACCTCCCCTAGGAGTTGTATCTCTATCTATCTATCTTCCTGTCCTCTCTCTCTATTGTCTCAGCTTTAAACTCGAACTGACGAGAGCTGGTCAGGAAGGCGGGAAGGCAGCGCGCATGTGCAGTGGGAGGCCCCAAAAGCTTTTAATCTGAAAAGCTGGGGAGCTTTCCCGCGCGGGCTCCGTCGGTGCCGACGTACCCATATGTGATGACTAATTCCTGCTGTTCCCAGAGATCACCCGTTACAGGTAAGTAACTGTGCTATCTGCAGTTGTTTCTTCTCCATGGAGACAATCCACTGCTGTCATTCTACATCTTAAACATGGATCTCTTCCCGAAAGACATCCATCTTTTCTCTATGAGCTGTCAGGATATTCATGCTTCTGGGTCACAGGGTTCTCCTCTTTTCCTTCTAGGGAAAGAGGTCCATCCACTATCAAATGATAGTTTTCCTGTGCCAGCATGTCTCCTTTCCTTTCTGTTAACTTATTATATTGTAAGTTTTTTTTCTTCAGCTCCATTTTCTTTACCCTCTTACCAGGGTTTTCCTCTGTAAGAGTGGTATTGCTCACTGGAGGGCTTTTCTTCAGCCTCTCTAATTTCTTTCTTTTCTAGTGCGGAGTTCTCTTTTCTGAGTCACTCCTCTTTTTCAATCTTGCTTTGCAGCAGTTCATCAGATACCTCCAGAGTTTCTACTCTTGTTTTGTCTGTCCTTTCTGTTTTTCAACAGTACCATTCTTCTGCTGTCTGGCAAGTAACTACCAATGCAGGAGCCTTTATGTTTCGACCACTGGTTCTTATCCACCAGTAACCAGATTTGTCCTACAATAATAATCTGTCTAGTATTAGTAGTGACTCCAAGTCAGTGCTGTCATCTGTCTTGGGAAAATTTTTCACTACAAACTTGTTGGATTGTCTTCTCTTCTACCATATCCATTCCCATGGGTTTGGCAGCATAGTTGACATAGCTACTGGCTTCTCTGTAGCCAGTTCTATCTCCTCATTCTCCTGCATAATGCTCTCTGCAATTCTACAGAGGAGCTCTCCACTGTGGGCCCTTGCTAGAGAGCATGGGGTTTTTTTCTCCAACAGCTATACTAGATGGTTGAAAAAGGGATTTTTTCAGTCATATCTGCCATGACTAGAAAAGTTCTCCTTTTTTACTATAACGCACATAAGCCTACTCTTACGTGAAAGCTTAAGGAGTTGCTAGTTCCCTTCTTTGGTCCATAGTATTTCCAATGGGGAATATGTTTCCTCCTTCCAGCTCGTCCTCATGGTAAGAACGCATGATACCTTTTTGCCCTTAACCAGGTCACTGTGGTATCTCATTCCTATGCGTCTTCTGTTCACTTACCATGCTAGAGTTCTAAAATACTCAGGACTTGCAGGCTGCTGACTGAGATCATCCTCTGCTTTTCACGTAACCATCCTGGTTATCCTACTACCTAGTATCCCTGTAGCCATAACCAGTTGGAATTGATTCTCTATATGCCTTCTCAAGTAGGTTCCACCTTCTTGTTCTTAGATGAATCTTTCCTCTCCACATTTGTCCTATGTGAATGCCTTGGGGACATATTCTGTCTGCTTCCTGCAGACTTCCATATACAGGTATGTATGTTTATCTATAGCACACATCTTACAGATGTCTATGTCTATCATGTGTGAGTATTTATTTATACCCTTCATATCTCACTATAGATATATTCTCATATATCTATATGTGTATGTATGTATGTATATGTGTGTGTGTGTGTGTATGTGTATATATATATAATCTTGAGATATTCTACTATCGGTAGATATGTATTCTGCTTTATCTACCTGACTGTCGAGGCTCCTATAGCCATATGATTCTGACAGAAGGGTTTTTACCCATACTATGCTATCCAGCATGTTTTGGGATCCTACACTCACAACCACTTGGTGATAGTTAACACCTACCATAACCCTAAGGTTAGGTACCTCTGAAGCTCTCCATGTCCAATATCTCTCCCAGCTTACTTCAGTTAGGACAGTTATTGCGGATCTTCAGCTACTTACAGGGTAACACCTCCGGCGTTGTCCTTCCCTTTGGGATACAGGAGGTTCCCATACCCTTTCTCCCCACAAGGACTGGAGTTTGTCCAAATCAGTTAGCTTTTCTCTTTTGTTCCTAAGAGTGAGCCACTCTTTTACCAAAAGAGTTTGGTTTTTATCATAAAGCCTTCTGCTGAAGGCCCACCATTTTTTGTACTACCCCAGGTTTTTCCTACTGGGGTTCCCTGTTCCCTTTCAGGATTCTGACCTCCATTATTTTTCCTACAGGTTCCCTACCTCCACTATAGTGAGGTCCTTCTTGAGGTTCCTCTACTGGGTTCCCCAGTAGATCCCATGAACCTCCATACTTCTCTAAAGTCCTGTTATGGGAGGTCCCTATTGCATTTTATTTCTTTGCAATATCATTGATGACATTATCATCCACACATGGACTCTTTTCTGCAGTCCTATGCTAGGTTAGCTGTTCCACAGCACCTTTCTTTCTTCAACTCCTACCCCCCATCCTCAGGATGCCTGGTGTTGTGCAGGATAGCATGTTCCAACCTATAACATGCTGGGACTCCAGGCATCTCAGCTTGGGAGTCCCCATATGTGAAGACTCATTCCTGCTTGTTCCTGGAGATAGCACAGTTACTTACCTGTAACAGGTGATCTCAGGGAACAGCAGGAATAAGTCTTCACAACCCACCCACCTCCCCAGGAGTTGTATCTCTATCTATCTTTCCTTTCCTCTCTCTCTCTCTCTCTCTCTCTC
This sequence comes from Ichthyophis bannanicus, assembly GCA_033557465.1. Lineage (NCBI taxonomy): Eukaryota > Metazoa > Chordata > Amphibia > Gymnophiona > Ichthyophiidae > Ichthyophis > Ichthyophis bannanicus. Next base: position 711,328,918 of record CM066033.1, read on the forward strand.
TCTCTCTCTTTGTCTCAGCTTTAAAACTTAACTGAGGAGAGGCAGTTGGGAAAGGCGGGAAGGCAGCACGCAGGCGTGGTGGGATGCTTCCAAAAGCTCTTTGATTGGACGCTGGGAAGCATTCCCGCGCAGACTCCGTCGGTACCGACGTACCCATATGTGAAGACTTATTCCTGCTGTTCCCAGAGATCACCTGTTACAGGTAAGTAACTGTGCTATACTCAATTTATTTTGTAGTGCCAAAAAAGGACGGATCACTGAGACCTATTTTAGACCTTAAAGGGGTGAATCGCTGTCTCCGAGCGTTGCATTTCAGAATGGAAACCTTGAGATCGGTCATTGTAGCAGTACGCAAGGGAGAGTACTTGACTTCCCTGGATTTTACCGAGGCGTACCTGCACATACCTATCAGGGTGGATCATCAGAAATTTCTTCGCTTCGCCCTTCCTTGGGGACATTATCAATTTCAGGCGTTACCGTTCGGTTTGGTGACGGCGCCGCAGATGTTCACCAAAATTATGGGGGTCGTGGTGGCGGCGTTGCGAAAAGACGGAGTGTTGGTTCATCCATATCTCGACGACTGGTTAATTCGAGCGAAGTTCAGAACCGAGAGTGTTCGGGTTACCGAAAAGGTAGTGATGATCTTACAGAGTCTAGGCTGGGTGGTCAATGCAGCCAAAAGTCACCTAGAACCATCTCAGGATCTTGTGTACCTAGGGGTACGCTTCAACACTCAGGAGGGTTCAGTGTTTCTGCCAGATCGGCAAGTCCAAACTCTGCGGCAGCAGGTTCGTCGGTTCAGGTCATCGCCAGCTCCTTCGGCGTGGACTTACCTTTGTGTACTAGAAATGATGGCAGTGACCTTGGAAGCGGTGCCATGGGCCCGGTTCCATATGAGACCCTTGCAACGAGTTCTACTTCGTCTGTGGTCGCATCAATTCGACTCGTTGAGCAAATGTCTTCCGTGTTCGTCTCGGATCAGGCAGTCTCTGGGGTGATGTCTTCACCCCGAGGTACTAACAAAAGGAATGCCGCTGGAGCAGCCGTAGTGGCTTCCACTGTTGACAGATGTGAGTCTCGCGGGATGGGGAGCTCATTGCGGAGAGCTCTTCGCATAAGGCATTTGGTCAGTCTCCGAGAGCTCTTGGTCGATCAACCGACTGGAGCTGAGAGCTGTTTGCCTGGCTCTCCTATCGTTCGAGACCACGATCACAGGTTGTGCGGTGCGAGTGCTATCGGACAATTCTGCGACGGTGGCTTACATAAATTGTCAGGGTGGTACAAAGAGTACGGCCATGGAAGAGGAGGCGGAGATGCTGTATACCTGGGTGGAAAGTCTGTTACCGGCAATCTCGGCGGTGCACATTGCCGGGAAGGACAATGTGACAGCGGATTTCTTAAGCAGAGTCCAGGTGGATGCGGGAGAATGGGAGTTGCATCCGGACATCTTTGCGCTTTTAATTCACAGATGGGGTCAACTGACATGGATCTCATGGCGACCTTTCATTTGGCGAAGGCAACTCTGTTCTACAGCAGACGGCAAGAAAGAATGTCTGAAGGGATCGATGCTCTAATGCAGCGATGACCGTCGGCGGGTCTTCTCTGTGTTTCTGCCGTGGGCCCTAATAGGCAGGGTGATACAGCGGATCGAAGCTCATCACGGGAAGGTGCTGCTGGTGGCTCCAGATTGGCCAAGAAGACCGTGGTACGCCAATCTAATTTGGTTGCTCGACGGGGAGCCATGGAGATTGCCGGAATCAGAGGATCTGCTGATTCAAGGGCCGCTGCGAATGCCTCAGGTGACTCGAATCTTGCTTATGGTTTGGCCATTGAAAGGGCTAGGTTAAGGAAAAGAGGATACTCGAGAGCGGTGATCACAACGTTGCTTTGGGCAAGGAAGCCTTCTACATCGCTAGCTTACGTCCGTATTTGGCGTATATTTGAAGATTGGTGCTCTCGACGGCAGGTTTGGGTGGCTACAGTGTCGGTGCCCGTCGTTTTGAATTTTTTGCAGAATGGATTTGATAGAGGTTTAGCAGCCAGCTCCTTGAGAGTACAGTTAGCAGCCCTGGTTTGTTATAGGGGTAAAGTACAGGGCATATCTCTGGGGGAGCATGCAGATGTCTTACGCTTTCTTAAAGCAGTGTCTAGGTTATGACCGTCCCGTAGAGTCGTCGTACCGCCATGGGATCTTAATTTGGTGTTGAAGGCCTTAGTTAAGGCTCCCTTTGAGCCTCTTCATCAAGCTTCGATAAAGGATGTAACTTTAAAGACAGTGTTATTAGTAGCCATTTGTTCGGCAAGGCGAATTTCGGAATTGCAAGCGTTGTCCTGTCGAGAGCCTTTTCTGTCTTTTTCTAGGGAAAAGGTGGTTTTACAGCTTGTGGCTTCCTTTCTTCCAAAGGTGGTTTCTCCGTTCCATTTGAATCAAACGGTTTCGTTTCCGGTTCTCGGTGCTGTGGAGGGAAACGCTTCGGACTGTAGTTTTGAGCAAGTTGGATATAAAGCGAGTGTTACGTCGGTATTTGAAAGTGTCGGAAGGCTTCCGCAAATTGGACCGTCTATTCGTGTTGTTCGGAGGATCCCATAAAGGGGAGGCAGCGGCAAAGGCTTCCATTTCTAGATGGATTAGAGAGGCGATTGTGTCTGCTTATATAGTTCAGGGTCGTTGCGGGCTCATTCGATCAGAGCGCAAGGGTGCCGCCAGGGGAAATCTGTAGAGCAGCCACATGGTCGTCGCTTCATGCGTTCAGTAAGCGTTACCGTCTTGATGTCCTGGCGGCGGAGGATGCCTGTTTCGGATCAGCGGTGTTGCGGGCCAGAGGCAAAGGTCCCTCCCCATGATGGTTGGCTCTGTTACATCCCACAGGTGGAGGACTAAACTGGAGGAACGATACGGAAATGGTAATTACACTTACCTGGTAATTGTAGTTCCTTGAGTGACGACAGTTTAGTCCTCATTCCCACCTGGAGTGTTTTTTTATCGTCAATGGAAGCTCGGTTGGCGTGAGGGCAAGTTACAGGTAGGTCTGTTTATAAATGACTTTCTGTTTCATTATTTCCTGTCGATATTTTTTCTGTTTCTTCCATCTATTGCTGTTTAAGGTGGATGGAAACGGTACAAGAAAATGAAGGGAATGTTGGTGGTTTTAGAAAGTTAGTATTTATGTCTTAGCTACTTATCTGTTGCTCTTTTGAGTATGCTTTGTCAATGGTTCACTGGGGCTGATGGGAGAGACCAGCAGACTACATCCAGTGATGTCACAGTTTTGACATGCCCAGTCTCCAAGCTGCAAGAGGAGGTGCACAACCCACAGGTGGAGGACTAAACTGTCGTCACTCAAGGAACTACAGTTACCAGGTAAGTGTAATTACCATTTCCTTTCCGTTTCCAGGTTCTGACTTCTCTGTATTTTTTGAATTTATTGTAAACCGCCCTGCTGGTCTCTGAAGGTGCGATATAGCAAGAAACTTAATAAAGATAAAGAACGGGGAGAGAGAGGGGGATGTTAAATCTTTTGTATTGCGAGTAGCTTACCTTTTTTAAAATACATTTTCAAGTAGGAAAATCTTACCTCTAATAATACTTTATATATGATTTGTGTATACCCTGATATTTTTAAGATGAGGCCACAGATGCCTTGAAAACATCCGGAGACATCAAAGAGACGATGACATGGGCTACTAGTAGGAATTCTGGCCTGGGCTACACACCAGTATTCAAAGTGCATCCTACACAACATACAGATTCTGCTACTGACCAGTTTCATCTGTCTAGCAACCAGGTTTGGATTAGATGTTTTTGTATTGCACAGAATTGCAAATAAGACATCCACCTACATTTTAATGATATGGAGGTATCTTGCAAAACCTTTTAGACAAACATTTAAATGAACCCAATATGCTTTCTTAGAAGATAGAGGGAAGTTCATCTTTGGATATCATTTTGTTTGTAATTTTTATTATTGATCACATGCAAATGTTATGCAAACATTGGTGTATATTTTCTATTTGTAACTTACATACCAGCTCAGGTTTCTTTCAGTAGCGTTAAAAACATGAGGAGTGAAACATTGATGAAATTTGAGGACATCTGTCAATTTTTGCTGGTAGTTAGATGTATGGGGTTTTGTATAAATGTTCTGTAGTGTTGTAGCAACTTGTGTGTGTTTTTTCTACATTTAAATATATTTTTATATCTTACTTGTTACTGAATGGCATCAGTTAATCTGTACATGTAAATTGATTTTTATGTTTGATTTTAAATGTCTAAATTTTGGCCTCTTTTTTAGCATGGCGGTCAACTTAGGAAGCATTTAGTATTTTTAACAGCAAAACACACAGGTTCTATTTACTAAAGCATGTAAAGATTTTGTAGTTATAGTAGATTAATTGCAGAACTTTTGCCAGCTGCAATACACCTCAAAAATAGAACAGAAGAATAAGTGGTGATTAAAAACAGCAAAAAAAAAAGGGGTACAAAGTCAAATACAATTTTTAATACACTGAAACCATAAATCTGAATGTACATAAAAATTGACCAAATATAAATACAATTGTGGTCAACATTATTGGCACCCTTGCAATTCAACCCCTTAATGTACAGTATCTCCTAAAACAAAGAAAAAAGTGGCCAGTGAAATGGCTTTGGACTGTATATATATTGGCACAGAATCAAATAAAACCAGGCCAATTGAAAAAGGAAGTAGTATAAAAATGGGGACATTGCCAGGACATGATCAGTCCTATCGATTAAGAGGATACAGATTCTACCTGCATAATTATATTAAATCTAGACCATAATTTTTTTGTTGGATTGTTTACCTTGAAAGATTAACAATTCCTTATTGTTCCTACAGTTTAGTCCTCCACCTCTGGTAGTGAACCTCCTCCTGCAGCTTGGAGACTGGGCATGTCAAAATCATGACATCACTGGATATAGCCTGCTGGTCTCTCCCATCAGCTCCCAGTGTGTCCAGTCTCCATGCAGCAGGAGGACGTAGTGAGCCTAGGTGCTGGGCTCACTAGAGGAACATATAAGGAGCACTTTAGATAGGGTGTGTGTTAGGTCCTAAATTTCTCTTGATTGTGACTTTAATTTAATTGGATTTCATTGAATTTCATTTCATCCCTTGGTTATTAGTGTATGGCCCTTTAAAAAAAAACAAAAACAAAAAAACAAACCCTCCGCCTGGCTGCCCTTTCATTTTCTTTCCTTTGGGGCAGTAGCTCGGATCTCTCCTCCTTGATTGTCCAGGTGTGAGCTCCGCAGGCAGTATCGGCACTCCGTTGTGCTGTAGGCTGAGGCAGAGAGCTACAGCGAACACAGCACATTGTCTCTCGTTGCCGGGACAGCGATTCTCATGGCGGAGGTGGCCGTGGCATTGCCGGAAGACATCGTGGCTGCTGCAGCCGCCTTGGTACTGTTTGGGGACCACTTTTCAAGTGGCTGCTACTGCGGTTAAGCCCTTCAACGGCTAAAGGGGGTTTACTGACTTCATTTAAAACGGCGGTTTTTGGCGCCATTTTCAGCGCGTCAGGTAGAGACGCCATTTTAGGCCGGTCCTGCTGAGCTGCGTGGCAGGAGTTTCTGCGGCTAACTGCTTTAGGGCAGTGGGCAGAAAGTGTGTTCTTTGATGCTCCCCACTAAGACTGCTTTATTTAATTTGTTCTTTTTCTTTCTTTTGGACTCTCTTATTTTGTTTGGGGGTCTTCTCTCGGTCACTTTGGGGTGGGAGGGGAATCGATTAGTAATATAGTACACTGATACTTTAGGGGCCTTTGCTGGTATTTAAAAAAAAAAAAAAAGCAGCAAGAAAAAAAAAAAAAGGAGAGTACATTGCCTGCCATCCTCGCTGCTTAAAGGGGCACAGCGGTGGTTAGGGGCATAACTGATGTCAACGCGTCCGCAATGTGTGGTCTGCGGTACTCGCAGGGGCACGGTTGCTGATACCGGGGTCTGTCGGGGCTGTGTTGTAGTGTCCACCGCTGTGGAGCAGCAGATGGAGCAGATGGGGAGTGTGGAGACCCCGAGCCCAAAGGCTGCGTCCGGTGGGGAGACTTTAGTGGTCTCGCCGTCGGGACCACCTCCGGAAGGTATCTCAGGTCCTTTGGGTGTGGGGCTCGCTGTAGGTTCCGAGTCCCAGTTGGGGGTTTTCTTTCCGGACTTTGTATTGCTAATGCACCAGGCATTCTGTTTGAGACGGCAGGGAAAGCTGCCTGACCCCTTACAGCTGGTGGCCCCTATGCAGCCCCCTCGCTCAGGAGATGTGGGGAGCATTGCTCAGAGGCCCCTCAAGAGAGCGCGGCCTGGGGAGCTTCCCTCTACAGATCTGGAATGGCAAGAGACGGACGAGGCTGAGTTGGATCTGGAGGCAGGGATGGAGGATCTGGAAGAAGGAGAGATCCCAGGACCTGAGGATCAAGCGAAGATTATTTGTGTTTCGGAGGGAGGAGCTGACGGCTCTGATTATGGTGTCACTTCAGACTCTGAATCTCGCCACAGCACAACCAATGGATGTAGAGGAAGTGGAAGATCCGGTTATTCAAGTGGTCAGGCAGGCGCAAGTGGTGTTCCCCGTACACCGCGTGGTTGATCACATGATCCAGGAGGAGTGGGACCAACCCAAGGCTGGACTGCGGAGAGTGCGCACCATGAACAGGCTCTGTCCTTTAGCGGATAAGGACAAGGAGAAATTCCGTTCTCCTCGGATTGATGCAGCGGTCTCGGCGGTCATGAAGAAGACCACGATTCTGGTGGAAAGTAGCGCGGCCTTGAAGGATGCGCAGGACAGGAAAGTGGATGGTTTGTTGAAGCAGTCATTTGAGGCTAACGCCTTATTCTTACGAGCCTCCATTTGTGGAGCGTGGGTGGCGAGAGCTTGTCTCAGGTGGTCTCAACACGTACGCCAGTCTCTGCATCTCGATCCAGAAGGTCTACGGGAGATTGATCGCCTGGAGTCGGGGTCGGCATATTTGGCTGATGTGCATTACGACCTGATCAGAGCACTTGCAAACAGTATGGCTTCCTTGGTCGCCGCTCAGAGATCTTTGTGGTTGAGAAATTGGGCAGCCGATGGGTCGTCTAAATCACGGCTTAGTAAACTTCCCTTTAAGGGAAAGTTGTTGTTTGGAGAAGATCTTGACAAGTTGATGAAGGATTTGGGTGAGTCTAAGGGTGGTAGACTCCCGGAGGATAAACCTAAGCCAGGAAAATCTCTTCCGAGCTTCCGGGGTCAGTTTAGAGATTTCAGAAGGTTTCGGTCTTCCAGGTCGGGTGTTTTTCAAAGAGGGAGATTTGCCTCCAGAGCCCAGGGGTTTCAGGGTTTTCGTGGAGCCAGTCGAGGTTTCGCAGCAGCTTCCACAGCGGCCGCTAGAAAGCTGCAATGAAAGGAGGTGGGCCAGACGGAAAGTCAGCTGATAAAGGGGGCGTCTTCGAGCATTTCTTTCTGCCCGGACCCAAATCACATCCGACCAGTGGGTGTTGGAGATCGTTCGCGAGGGGTATGCGCTGGAGCTGGCAAGGCCAGTGCGCGACTCGTTTGTGCTGTCTCCATGCAGGGGACAGCAGAAAACTCTAGCGATTCAGCAGACATTAGACCGCCTCTTACAGCTGGGAGCAGTCATGCCGGTCCCTCTAGCAGATTACGGTGTGGGTCGATACTCCATTTATTTCGTGGTGCCAAAGAAGAAGGGTCGTTCCGGCCTATTCTGGATTTAAAAGGGGTGAATCACTGTCTGCAGGTACCGCATTTCCAAATGGAAACCCTGCGGTCGGTCATCGTCGCGGTGCGTCAAGGGGAATTCTTAACCTCTCTCTCACCGAAGCGTATCTCCACATTCCCATCAGAGAATTTCATCAGACGTTTCTGCATTTCGCGCTTCCCTGGGGGCATTATCAATTCCAGGCCTTGCCCTTCGGTCTAGCAGCGGCCCCGCGCACGTTTACCAAGATTATGGTGGTGGTGGTGGCGGTGGCGGTGGCGGCCTTAAGGAAAGAAGGGATGTTGGTGCACCCCTATCTAGACGATTGGCTAATTCGGGCCAAGTTGGAGTCCGAGAGCGTTCGGTTTACCGGCAAGGTGGTGAAGTTTCTCCAGAGTCTTGGTTGGGTGGTGAATGCTTCCAAAAGCCACCTAGTTCCGTCCCATGATCTCGAATATCTAGGAGTCTGGTTCGATACGCGGAGCGGTATGTCTGCCGCTTCGGCGAGTCCAGGTACTGCAACGATTGGTTCGCAAGTTCAGGTCTGTGCCGGCGCCTTCGGCTTGGGATTACCTTCGATTGCTGGGAACCATGGCGGTGACGTTGGAGGTGGTACCGTGGGCCAGGTTTCACATGAAGTGGTCGCATCAATCGGACTCATTGAGCAAACATCTCCCTTGTCCCCTCTCAGTACAGCAGTCCCTTCGGTGGTGGTTGCTTCCGGGAACTCTAACAGCGGGAATGCCTCTGGAACAGCCGGAGTGGCTTCCTTGTTGACCGACGCGAGCCTTGTGGGATGGGGGGTGCATTGCGGAGCTCGATTTGCTCAGGGCTTCTGGTCAATACAGGAGAGCAAGTGGTCGATCAACCGGCTAGAGCTCAGAACGGTCAGTTTAGCGTTACAAGCGTTCGAGGATACGGTGACTGGTCGAGCAGTGCGAGTGCTGTCCGACAATTCGGCAACGGTGGCCTACATCAATCGGCAGGGCGGCACAGGGAGTGTAGCCATGGAGGAGGAGGGGGAGTCTCTTTTTCTCTTGGAGAGAAACGTGACTGTTAGCACTATCGGCAGCTCACATTGCAGGGAAAGACAATGTGATGGCGGATTTTCTCAGCAGAGTCCGGGTGGATGCCGGTGAATGGAAGTTGCATCTGGACATGTTCGCGCGGATAGTTCACAGATGGGGTCGGGCCATAATGGATCTCATGGCGACCTTTCAGTCGGCAAAAAAGTTGTTTCTTCAGCAGGCGCCGTGAAAAGATGTCGGAAGGCATCGACGCCCTGATGCAGCGTTGGCCGTCGTCAGGACTCCTCTATATTTTCCCTCCGTGGGCGCTCATAGGTCGAGTGGTGCAACGGATCGAAGCTCATCGGGGAAAGGTGTTGCTGGTGGCCCCGGTTTGGCCAAGGCGCCCTTGGTACGCTGATCTCATCCGGTTGCTCGACGGGGATCCCTGGAGGTTACCGGTGTCGGAAAATCTGTTGTTACAGGGGCCTCTGCGGATGCCTCAGGTGGATCGATTTTCGCTTACGGTATGGCCATTGAAAGGGCAAGGTTGAGGAAGAAAGGTTACTCGGCGGCAGTCATTGCTACTTTACTTCGAGCAAGGAAGTGGTCCACGTCTCTGGCGTATGTACGCATCTGGCGTATATTTTGAGGACTGGTGCTCACGTAGGCAAGTTCGTGCGGCTACAGTATCTGTCCCCTTGGTGTTAAGTTTTTTCTGCAGGACGGCTTTGACAAGGGCCTGGCCGCCAGTTCCTTGAAAGTTCAGTTAGCGGCGTTGTCGTGCTATAGAGGCAAAGTCCAAGGAGTGGCCCTAGGGTCTCATGCGGACGTTGTGCGTTTTTTCAGGGCAGTCTCTAGGCTGCGACCGTCTCGAAGAATTATGGTTCCTCCATGGGATCTTAACTTGGTTTTAGGGGCATTAGTTAAGGAACCGTTTGAGCCCTTACACCAGGCATTGGTTAAAGATTTAACCTTAAAGACGGTGTTTTTGGTGGCCATCTGTTCGGCGAGGTGAATTTCAGAGTTGCAGGCGTTGTCCTGTCGGGAGCCATTTTTGACTTTTTCCAGGGAAAAGGTGGTGGTACGGCCAGTGCCGTCGTTTTTACCTAAGGTGGCGTCTCTGTTTCATCTCAACCAAACGGTTTCTCTTCCAACTCTGCGAGTGGCGGAGGGGAACGTTTCCAACCGTAGTCTTCGCCGTTTAGATTTAAAACGAGTGTTGCATCAGTATTTAGCAGTCTCGGAGACATTTCGCAAATCAGACCGTCTATTCGTGGTGTTTGGGGGTCCCCACAAAGGGGAGGCAGTAGCGAAGGCTTCCATTTCCAGGTGGATTAAGGAAGCAATTGCGTCGGCGTATCTGCTGCAAAGTCAGCAGGTACCGTCAGGCTTACGAGCTCATTCTACTAGAGCGCAAGCGGCCTCCTGGGCGGAACACAGTTTGATTTCCCCCAGTGGAAATTTGTAAAGCGGCTACATGGTCTTCGCTTTATACCTTCAGTAAGCACTATCACCTGGATGTTCAGGTGGCGAGTGATGCCTGTTTCGGGTCGGCAGTGTTGCGCTCCAGCTGGAGAGGTCCCTCCCAATGATGACTGCTCTGTTACATCCCAGAGGTGGAGGACTAAACTGTAGGAACAATAAGGAAATAGAAATTACACTTACCTGGTAATTGTCGTTCCTTGAGAGACTACAGTTTAGTCCTCATTCCCGCCCGGGATAAAGTGGTTTGCAGCAGTGATTCAGTTGGAGTGGTACACGACTACAGGTGAGTAACGCTTTTCCTTGGGTCTTGATGGGATCTAAGCGACTTCTCGTTTTTCTGTCTTTTATTCTCTCTCTTATTCTTCATCAGGCATACGGCGCAAAAGAGAGGGTAAGACATTAAGATACATGATAATAATTATGAAACACTTTCCCTTATTTCAGAAAGGGGTTTCTTAGTTAAACATGTCAGTTCATGTGTTCAGTTTGAGTTTAATGTTGTATTTATTATGATAAGCTACTTATTTGTTGCTCCTTTGAGTCTGCTTTGTCAATAGTTCACTGGGGGCTGATGGGAGAGACCAGCAGGCTATATCCAGTGATGTCACGATTTTGACATGCCCAGTCTCCAAGCTGCAGGAGGAGGTTCACTACCAGAGGTGGAGGACTAAACTCCTCCATTTTTCTCTATTTGTAGAAGGAAAAACTCCTCTGTTACACACTAAGGGACAGCACAAACTCCCCCTAGATGTACTACCTTATCATTCCTCCAGTTTAGTCCTCCACCTCTGGGTAGTGCACCACCTCCGGCAGCTTGGAGACTGGACATGTCAAACTCGTGACATCACTGAATGTAGCCTGCTGGAATCCCCCATCAGCCCCAGTGTGTCCAGTCTCCATGCAGCAGGAGGACGTAGTGAGCCTAGGTCCTGGGCTTACTAGAGAAACTAATAAGGAGCAAGTTAGTTAGGGTTTAAATTTCCTTAAATTTTTGGATCTCTATTTTAACTTTCATTCAGTTGGGTTCTGTCCCTTTAAATCTCTTTACTTTCTAGGGGGTGATATTTCTTTAAAAAAAAAAAAAAGGCAAAAAAACCCCTGAGGAAACAGGTGTTCCCTTTCCCTGCCAAGCCAAGACGTTTCTTTTCTTTCCCAGATCTCAGCCCCTTGAAGGCATGGGGCAGAGCTCCTGAGACGGCGCAAGTGCAGGCCGGCTCCCGTTGAGCAGCAGCTCGCGGCTTCGGGTGTTGCACTGTGGAGCATGCTTGTCTGCAGCTCAGGCCCTCGCAGCGGACGTCGCTCTGGTTAGCACGGAGCGATGCCGTGGCTGGCAGGGTCTTCGGGTCCGGCTCACAGCTGTTTTTGCTCTCTCTGCTGGCTGTCAAGATACGTCCGGGTGAGTTTTTCTGCCGGGGGTGAGTTTCTTTGGAGCGTGCCAAAACTCTTTCTTCATAAGCCGTGGCCATTTTGAACACGCGGTTTTCGCCGCGTGTCAGCTTGGTGCGTCGTCGTTGGCCCGGAGTACAGCGGGGTTGGCAAATAGCGATGGCTTTAAGCACCTTAGTGTAGTTAATTTTGGGTCTCTTAGCTTTTTCTGTTAATTTACATTGCCTTGATTTCTTCGATTTCTTTGATTTTATTTAATTTATTTTGCTTTACTTTTCCCGTTTAAGGCAGCAGTCTCCTTGGGGTCTGACCTTGGGGGGGGGTGGGGGGGGGGTTAGCTCAAGCAGTTCAGAGGCCTAGTGAAAACAATGGTCCCTGGTTAAGCCTCACTTAAAATAAATAAATAAATAAATAAAAAATAAAAAGAGAGAGAACATTCTTTATTATACTCGCAGAGGGGCTGCAAGAAGGATGACCAGCTCATGTCAGCATGCCCACAGTGTGTCGTTTGCGGCACCCATAGAGGCATGGTCGCGGACACCGGCATCTGTCGGGGCTGTGCGGCTGTATCGGCCAGTGTGGAGCAGCAGATGAAGTATTCCGTCATCCCTGCTCCCCCAGGAGTCTGCGGAGGGGGTAGCATGGTTGGCGGTCCCATCCATGTCCGGGCCGGTGGCTGAATCAGGGGACCCTAGTGCGTTTTCAGGTCTAGGCTCCGATCCGCAGCTGGGGGATTTTTGTCCAGACTTCGTCTTGATCATGCATCAAGCGTTCTGTCTAAGACGACAAGGTAAGTTGCCAGGGCCCTTGCCTCTCCCCTCTGCTGTTATGCAATCCGGGTTGGCGGATCACGAAATCCTTGCAGTTAAACCCTCCAAGAGGCCTCGCCCACCGGATCACTCTCATTCAGAGTTGGGGTGGCAGGAGGTGGAGGAGGCAGAGTTAGATAGAAATGGAGGTAGATATCGGTGAGTTGGAAGAGGGGGAGATCCCGGAGCCTGAGGATCAGGCGAGGATCATCTGAGTGTTCCGGAAGGATGAGTTGACGGCCCTTATTACGGAGTCCCTGCAGACGCTCAAACTGGCTACGGAGCAGCCGGTTGAGGAAGAGGATGGGGAAGATCCTATTATTCAGGCGGTGCGTCAGACACAGGTGGTATTCCCTGTCCACAAGGTGGTGGATCGGATGATCCAAGATGAGTGGGATCAACCTGAAGCGGAGCTCAGAGGGCTAAGGACTATGAACAGGCTATATCCCGTGGCGGATAAGGAGAAAGAGAAATTCCGCTGTCCGAGAATTGATGCTGCGGTCTCGGCGGTTAGTAAGAAGACCACTATTCCTTAAAGGATGCGCAGGATAGGAAAGTGGATGGCTTGTTGAAACAATCCTTTGAAGCGGATGCGGTGTCCTTGCAGGCCTCCATCTGTGGGGCTTGGGTGGCGAGGGCCTGCCTCCGCTGGGCTCAGCACTTGCGGCAGTTGGCTTCGTTGGATCAGGACAGTGTAAGAGAGCTGGAGTGTTTAGAATCAGGGTCGGCATATTTGGCGAATGTGCACTACGACCTGATCAGAGCTTTAGCAAATAGTCTGGCTTCGTTAGTGGCTGCCCGGCGATCCCTGTGGCTAAGGAATTGGTCGGCCGACGATTCATCCAAGTCACGACTCGGTAAGCTCCCATTTAAGGGAAAGCCGTTTGGAGAAGACCTTGACCAGCTGGTTAAGGATTTAGGGGAGTCCAAGGGCGGTAGACTCCCAGAGGACAAGCCCAAGCAAGGAAAATTCTCGACGGCCTTTTGGGGTCAATTTAGAGATTTCCGAAGATCTCGCACTTCCTGTTTCGGGGGTTTCCAAAGGGGAAGATTTGCTCCTCGGGCCCAAGGGTTCCGGGGGTTTTGTGGAGCAAGTAGAGCATTTGTAGCGGCGTCCGCAGGAGCCGCTCGAAAGCCGCAATGAAAGGAGGCGGGTCCCGGCAGAAAGTCAACCGATCGGAGTTCGTCTTTGGGGTTTCCTTTCTGCCTGGACTCAAATAACGTCCGATCAGTGGGTACTGGAGATCATACGCGACAGTTATGCACTGGATCTGGCGAAGCCGGTACTGGACTCTTTTTCGTGATGTCGCTCTGCAGAGAGGTCAACGAAAAACCCTGGCAGTACGGCAAACCCTGAACCGGCTCTTGCAGCTGGGTGCCGTCATGCCAGTGCCGGTGACTGATTACGGCGTGGGGCGGTACTCCATTTATTTTGTGGTGGCAAAGAAAGATGCGTCCCTTTGTCCAATTCTGGATCTCAAAGGGGTGAATCGTTGTCTCCGAGTGCCGCATATCAGAATGGAAACGCTGCGGTCCATCATTGTGGCAGGGAGAGTATCTGACGTCTCTGGATCTCATGGTGGTGTATCTGCATGTCCCGATCAGAGCCTCTCATCAAAAGTTCCTATGGTTCGCGCTCCCTTGGGGGTATTACCAGTTTCAGGCGTTGCCCTTAGGTCTCGTGACGGCTTTCTGGATTTTCACCAAGATCATGGTAGTGGTGGCGGAGGCCCTACGAAAGGAAGGGGTCTTAGTTCATCCATACCTCGACGATTGGTTGATTCGAGCAAAATCCAAAGCCGAGAGCGAGCGTGCCACGGAAAAGGTGGTGACATTTCTGCAGGGACTTGTCTGGGTAGTAAAACTGGCCAAGAGCTACTTGACTCCGTCTCAGGTCCTCGAGTATTTGGGAGTACAGTTCGACACTCGGAAAGGGTCGGTGTTTCTGACGGAGAGCTCGTGCGAAGCTTCAGGGCAGTTCCAGTGCCCATGGCGTGGAGTTACCTTCGGGTGCTGCGGACAGTGGCAGCGACTTTGGAGATCGTTCTGTGGGCCAGGTTCCATATGAGACCTTTACAGCGGTCGTTACTTCGCCACTGGTCACACCAGTCAGACTCGTTGAACAAACATTTCCCTTGCCCTCTGCGGGTCAGGCAGTCCCTCCGGTGGTGGCTGCTACCCGCGTCCCTGCGAGCGGGAATGCCTCTGGAAGAGCCGGATTGGGTTCCACTACTGATGGATGCAAGTCTCGCAGGCTGGGGGGCGCATTGCAGAGGGGATTTTGCGCAAGGCGTTTGGTCGGTGGAAGAGAGCAGATGGTCTATCAACCGGCTGGAGCTGAGAGCAGTGTTTCTGGCCCTACGAAGCTTGAAAACCACGGTGACGGGGCGAGTGGTACGAGTACTGGCCGACAATGCCGCGATGGTGGCCTGCATAAATCGGCAGGGCGGTACCGGAAGTGTGGCCATGGAGGAAGAGTCAGAAGGTCTGTTCTCTTGGATAGAGTCTCGTTTACAAGCGATATCTGCGGCCCACATCGCAGGAAAGGACAACGTGGTGGCGGATTTTCTCAGCAGAGTCCGAGTGGATGCAGGGGAATGGGAGTTGCATCCGGACGTATTCGCGCAATTAGTTCACCAGTGGGGAATGCCGGTCATGGATCTGATGGCAACTTTCCAGTCAGCGAAATAGTCGTTTCTTCAGCAGATGACGGAAGACCATGTCGGAAGGGATTGACGCCTTGATACAGCCTTGGCCTTCGACTGGTCTCCTCTGTCTTCCCACCATGGGCACTCATCGGTCGCGTAGTTCAGCGTATTGAAGCGCATCGGGAGCGTGTGCTATTAGTGGCTCCGGACTGGCCCAGGCATCTGTGGTACGCCGACCTAGTGAGGTTACTCGACGGGGTTCTGTGGAGACTTCCGGCTTCACAGGAGCTGCTGATGCAGGATCCACTTCAGATGCGTCGGGTAGATCGGTTCTCACTTATGGCTTGGCCATTGAAAGAGCAAGGCTAAAAAAAAGAAAGGTTACTCCAGGTCGGTTATTGCAACATTGCTTCAGGTATGGAAAACGTCGACATCGTTGGCTTATGTGCGTATCTGGTGGGTCTTTGAAGACTGGTGCTCACGGCATCAAGTCTGCGCCGCTACGGCGTCCATACCTTTGGTATTAAGCTTTCTGCAGGACAGATTCGAGAAAGGGCTGGCCACCAGTTCCTTGAAAGTTCAATTAGCAGCCCTAGCATGTTATAGAGGTAAAGTCCAAGGTATGTCTCTAGGAGCTCACGTCGATGTGGTACGTTTTCTTAAAGCAGTTACCAGAATGCGTCCTGCGCGTAGGATTTGGGTTCCTCCGTGAGACCTCAACTTGGTTTTAGGGGCGCTCGTAAAGAACCCTTTTGAGCCCTTAAGCCAAGCGTCCCGTCAAGGATTTGACTTTAAAACAGTATTTTTGGTAGCCATTTGTTCGTCGCGGTGCATTTCTGAGTTGCAGGCCCTGTCCTGTAGAGAGCCTTTTTTGTGCTTTTCTAGAGAAAAGGTGGTTCTTTGGCCAGTTCCCTCGATTTTGCCAAAGGTGTCCTCTCCGTTTCATTTGAATCAAACTGCTTCTTTACCAGTCTTACAGTCGGAAGTAGGACACGCTTCCGATCGAGGTTTGCGCCGCTTGGACATAAAAGAGGGTGTTGCGTCGATATTTGGCAGTATCCAAATCTTTCCGCAAATCAGATCATCTGTTTGTGTTTGGAGGCCCCAGGAAAGGGGAGGCGCCAGTGAAAGCTTCCATTTCCAGGTGGATTAAGGAAGCAATTTATCCCAGCCTATATTTTACAGGGTCGTCCGGCGCCTATGGGTCTGAGAGCGCAAGCGGCTTTCTGGGCAGAGCACAGCTTAGTGCCACCAGTGGAGATTTGTAGAGCGGCCACTTGGTCTCCTCTCCATACCTTCAGTAAACACTATCGTCTTGATGTGCTGGCGGCGAATGATGCCTGTTTTGGGTCTGCGGTGTTGCGTGCCGGCTGGAAGGGTCCCTCCCGTTAGTACTGCTCTGTTACATCCCAGAGGTGGAGGACTAAACTGGAGGAACGATAAGGAAATTGAAATTACACTTACCTGGTAATTGTAGTTCCTTGAGTGACGACCTTTTGTTAGTGCACCTCCTCCTTCAGCTTGGAGACTGGACAAGAGGTCATCACTCCAAGAACTACAATTACCAGGTAAGTGTAATTTCAATTTATCTAGAGCAGCAATCTCAGAGAGTCTGTGAGTCCAACACTGCCACAGAAATTTCTTCAATATGACCCGACTGCACGTAAAGGCCAACCGATTGTCAGCAATTATTCATAAAATCCATAATGCTGGAACAAAGGACTCATCCAGACATATCTAGTCTGCTTATCGCCAGACCTACCCAGTCTGCTCTTTCAAGGCAAAAGATCCAAAAAAAATTATGGTCTAGATTTAATATAATTATGCAGGTAGAATTTGTATCCTCTTAATCGATAGGAATATAAAGGCGGGGATAAGAGCAGTCTTTTCACTATTGGTAGGACATGATTATTGGCACCCTTAAAAACAATTCAAATCAATTTGAACAGAAGAACCACATTCCCATTGCAATAAAATTAGATGCACCTGTGATCATTTGTCAGTACTCACATGACTTGAATCAACCAATGAATTATGGTGCTAATGTTTAAAATGGCCATATTCACTGTTCCATTTTCACAATGGTGAAGACAAGAGAGCTGCCTGAGAAAAGCTATTATCACCAAACATAAACTTCAAAGAGGTACAAGGCCGTCACCAAAGACCTTCGGATTCCAGTGTCTACAGTTTGCAATGTTATTAAGACGTTTTCTTATTGTCCCTCCAGTCCAGTCCCGCACCTCTGGGTAGTGTACCTCTTCCAGCAGCTTGGAGACTGAGCATGTCATCTTTTTGATGACACTACTACTACTTAACATTTCTAAAGCGCTACCTCATACCCAGCGCTGTACAGACATATAAGAGTGACAGTCCCTGCTCATCAGAGCTTGCAATCTAATCACACAACAAAACACACAATAAATCACACAACAACAAAACGCAGAGAGCAACAGTCTAGTTAGGGCAAAACCAGGATGGCTGTCTCCCATTGCTACTACTAGTACTACTGCTCAATTATTATTAAATAAGAGACAGGCAGACAGTCCCTGCTCATCAGAGCTTACAATCTAGTTAATACAACACAGGGAGATTATGATCTGGTTAGGATAAACAGAGAGGTGAAGGTAGGAGTGGGTAGGTGGAGAGGAGATAGTGGGCTACTGGATTACATTACAGCAGCATATACTACACAGACAGTATAAATAATTGAAATCCAAGCAGGTTGGGCATCGTGGGTTCATTATATCACAACGAGGGTTACATTACAGGCAGGCTGGGTAACATGGGTACATTGGATTACATTAGATTGGAGAATGCTTACATGGTGAAGTTCTAGTGGTTCTGATGCCTCTGATCTGGTCTGCTCTTTGGTGGAGTTGCTGGAGTGGGGTGGAGGAGCAGAATGCAGCTGTTCACAGTGCCGCGCCAAAGGGCCACACCAAGGTGCCCTTTGGCGTGGCCCTTAGGCGCGGGCCTGCCAGACGCGGCCGCGCCTTGGAGCGCTTTAAATTCAAAGTCCTGTGCTGGGTGTTTCTTTGGCCTGATTGGCCATGCGTTGGTGAGCAGGGAGGAGCATACCTGCCTGCTCCCTTCCCCGTCGCTGATCAGGCCGGTGGCTGGTCTCCTGCGCCTTGGAGTGCTTTAAATTCAAAGTTCAAAGCCTGTGCCGGGTGTACTTATGCATCTGGCACCACCTACCGGCCCCAGTATGCTCAGTCTCCAAGCAGCTGGAGGAGGTAGTGAGCCAGGGTGCTGGACTTTTTTATTTCCCCTGCTGAGGTGCAGGTTTCTTTGTTTTTCAAGGCAGACAAGAAGAGAAAAAAAAAAAAGATGGATCAGAAAGAACCCGGGGGACAACAGGATTGGGGAGGGGCGTTCTGCAGAGGCTTTCCTCAGTCCGAGACTTCTGGTCGCTCCTGAACCTGTTATCGGGTAAGGAGCTGCTGTGGGGGTAGCAGTGGATTGACAGGAGTGAAAACCAGCAGCCCCGAGTTGCTCCCCTCTGTGCCGAAGCCGGGAAGGAAGGCTGAGTGCAAGGGGTACAAAAGCCACATGGCAAATAAGCTCCAAAATAAGAGCGGCAGGAGGGGGGGAACAGCAAGAACCCCTAGCAACTGCCGGAACATGATGAGACAGAGAGCGGCCTGCAGCCGCGTGTTTGGGAGCCTGCAGTGGTGAGGTAAACTTCCCATGCTGTGTTCAGATGTGGTTTCTTCTTTTTTAGGCCCACGTGTGTTTTAACCCCCTGCTGTGTTTTGGGTGCCCGGGAGAGGCAGTCACTGGAGAATAAAGCAGGACAGAGAAGCTTCTTCCTAGGGGGCCATTTGCAGTTTCCTTTCAATTTCAGTTTCTGTTAATTAAATTTTATTTTAGTTCAGCTACTCTGAGTCCGTGGAGGTGCACTGTGCTAGGGATCCTTCTACCTACCTGGATACAGATTGAGGGCGTTCCTGGGGAGTACCTGCAGTCCTTCCCACCATGCCGGCCAGATCGCAGTGCCTGGTATGTGATGGCATCAAACATAGAAACATAGAATTAGGATGACAGAAAAAGACCACATCGTCTATGTAGTCTGTCCTTCCATATCAACAACTACAACAGTCCCCTTTTTTCCTTTAGAGATCTTCTGTGTTTGTCCCATGCTTTTTTGAATTCAGATATTGTCCTCATCTCTACCACCTCCACTGGGAGACTATTCCACAGATCCACCACTCTTTCCGTAAAGAAATTTCCGCATATTACTCCTGAATCTATCCCCCTTCACCCTCATCCCATGTCCCCTCGTAGCAGAACTTGCTTTCAATTGAAAGAGGCTCACCCCCTGTACATTTATTCCACAGAGGTATTTAAACATCTCAATCATATCACCTCTATCCCGCCTTTCCTCTAAGGTGTACATATTAAGATCCTTAAGTCTATCCTCATATGCTTTATAATGAAGACCACTAACCATTTTAGTAGCCACCCTCTGTACTGACTCCATCCTGTTTATATCCTTTTGAAGGTGCGGTCTCTAGAATTGCACTATACATTTTAACAAAAAGGTTGGTTGCCCTTAAAATATCTCCTTTCAGTTTTGCCCACTGTTTTTCTACATCCCTCAGCTGTTCACATCCCGCTAACGACTCCCTGAGGTATTGGCCCATCTTGGCAAAGTTAGTCTTCCTAAAGTCTAAGACCCTCACCCAATGTTCCCTCTAATTTTTTGTAGGCTGTGTGCGCATAAAATATCAGCTGTGCAGCTTTTGAAAGAAGGTTAAATTTTTGTGCACCACATAACGACACTCGGAGTTATATACTTTACAATTTGACTACACGTCAAAATATATTATGTACACCACATTGATTGCACTAGAAAATATTGTACAACTTGTGAAAACCGTAAATACACAACAACTTTTCAATTTTAAGATGTCTGTGTTTTCTATCAGAATCAGAACTGTAATTTTTGTGCACTCTGTTGTAAAGTATGTGCACTCGCTCGGCGAGGTGTGTGCGCGTGCACACGCGCACAGCTTAGAGGGAACAGTGCCCTCACCTATGAGTGGATTCTAACAGCCCTAGTCCTAATACTGAACCACACCATCTGGTGATCACTGGATGAAAAATGATCTCCCACTATAACATCAGAAACACTTTCACCATTGGTAAGCACCAAGTCCAGTATGGCCCCTTCACTTGTGGGGTCTGTTACCAATTGCTTGAATAGTTCTCCCTGTAGAGAATCCAGGATCTCTTTACTTCTAGATGATACTGCAATTAACATCTGGCATATTGAAATCCCCCATCAGTAGCACGTCCCCTTTCCTAGCAGTACTGCGTATGTCGTCAATTAACTCTCTGTCCACCTTTTCCTCTTGTGAGGGAGGTCTGTATATCTCGCCAATGCAAATAGATTTCTCTTTCCCTCTTTCTAATTTAACCCACAATGCCTCCTCTCTCCCTTTTAAGCTCTGTAATTCTAAAGCTTTAATAGTATTTTTTACATATAGTGCCACTCCTCCTCCCCTTCTTCCTACCCTGTCCTTTCCGAATTAAATATAGCCAAGGGGGAGGGGGTGAACCCTACTTCATACCACATCCTTAAACATTTCTTGTGTTATACAGCTCAAAACATATTTAGTATACAATGACCTGTGGCAAAAGCCTAACTAAATGTGCCGCCGTCTTGTTGCTGGGTGGATTTCAGAGAGCCGTTGTGCCTGATCAGGTGGGTCAGGAGATGTAAGTGACAGTTCCTTTTCGTCTCTCCGGGCCAGTCCAGGTACTGATGGGTGGTCAATCCCTTCTAGCACCTGAGGACTGAATTGTGAAACTTTTGCTGGCAGATGCTATAGCTTCCTCTAGTGCTTGAACGCCAGTCTTCAGTCCTCAGCAGCTGGAACGGACGTCTATCTGGCAGGCTCCCTGAAGAGATGAATTGGCAACGCTAGTGCTTTATTTTCAGAATTTTGTTGTTTTATTGAACGAGTTTAGCAGTAGGGGACAGCTCAGACTTTCAAAGGGGATCCCTGCTCACTGGCTCTAGCAGAGCTCCATAGCGGGATCGTCCATGCTTTCTGCACAAAAGTAATCCTATTCACCTTTCAGCGATCCTCTCAATTATTTTATTTTATTTTCGTTATTTTCAAAATTTACCGGAGGCAGAGCCTGCTTCCGCGGGATCCGCTGAGTCTCAGGGGTAGCTAGGAGCTGGGAGCCCCAGTATCCTCTTCCCGACGCTGTCCCCGTGCCTCCGTGCCTTGCTAGCAGCAGGTCTTCAGGCACCTCTTGGGCTCCTCAAGGTAAGAGATAATTCTGCCTGCCTCAGCCCGGTGTTCGCTGGCTTAGTTTACTTTCTCGGGGTTATTTCGCGGCAATTTCTCTCCGGCGGTTTTAGGCGGGAGCGCCGTTTTCTTTTTGCGGGGGTTGCTCGGTGGCGTTTGTTTTGAGCAGGCTTTGCTATCGTGATTGTGATTGTGGCAGCATGGAGGTGGCTGGTTCGGCAGAGCTGTCGGGGGACCGGCTTCAGGCACCATTGCCGAAATTGGGGTCGGCTGCCTCGCTGCCTTCATCGGGTGCTGATTCTCCCGCGCTTTTGAAAAGCGCCGGGAAAAGGAAGGCCAAATCTCACAGGTCTTCAGCTAAGGTGGAGACAGAGGTTTTCTTACCCCCTGCGGCCCAGGAGTCAGGGAATTCGGTTTTTTTGCCAGATTTTATACTGGCTATGCACAAGGCCTATCTTCTAAAGTTGTCTCAGCCTGTTGTCAGCACGGCAGCAGGGCTTCAGGAGCCTTTATTGCTTGAGCCTGGGTTGTCTGATCCGGGGGAGGGCTCCTCAGCTCAGCAGGGGACAGTGCTTCCCTCAGTAGCGATGGAACCTGGAATATCATGTCCTTCTCTTCCTGAGGAGGGTGAGCTCGGCTCTGAGGAAGGTCTGGAGTCCTGGCCTCTGGAGTTAGAGGAAGGGGAACTCGGGCCTGGTGAGGACCCAAATGTTTTCAGGGTTTTTCGTAAGGAGGAGCTCGGAGCGCTGATAGTGCAGTCTCTTGCTGCCTTAAACTTGGTGCCGCTGGCTCAGCAGCAGGAGCCCCTAGAGGATCCGTTGTTGCAAGGGTTTAAACCGGAACAGCGGTGCTTTCCCATGCACCGAGTGATTAAGAAGATGATAGAGTCTGAGTGGGAGTGCCCTGAGGCTAGTTTACGGGGAGGCCGTAGTCTTTCTCGTCTTTACCCGGTTCCTCAGGAAGAGAAAGACTTCTTACGCATGCCAAAGGTGGACGCGCTGGTTTCGGCGGTCACTAAGAAAACAACCATTCCTGTAGAGGGCGGGGCTGCCCTCAAGGATGTTCAGGATCGTAAGCTGGAAGTCCTGTTGAAACAGGCTTTCGACGCTAACGCCCTAGCCTTGCAGGCGTCAGTTTGCGGGGCCTTTGTGTCCCGGGCTTCTATCCGCTGGATTCAGGGTGAGCAGTCGGATCTCAAGCAGGAGGCTATCGCTCCGGAGGGAGCTAAGCTGGAGTCTGCAGCGGCGTACCTGGCGGATGCCTTCTACGATCTGATCCGAATTTCGGCTAAATCTATGGCGTCTGTCATTGCGGCTCGGCGTTTTCTTTGGCTACGGAACTGGGCGGCGGACACGTCCTCCAAATCGCGTCTCAGTAAGCTTCCGTACAAAGGAAAGCTGCTGTTTGGGGAGGCGCTAGAGAAGATTGTTAAAGATTTGGGTGACTCCAAAGGGGGTCGCCTGCCGGAAGATCGACCCAGAGCGCCCAGGTCAGGTCCCATTCAGAGGGGTCACAGCAGGGACGTTCGTAGGTTTCGCGGATCTCGGTTTGCCCCTTATCAGAGGGGTCGTTTTCCTGCCAGGGGTCAGTCCTTTCGAGGGGCTCGTGGATTTGGCAGAGGTTTCTTCGGTACACCGCAGTCTTCCTCCAAAAAGCCGCAATGAAGGTTTGCAGGTCCAGGCGGAGATTCCGATAGGAGGCCGTTTGCAGGAGTTTCTCTCCGTCTGGACCACCATAACTACCGATCTCTGGGTTCTGGAGATTATCCGCGAGGGTTATGCTCTGGAGTTCGCTTCTCCTCTGTCAGATGCCTTTGTGTTTTCTCCCTGCGGTCCGCGCGCGAGGCGTCAGGCCGTCGAGTTGACGCTGCGGCGTCTGCTGCAACTGCGGGCAGTGGAGCCAGTGCCGCTCGACCAATGCGGCTTAGGTCGATACTCGATTTACTTTGTGGTGCCCAAGAAAGAAGGGTCATTCCGTCCCATTCTGGATCTCAAGCATGTCAACCGTTGCTTACGAGTGCCTCATTTTCGGATGGAAACCCTGCGAGCTGTGCTTCGAGCGGTGCAGCCTGGAGAGTGGCTATCCTCCATAGATCTCACAGAAGCTTACCTTCACATTCCGATCCAAGCGGAGCATCACCGTTTTCTACGTTTCGCGGTGCCATTGGGACATTTTCAGTTTCGAGCGTTACCGTTCGGTCTGGCGACCGCGCCGCGCACGTTTACGAAGGTGATGGTAGTGGTGGCGGCTGCTCTTCGCAAAGAGGGCATCCAGGTGCACCCTTATCTGGACGATTGGTTGATCCGTGCGGGTTCGCAGCAGGAGTCGGCGGCAGCGACAACTCGGGTTGTCCAGTTCCTGGAGCGACTGGGTTGGGTCATCAACCAGTCAAAGAGTCACTTGTGTCCCGCGCAACGGTTGCTCTACCTGGGAGCACTTTTCGATACCAACAGAGGAAAGGTTTATCTGCCGCCGCTCCGAGTCTGGAAGCTGTTAGTGCAGGTGCAATCTTTCCTCCGCTTCCAGTCGCCGTCCGCTTGGAGGTACCTTCAGTTGTTGGGCTTGATGGCCGCGGCGTTAGATCTGGTTCCGTGGGCCAGGGCTCACATGCGTCCGCTACAGCATGCTCTTCTTTCTCGGTGGTCTCCTCAGCAGCATCCGCTGACCCGTCGGCTGCCTTGTCCGGATGACGTTCGCGTCAGCCTTCGGTGGTAGCAGTTCCCCTCTCACCTGCAGGCGGGTGTTCCGCTAGAGGACCCGGAGTGGGTTCTGGTCACGACGGACGCCAGCCTCTCTGGTTGGGGGGCTCATTATCTTGCCCAAATAGCTCAGGGCAGTTGGTCGGAGGAGGAGAGCGCTTGGTCCATCAATCGCTTGGAGCTACGGGCGGTTCGTCTGTCCCTCTTGCACTTCTCGGAACTCCTCCGGGGGAGAGCGGTGCGAGTGTTTTCCGACAATCTTGTCACGGTAGGTTACATCAACAAGCAGGGGGGCACAGGCAGTGCGTCGCTGTTGCAGGAGAGTCAGAGTCTGTTTCACTGGGCGGAATTGCATCTGCAAGCTCTGTCGGGCGCCCATGTGGCCGGAAAGGATAATGTACAGGCCGATTTTCTCAGCCGACATCGCCTGGATCCCGGGGAATGGGAGCTCAATTGGGCGGTGTTTCACGAGCTCACGTTGCGTTGGGGTCAGCCCGGGATGGACCTCATGATGACTCTGGACAATGCGAAGTCGAGCCGGTTTTTCAGCAGACGCAGGGAGCGCATGTCGGAGGGTCTGGACGGGCTGGTCCAGCCCTGGCCAACGGACCTGCTTCTGTACATTTTTCCTCCTTGGCCGTTGTTGGCCAGGGTCATCAGGAGGATTTCGCTTCATGAGGGGAAGGTGATTCTTATTGCTCCGGACTGGCCTCGGCGGCCCTGGTATGCCGATCTAGTGCGGTTACTGATCGCACCTCCTTGGCGGTTGCCTTCCCGAGTCAATCTGTTGTTCCAGGGTCCGGTGCTGATGCCGCAAGTGGATCGATTCTTGCTTACGGCTTGGCTGTTGAAGGGCATCGGTTGCGACGCAAGGGTTACTCGAGCTCCGTGATCGCTACAATGTTGCAATCCCGGCGACGCTCGACGTCCTTAGCGTATGTGCGCATTTGGCGAGTGTTTGAGGCCTGGGCTGCTGACAGGGGCGTTTCACCTCGGACTGCAGGGTTACCGGAGGTGTTGGCGTTCCTGCAGGGCGGTCTCGAAAGAGGTCTGGCCTTCAACACTCTCAGGGTGCATTTGGCGGCTCTGGCCTGTTTTCGGGGTCGCGTGCAGGGTTGCTCGCTTTCGTCTCACCCGGATGTTCGGAGATTCCTTCGGGCGGCTAAAAACATTCGGCCGCCCTACCAGGTGGTGGTTCCTCTGTGGGATTTAAATTTGGTTCTCGAAGCACTGACGCGGCCGCCCTTTGCGGCTGGGTCGGACACCATTCTGCGGGAATTGTCTTGGAAGACGGCCTTTCTCGTGGCCTTGTGTTCGGCCTGTCGAATTTCGGATTTGCAAGCTCTATCCTGTAAGGAGCCATATTTGTGTTTTTCGGAGGAGAAAGTGGTTCTTCGGTCCGTTCCTTCTTTTCTGCCGAAGGTGGTCTCGGAATTTCACATCAATCAACCAGTCTCCCTGCCCACCTTTCGGTCGCAGGGCGACGCTCCCTTGGGTCGCACCTTGAGGAGCTTGGACATGAGTCGCGTGCTCCGGAGGTATCTTCGTCGTACGGCGCCCTTTCGCAAGTCGGATCGTTTGTTCGTTCTCTATGGTGGCCCTTGCAAGGGGCATGCGGCAACCAAGGCTTCCATCGCTCGTTGGGTGAAAAGAGCGATAGCAGGCGCTTATGAGGCTGCGGGTCAGCTGCCTCCGCGCGTACTTCGGGCGCATTCGACTAGAGCGCAAGCGACCTCGTGGGCAGAGATGGCTTTAATTCCGCCTGCGGATATTTGTCGGGCGGCGACCTGGTCTTCTCTGCATTCCTTTTCTAAGCATTATCGCTTGGATGTCCAGGCTCGTTCGGATGCTAAGGTGGGGGCCTCAGCCATTATAGCGGGGCTCGCGGGACCCTCCCCTGTTTAGGTACTGCTTTGGTACTGCCCATCAGTACCTGGACTGGCCCGGAGAGACGAAAAGGAAGAAGAAATTAGACCTTACCTGCTAATTGTCTTTCCTTGAGTTCTCTCCGGGCCAGTCCAGGTCCCACCTCCTTGGGTTGCGAGCGTCGGTTCCGTTCTTCGAGTCAGAGTGCGATTACTCTTTAACGCCTGGTTCTACTCTCTGTGTACTGGATGAAGCGTGGCTGGGGAAGAGGATATTGGTAGGTTCTCACTTCTTGGCCTCTTATGCTTTGTATTTCTTTATCAGAAGTGTAAACAGAGTGCAAAAAAAAAAACAAAACAAAAAAAAACAGCAGAAAAGCAGGACACTGCATACTTGACCGGACAGTGCTGTCGCCTTTTTCGCGGGGGGCGTTGTCGTTTCCGGTTGGTTTTTTGAGAGGGGGATTCCCTTGGGGGAGACAGGTTCTGGAAGCGTTTTCTTACGACTTCTCGCTTGTTTCCTTTGTTTGAGGGTTTGTGTCTTTGTTCCCATAGTTTTACTGGATTTCGAGTTAGGTTTGGGGGTTCGCTGCTTTGTCAATAGGTGACTGGCGTTCAAGCACTAGAGGGAGCTATAGCATCTGCCAGCAAAAGTTTCACAATTCAGTCCTCAGCTGCTAGAAGGGATTTGACCACCCATCAGTACCTGGACTGGCCCGGAGAGAACTCAAGGAAAGACAATTAGCAGGTAAGGTCTAATTTCTTCTTTGTTGAAACAGTGTGACTTTTATTTCAGTCTCTGACTTTTTTGCCTGTTCCTTCTCAGGAAAAATGAAAGATAAGCAGGAAAAAGTGCCGAGTAGCTGTGTAGCCACAGCTTTGTTCTTTGAAACAGGAAGCACCTGCATACAACAAATGTTTATAACTAGAAAGACAGAGACAGTCAGTGGATAGGAGACAAATGAAATCCTTCCATCTGTCTATGGTCAGTGAGTAACCTGACATGGTTATCTTTTGTCTCTTAGCCCAGACTCTGTACCTATTAAATTTGTGATATTGCTTGTAAGGGAAGCTGTACTCCTTACAGCCATTGGTATTACTTATAATGAAAACGTAAACTTTTACCCAGAGAAAGTGTCAGAGTCTGATTGATTGATTGGATCAGTGCGTGATCCATTTCATATCTTCAAGGTACAACACGGCAGCACAATCTAAAAATCTTCAAGATATGCGGGACCCAACGGGCTAGGTGATTGGAGCAGGTCCTGCAGGACAATGAGGCAGGAGAGTCTCTCCTTGTCACAAGAGACCCTGGAGGCGGGGTGCGCCGTGTTACTTTCAACAGATCTGGCCCCAGGTCCCTTTCTGATACCCAGACTATCCAGCCTTCAAGCCCAGGGAGCAATAGGGCTCCTGGGGGAGTTCTCACCGGAGTTTGTCTTACTTTTGCATAAAGCGTTTTGCTACGTCAACAGGGCTTGGCAGGCGTCTCCTCGGACCCAGGACATGGGGCTAAGAGGGTGTTTGATGCCAAAGAGCACAAGTCAGGGGCAGTGGCAACTAAGCGGGCTAGCGGCTCAGAGGAGTGGCAGCAATCGCCATTGTCAGAGGGGCTGGATGGGGAAGATCTTGACACGGAGCTAGATCTGCAGGAGGAGTTGGAAGAAGGAGAGATCCCAGAACAGGAGGATCAGGCTCAGATTGTTGGGGTGTTCCGCTGGAAGGAGCTGCCAGTGCTAATTTGTTGTCCCTCAAGGCTCTGAATATGCCTGCTAATCTACCAGCAGAGGAAGAGGCATTAGAGGATCTGCTGCTCCAGGTGGTGTGGAAATCGCAGAAAGTCTTCCTGGTACATAGAGTAGTATAACAGATGATCCAGGATGAGTGGGATCTGCTGGAGGCCCGTCTTAAAGGGGTGCGATCCATGACACACCTGTATCCACTACCGGAGCAAGAACGAGAGCTTCGATCACCTAAAGTGGATGCAGCGGTGTCGGCAGCGGTAGAGGAGACCTTAACTCGTCTCCTGCAGCTAAGAGCCGAGGAACCGGTTCCGCGAGACCAGTATGCCCGTGGTCGATATTCCATTTATTTTGTGGTGCCCAAAAAGGAAATTTCCTTTCGCCCGTTTCTTGACTTCAAGGGCATGAACTGCTGTCGCCCGGTAGCGCATTTCCACATGAAAAAGCTGAGATTAGTAATAGTGACGGTAAGGAGCGGAGAATTCTTGACGTCTCTCGACCCCACGGAGACGTATCTGCACATTCCCATCCATCCAGAACATCAGCAGTTTCTCCGCTTTGCGGTGCCCTTCGGTCTGGCGACAGGCCCTCATACCTTCACCAAGGTCTTGGTGGTGGTGGTAGCGGCAGCTCTCCGCAAGGAAGGGGTTTTCGTCCACCTGTACCTAGACTGATCCTAGACTGATCCGGATGAAGTTCAGGGATGATAGCAAAAGAGCAACAGCACGAGTGGTGGAGTTCCTTCAAAGTCTCGGTTGGGTGGTCAACCTGTCTAAGAGTCTGTTACGGCCGGCCCAGTAGCTAGAGTATTTGGGAGTGTGCTTTGATACCTGCATGGGCAGGGTTTTCCTGCTGGATTGCCGGGTGTAGGAGCTACAATAGTTGATACGGCAGTTCCTGAAGGTGGCGAGACTGTCGGCGTGGCATTATCTGCATGTTCTGGAGTCCATGGTGGCCACACTCGAGCTAGTCCCATGGGCAAGGACACACATGTGACTGCTGCAGAGGGCTCACCACTGCTGGTGGTCCTATCAGAGTCAGTCCCTGTCCCCAAGTACTCCCCTGCCCGCGGAGCACCAGGAGACCCCTCAGGTGGTGGCTGCATCTGGGGAGCCTGGAAAAGGGGCATGCCACTCGAGTCCTCGCTGTGGGTTTCGCTGATGATTGATGCCAGTCTGTCAGGCTGGGGAGTCCTTTGGAAAGGACGCTTTGTTCAGAGACAGTGGAGTCTGACCACAGGGCTTCCTACAATCAACAGGCTCGAGATGCAAGCGGTAACCTTGGTGCTAAAAGGTTTCGAGCCATGGTTTCAGGGGAAGGCGGTCCAAGTCCTCTCGGACAATGCGACCACAGTGACTTGCATCAACCGGCAAGGAGGCATGGGCAGTGTAGCCCTGATGGAGGAGGCCGAAAGGCTGGCTGGATGGGCAGAAACTTGTTTCCAGGCGTTATCAGAGGCTCATGTACCGGGAGTCGACAGTGTGATGGCAAAATACCTCAGCCAAGTGGGTGTGGACCCTGGAGAGTGGCAGCTCAACCAGGATGTTTTCGAGCAGGTGGTCCACTGATGGGGCACACCGGTCATGGACCTAATGGCAATGTTCGAGTTAGCCAAGGCCTGCCAATTTTTTTTCAGCAGAAGTTGAGAAAGGATGTCCGAGGGCCTGGATGCTCTAATTCAGCGGTGACCCAAAGAGGTCTAATCTGTTTTTCCCCCATGGGCGCTCCTAGGCTGGATAGAGCCACACCAGGGATTAGTAATTCTGGTGGCACCGGACTGGTCGATGTGCCCATGGTATGCTGACCTGATTCGGATACTGGCGGATTGACCCTGACGGCTTCTGGTTCGGAAGGATCTCTTGACGCAGGGGCTGCTTTGCATGCCCAAGGTGGTTCCAGTCTCACTTATGGCATGGCTCTGAAAAGAACATAAGATATGCCATACTGAGTCAGACTAAGGTCCATCAAGCCCAGTATCCTGTTTCCAAGAGTGGCCAATCTAGGTCATAAGTACCTAACAGTTTCCCCAAAAGACACAGGTTCCTCAGTGCTTGTATTGGGTCAAGCAGTGATATCCCGGGTCCCTTTTAATAATGGTTTATGGACCTTTTCTCCAGGAACTTGTCCAAACCTTTTTTAAACCCAGCCATACTAACAGCTCTTACTACATCCTCCAGTAACAAATTCCAGAGTTTGATTACACGTTGAGTGAAAAAATATTTTTTCTTATTAGTTTTGAATAGGTTACCCTGTAGCTTCATTGCGTGTCCCCTAGTTTTTCTATATTCTGATAATGTAAACAATCAATCTACGTTTACCCGTTCCACTCCGTTAATTTATAGACCTCTATCATATCTCCTCTCAGCCATCTCTTTTCCAGGTTGAAGAGCCCTAACCTTTTTAGCCCCTCTTCATAGGAGTAGCCTTCCATCCCCTTTACCATTTTGGTGGCTCTTCTCTGTACCTTTTCTAATAACACTATATCCTTTTAAGATGCGGTGACCAGAATTACACACGATATTCAAGGTGCGGTCACATCATGGAACGATACAGAAGCATTATAATATCCTTTGTTTTATTTTCCATTCCTTTTCTTATGATACATAGCATTCTATTTGCTCTCTTGGCCGCTGCTGCACACTGGGCGGAGGGCTTTAACATGTTATCCTCAATGACGCCTAAATCTTTTTCCTGGGTGGTAGTTCCCAATGTGGAACCTTGCATCGTGTAACCATAGTTTGGGTTGTTCTTTCCTAGGTACATAACTTTGCACTTGTCCACATTAAATTTCATCTGCTATTTCGATGCCCAGTCTTCCAATTTATCAATGTCCTCTTGAAATTTTCCACAATCCTCATGAGTTTTAACAACTTTAAATAGTTTTGTGTCATCTGCAAATTTGATAACCTCGCTCGTTATTCCCTTTTCCAGGTCATTTTATGAATATGTCAAAAAGCAGCGGACCCAGCACAGATCCCTGAGGTACTCCACTATTCACCTTTTTCCATTGGGAAAATTGGCCATTTAGCCTACCCTCTGCTTTCTATCTTTTAACCAGTGCCTGATCCACAATAGTACATTACCTCCTATCCCATGTCTTTTTAGTTTTGCCAAAAGTCTCTGACGAGGGACCTTGTCAAAGGCTTTCTGAAAGTCCAGATACACTATATCAACCGACTCACCTTTGTCTACCTGTTTATTCACACCTTCAAAAAAACATATCAGATTAGTAAGACAAGATCTTTCTTGTCTAAAACCATGTTGGCTGTCTCCCATTAAGCCATGACTATCTACATGATGAGTAATTTTGTTCTTTATGATGGTTTCTAACATTTTTCCTGGTACAGACGTCGGGCTCACCGGTCTGTAGTTTCCCAGATCACCCCTGGAACCCTTTTTAAAAATTGGCGTTACATTGGCGATCCTCCAATCTTCAGGTATTACAGATGATTTTAATGATAGTTCACAGATTACTAATAGCAGGTCTGCAATCTCATATTTCAGTTCTTTCAACGCCCTTGGATGTATACCAACCGGTCCAGGTGATTTGCTTCTCTTCAGTTTATCAAATAGTTGTAATACATCTTTCCGGTGTAGCGATATTTCTTTCAATTCTTCTGCAGTATCACCTCACTTCATTCATGGGTAGCATCCCTACATCTTCCTCAGTAAAGACCGAAGCAAAGAATTCATTCAGTCTCTCTGCTATAGCTTTGTCCCCTCTTACTGCCCCTTTTACCCCTCTATCATCTAATGGTCCAACTGACTCTCACAGGTTTTTTGCTACGAATGTACTTGAAAAAGTCTGTCTTATGCATTATTGCTTCTACAGCAAGTTTCTTCTCAAATTCTCTTTGCCTGCCTTATCAATGCCTTGCATTTAACTTGCCAGTGCTTGTGCTGTTTCAAATTTTCATCATTTGGCTCTTTTTTCCATTTCCTGAAAGGGCGAGGTTGAAGAAGAGAGGATATTTGGGCTCGGTGATAGCGACCTTGCTACTGGCCTGGAGGAAGTCTACGAACCTGGCATACATCCACTTGTGATGCATATTTGGTTTGTGGTGCAGAGAAAGATAGGCGCGCCCTTATACTGCTTCTGTCCCAGACATCTTGGTGTTCTTGCATTCCGGTTTTGATAAGGTCCTAGTTGCCAGTTCCTTGAGGGTGCAAGTGGAGGCGATTTCCTGTTATCGTGGGAAAGTCCACGGGGAGCCATTGGGTACACACCCGGAAATGCTGAGATTTCTAAGGGTGGTGACCCACCTCCGTCTGCCGATGAGAGCGGTGGTACAGCCTTGGGATCTCAATCTGGTGCCACGGCGCTCTCTGGGGAACCCTTTGAGCTGTTGAGTCGAGCTTCCTTGAAGGATTTGACTCTGAAAATGGTATTCCTGGTGGCAATTTGCTCGGCACGCTGGATTTTGGAGCTTCAGGCCCTGTCGTGCCAGGAGCCATTCCTTTCCTTCTCTAAGGAGAAAGTAGTTCTGTGCCTGGTACCTTCATTTTTGCCCAAGATGGTGTCAGCATTTTATGTAAATCAGGCCATTTCCTTATCGGCACTGGCGAACGTGGATGTTGGCCCTGCCACTCTGCAGTTACGCCGCCTGGATGTTAAAGGAGCCCTGCAAAGGTATGTGAAAAGGACATCATCCTTTCAGAGATCGGACCTTCTGTTTGGTGGGCCACGCAAAGGTGAGGCGGCAGCTAAGACCTCCATTTCCAGATGGATCAGTCGCATCGGCATACATCTTGAAGGGTAAAGCGGGGTTGCGGGCACATTCCATGAGGGCTCAGGCAGCCTCGTGGGCAGAGTATAGTTTAGTTCCACCAGTGGAGATCTGTAGTGTGGCAAAATGGTCGTCGCTTCATACTTTTCTCTAAGTATTATCGCCTGGATGTCCAGGCGGCGGGGGACGCTCTTTTCGGATCAGCAGTGCTTCAGGCTGGTTGTGTGGGTCCCTCCCGTTTAACTGTTCGGATACATCCCAGAGGTGCGGGACGGGACTGGAGGGACGATGAGGAAAGAGAAATTAGACTTGCCTGCTAATTTTTGTTCCTTGAGGAACTCGTCTAATCCTGGAACCCTCCCTGTGTGCTTGCTGTGATAATCTATGTGAACCCCGGTCCCGAGGAATGGTGTGTAATCGGCATTTGGGGGGCGGAGCAGAAGAGCTGTCGGTCACTTGTTCTCTGCTGGTTGGAGTTGCTCAGACGCTCAACAGGTAGGCTGCCTCATCCTGGAGGGGGGTGGGGGACAGGGTGTCCTCCCTGGGGGATGGAGGGGGGTATAGTTAGGTGTAGAAGTGTTGTTTTTTTTTGCTTGTTTATCTATTTATTTGTTGCTCCTGTGATTCTGCTTTGTCAGTAGGTACCGGGGCTGGTAGGCTGTGCCAGCTGCGTAAGTACACTGGTGTCATCAAAAAGATAACATGCTCAGTCTCCAAGTTGCTGTAAGAGATACACTACCCAGAGGTGTGGGACTGGACTGGAGTTTCTCAAGGAACAATTAGCTGGTAAGTCTAATTTCTCTTTCCTTATCGTCCCTCCAGTTCAGTCCCTCAACTCTGGGTTGTGCACCTCTTCTCGCAGCATGGAGAATGGGCATGTCAGAACTGTGACACCACTGTAGAAAACCTGCTGGCACCTCCCACCAGCTCCCAGTGTGTCCATTCTCCATGCAGCTGGAGGTAGTGAGCCTAGGTGCTGGGCTCACTAGAGGAGTAGATAAGGAGCTTTAGGCAGCTTAGCTAGGGATTTTAGTTTTTCTTTTCTCCTATAACATTTTTTCTTTTGATCTGTAGCTTTAAAGCTCATTAAAGCTTGTTTAAAAAAAAAAAAAAAAAAAGCAAGGGCTGACAGGGGATCGGAAGGGATTTAGAGGAGTCTCTTTCTCCCTCCCGTTTATTTCTGTCCCCTTTGGCTGCTCTCCCCTCCTTGTTGGCACGGAGGGGAGTTCTTTAGCAGGCTTTTTATCTCCTTACCGGCTCAGTTTTCTGTGCTGGAGATTTCCAGTCAGAAACTGTCGTCGGGCCTTGTTTCTCTGCTGCTGGTGGTCTGCGGGAGCCATTTCCTTTACTATCTAGTCTCTTGGATCCCGTAGCGCTAATGCCTACACGGCCACAATGCCTAGTTTGTGGCACCCGTAGTGGCTCGGTCTCTGATGCGGGGGGGTGTCGTGACTGCGCTTCTGAGGCACTTACTATGGAACAAGAAATGCAGGATCGGTCTAAAGAAGGCACTGCTCTGGTGGCACAGGGTGCTGCCACTTCTGTGGAAGGGGAATCTCTGCAGGAGTCTCTGTCTGCTCTTCCTACTTCAAATTTGGCTTTGCCTGATAATCCCGCCACTCCCATGGTGTCGGGGGCAGCTTTCGAGGGTTTCCCCCCCAGACTTTGTGCTGCTGCTTCATCAGGCTTACTGCTTGTGGCAGCAGGGGGTCGTCGCGGATGCCTCGCTTCTTGGGGTGGCAGGAGGACAAGCGGCCACTGAAAGGTTCGGTGGTAGTGATGGTAGACCAGTTAAGAGGGCCCGGTCAGTGCAAGATCAGCCTCTTGGTTCGGACTGGCCGGATGCAGAGGATCTTGAGCTGGAGCCGGAAGCCGGTTTGGAGGATCCTCTCATTCATGTGGCATGAAAGTCCCAGGCGGTTTTTCCTGTTCACCATGTGGTTAAGCAGATGATTCAGGATGAATGGGACGTGCCGGAGGCAGGCTTACATGGTGTAAGGGCCATGAATCGTCTCTATCCCTTGGCTTATATCTTGCAAGGTTGTCAGATGCCCTTGGGGCTGCGGGCTCATTCTACTAGAGTGCAAGCGGCTTTGTGGGCAGAGCATAGCTTAGTTCCGCCGGTTGAGATTTGCAGAGCAGCCACTTGGTCTTCCTTGCATACTTTTAGTAAACATTACCGCCTGGATGTTCAAGCGTCGGCAGTTTTGCAGTCCAGCTGGATAGGTTCCTCCCAATAGTTTACTGCTCTGTTACATCCCAGAGGTGAGGGACTGAGCTGGAGGGACGAAAAGGAAAGAGAAATTAGACTTACCAGCTAATTGTTGTTTCTTGAGGAACTCCAGTTCAGTCCCGATTCCCGCCAGGGGGTCTCTTGGCCAGCTTCCGCAAAACATGCTGTGTGATGCGCAATGACTACAATCCAGTAGGAGAAGTTCAGCAAATGTGGTCTTCTCTCTCCTTTCTGTCCTATTTCTGCAAACGGGAGAGGGAGAGTTATCCTCTCATTTACGGGGTTTTGGTTCAGTGTTAGAGTTAAATTGTATTTAATATTATAGCTACTTATTTGTTGCTCCTTTGAATCTGCTTTGTCATTAGATCACTGGGAGCTGGTGGGAGGTGCCAGCAGGATATCTGCAGTGGTGTCACAGTTCTGACATGCCTAGTCTCCATGCTGTGGGAAGACGTGCGCAACCCAGAGGTGAGGGACTGAACTGGAGTTCCTCAAGGAACGTCAATTAGCAGGTAAGTCTAATTTCTCTTTTTTCTGCTCATGGAACTGTCAAGATCCTTCCAGCATGTGGTGGAAAGAGGGAAATTAATCCAAGAAGGCTTTGAAGATAAGTGCAGACTTTTGGAAAAACATCCAAAGAGCTTAAGACTGACCTGGAGTGGTGGTTTCAACCCGCACCATACATGCGCACCAAACAAAGAAGGGCTTCATGGGCGAAGGCCAAGGAGGACCCCACTGCTCAAAAATGGACATAAAAAGGCACACCTTATCTTTGCCCAAACCCACCTTGAGAAATCAGTCTTTCTGGGAAAATGTTCTGTGGACAGATGAACCAAATTTAGCTCTTTGGCACTGCAGAAAAAAACACCCTTCAAAGGTCATGGGTCCTCTAGCAAGACAATGACCCAAAACATACATCCAAATGTATAAAATAATGGTTTAAAAGGAACAAATGGATTGTTTTAAACTGGCCAGCAATGAGTCCTGATCTCAGTCCAATCGAGAACCTTTGGAAAGAGCTGAATTCTGCATTGGTAAAAGGAATCCTGGAAAC
The DNA here is from genome assembly GCA_033557465.1 of Ichthyophis bannanicus. NCBI lineage: Eukaryota > Metazoa > Chordata > Amphibia > Gymnophiona > Ichthyophiidae > Ichthyophis > Ichthyophis bannanicus. The sequence goes on from CM066033.1 coordinate 711,364,546, forward strand.
ATTTATGAGCTTGAACAAATTGCAGTTGAAGAGTGGGAGAAACTTTCAGCAGAGAGAAGTAAGACACTTATAGATGGCTAGATGCAATGTTTGGAGGCTGTCATCATTGTCAAGGGTTGTGAGCCATATATTAGTGAAGGGCGCCATTATTCCTGTCCAGGTCATTTTTTTTCACAGAAATTACTATGTCTAACACACGGACATCCTATTTTTTTTTTGTTGTTTGCATACCTTTGAATATACTATTAAAATATGATGACATACAGTTGGAATATTTTCAGTTATCTCAAGATGCTGTACACAGCATACCTAAAATGCAAGGGTGCCAATAATGTTGACCACAACTGTATTAAAAAGAGCCTGACATTTTGTCTAATAAGCCTGTATTGGGGGCACATTATTCAAAGGATATGCAAAGGTATGAGGTACAACCTACAACATGAAAAACAAAAGTCAAATAAAATATTAAAACCATATTAAAACATATTGAGTAAGAATGAAAAGAATAAAAAGAATAAATAATCATATCATGAATCATACAAAATTCATAAAGACAAACATAAAATATACACACAAAACTACAGGGGGTACAAACACACCCACCTCCTAGAGGCACCATGGCGCTCTTCTGAGAGAAAAATACAAGATGTTGCCTCGCCTACAAAAGCAGAGGGGGAAACCTTTACCTACCCACTAGAAAACCAGTGGCTTAAAAAAACCTCTTCATGACAGATACTTATATGTATCCAGCCCAAGGCATATCTGATGTATATAGGTCTCGGATATGGAGAGTCACAGCCACTCACATCTCGGCTATTATTACTCTTATAAGGGGGAATACAACAGAAAAATGACTCCACACAGGGGGGAAAATAATATATTATATAGAAAAGCCCATAGCCCCAAAGTATCTAATTGAAGCCAGCTCAATATTAAATGCAACGCATACTGCATAACACATGCACCTTAAAATGCACCTCACTAAGGCTACTGAAAGCCAAAATACTAAAACTCCCCAAGCAGTAAATTGTCCTAAAAAAATGCCGAATAAAGGGGCTTAAAAGCATAATAAGTCAAATGGGCTATTGAAAACCTCCGAGCCACAGGAAACCTTGGTGCAATGGGGTAGACCGCCCTAAAAACACCAACAAGAGAAAATACATTCACCAAGAACAAAAAGCTAAAGGCAACTTGGCGCAATCAAATCTAGCTGCCACAACTGTCTATAGACTTATCCGATTGTGATGAAAGAAATAGCAGAGTGCAGCCCGCTGCCCGATTAAACCAGCCTTTCTGTCAAAGCACAGCTTGATTGACAGCACTGCTGGGATTGAGGCTGCAGACCTCACTACACAAAAAAACTTAATCATGCAAATTACTAAAAACAAAACAAAAAAAAAAAAAACACTAATATTTTTTTTAAAAGGAAGCATACAAAAAAGGCAAAAACATTTTTTTTTATTTCCATATCGTCCTTTTAGTCCAGTCCAGAACTGAGTGGGTTATCTCCCTCCACCAACAGCTGAAGACTTGAGTATGACACAGTTCTGATGTTGCAGTATAAGAGCTCCCTCTTCAGCTCCAGAATCCAGTATTCTCAGTTCTCAGCAGCTGAGGGAGCAACCTTCTGTAGTGTACTTCTCTGAAAGGACTATAAAAAAAATAATAAAAAATAAAAAAGAGCCAGAAAAGCAGAGTTTTAAGAGAGCAAAACAGGTTCAGAAGGCTGGAGACACAGAAGTAAAGTAGCTTGGGGCTGGGTTTCACTTTGGCTGAGCTATTTTGAGTGTGAGGGCTGACCAAGATGCAGGACATATCTCTGGCCACCAGGATTCTTTGAATCTGGTGGGCCCTGGGGTCAAATAGCCTGGTAGGTTAGGCTCCTTTTCCCCCCAGCTGGACTGCCCACAGGTCACTTTGTAAGACTGCTGGGCTTTCTTTCCTTACTGTATGAGCCTTGCTTACCTGGGGCTGTGCCTGTTAAAGCCAGTACTTTCAACACAACCAAAAAAATCCCAAAACAAAACGTAGGATTGCAGAGATTGAGTACAGGCATTCAGCAGCTGTAAGTACATTTTGTTTTGCTTAAATATTGCAGTTTCCCTTTACACTGGTGCTTCGGGGCTCCCTCCAGCATGGTTTTTCTTCTCTTCGTTATGTCTGGTTGGCCTCGGGGGACTGGTGCATGCCGGCGGCTTCCTTGCTTTGTGCTGCGTGTGGGGGAAACCGCAGGTTAGCCGTTCAAGGTCTCTGCCGTGTTTTGTCTTCGGTTCGCTAGGTCAGTTGAGTGGTGATTTTTAATTTCCAGCATGCAGGAGCAATTGGGGGAGGCAGAGGTAGCAGAAACTGGCCCTTCTGTGCTCGCAGTTTTGGCAGGAACCATGGCCACGTCAGACAAGAAAATCATTTCCTCTGCTCAGGTGTCTAAGTCTGTTTAAAGTGAAAAGCAAGATTAAATTGACTCAATTCTTGCCGCTTTTGGAGCTAAAGAGAGAGTTTCTCTCTCGCTGCTCTTCAGAGCCGCGAGAGAGAAACTCTCTCTCTCCGCGGCTCTGAAAGCCGCCGCTTTTGGAGCTGATGCTGCAGGGAGGAGAGGACTCTTCCGGGCAGAGGGGCCTGCGGGACGCTTGATACTGCGGCGGCGGCAGCAGTGGCAGCAGCAGCAAGTTTGGATTTTTTAAAATCTACCTGGGCTGATGGGGGGGGGGGGAGGGGGGTTAGGACTGGTAATGGGCTATGGGGGGGGGTAACATTGAAAATGGGGTGGTGGGGGGCTAGAACTAGTAATAGGCTATGGGGGGGGGCTAGGACTGGTAATAGGCTATGGGGGGGGGGTAAGGCTGAAAATGGGGTGATGGGGTTAAGACTGCAAGTGGGCTGATGGGGGGGGGTTGGGACTGGTAATAGGCTATGAGGGGGTTAGAACTGGTAATGGCCTGTGAGGGGGGTAACACTGAAAATGGGGTGATGGGGGGGGTTAGGACTGGTAATGGATTATGAGGGGTAAGACTGAAAATGGGGTGATGGGTAAGACTGGAAGTGGGATATGGGGGTTAGGACTGGTAATGGGCTGAGTGGAAGGGGGGGCTTGAACTGCAAGTGGCTGATGGGGAGGGGGGCTTGGAATGGAAATGGGCTGTGAGGGGAGGGAGCTAGCACTGGAAATGGGCTGATGGGGGGAGCTAGGATTGGAAATGGGCTGATGGGGGGCTAGGACTGAAAATGGGCTGATACAGGGACTAGAAGGGAGCGGGTGCTGTGTGGGGCTGGAACTAGAAGGGAGCTGATGTTGGGGGAGGATTAGAATGGGATGGAGCTGGGAGAGTAAAATGGAGAGGGGAAAATATTTTGTGTGGGAGAGAAGACAAATCTACAATTGGCCAGGTATTGGGAGAGTAAGTGGGGATTGAGGATGGAGGGGTAAAATTTGAGTGGATGAAATAGGAATGAGGAAAGAGCAAAATGAGAAAGATTAGTATGTTAAAGCAGATGTAGAGGGAGAATGGAAAAAAAACTAGAAGAGAGAAGAAAGGACAAATGGACAGCAGATGATGGAGAGTTAGCAGAAGGCACGAAGAAACCAGAAGAAAGTGGCTGGAACAATTGCAACTGAAAAAAAATGCACAAAAGGTAGAAAAATATCTCTTTATTTTGAATTTATTAACTGGAATATGTCAGCTCTGGAAAATGTGCATCAATAACGTCTGCGCTTTGTTTAGTACAAGAGGAAATTAATTTATAGTTTTATTTCTACAGTATTGTTGTACATTCCAAGTTTGGCTTTTGTGGTTCCCAGTTTAATTATTGTTTTGTTTCTAAATTTTGATTCTTTGTTTGGTGATGGGTGTATGTTCTGCATGTGTAACTGAGCTGAGGTATTCTGTTTATGTAATTCCTATTTGACATTGCTACTTGTTCTCTTTCCCCAGTAGGTCAAGTATTGTTCTCTGAAATGTATTGATGTAATATTTGCAGTGTTGTCTTTTGATAGGTAGGGTATGGTGCTTTGTGAGTCCCGGTAGTGCTGTTAGGATATGGCGGGTATGCTATGGGTCCTAAATGGGCAGTGTTTGTAGTAGTTCCTAATGTGCCTGGCGGTTGGCACTGGATTATAGTAATGTAGAAATCTTTTAGTCTTTCTTTATCCATACACTTATTAAGAGGTATGTTTACTAAAAGTTAGGGTATGGTAACATTATGCAAATATTTATGCAAATGAGGCCCCGCGTCTTATGCGGCCCTGGGTTATTTTACAAATCCTCATTTGGCCCTCAAAGCAATTTGAGTTTGAGACCCCTGCTCCAGATGATGATTTGAAAGTGTTCAGACAGTTCCATAGAGAGGTGCTGGCTGCACTGATTAGTCCGTCTTTAGTGGCTTTGACTATGGTGCTGCCTCCTTCAATAGAGGGGAGGAGCCCTTGGAAGATCCCTTGTTATAGAGCTTCAAGGGCTCCCAAGTGTGCTTCCCTATCCATAGGGTGATCAAGAAGATAGAAGCAGAATGGGAGATGCCAGAAGCCACTTGAAAGGGGACAGGGTGATGGGTTGCTTATACCCCATTCTGCAGGAAGAAAAGGACCTCCTTAAGATGCCCAAAGTAGATGCACTGGTGGCTGCAGTGACTAAAAAGACCACTATTAACTGTTGAAGGGGGAGCAGCACTTAAGGACCTTCAGGAGAGGGAAATTGGATCCTTAGTGAAACAAACCTTTGACACGAGTGACTTGACGCCACAGGCTTCTATCTGTGGAGCCTATGTAACCAGTGCATCCATTTGCTGGCTTCAGGCTTTGGCATCAGTAGAGATAGAACAGCCATTGGGCGGCAAAAGGAGCCAAATTGGAGTCTGCATCGGTTTATTTAGTGGATGCCTTTTATGATTTGGTGTGAGCGTCCTCGAAGACCATGGCCTCTGTCATAGCAGCCAGGCATTTTCTGTGGCTACAGAATTGGTCAGTGGATGTATCATCTAAGACTAGGTTTAGTAAGCTTTCCTTTAAAGGAAAACTGTTATTTGGAGAGGCCCTCGATAAGCTGGTGAAGGATTTGGGCGATTCCAACTGTGGGTGCTTATTGGAGGATCGTCCCACAGGCTCCAAGCAGGGAAATCCTCAACAGGTGCAGCCTAGAGACATTCAGAGCTTCAGCGCAGTTGTTTCGGCACCAGGGGGCCATCTTTTTCGAGGTTACAGAGGCTCCGGTAGAGGATTTTATTCTCCCTCTCCAGCCCCTGCAAAGAACATCCAATGGAGCTAGGATGGCCCAGGCAGAACTGATACCAGTAGGAGGTTGATTACAATATTTTATTCTATCTTGGCCGCAATCACAACCGACCAGTGAGGGTTGGAGATCATCAGTCTGGACTATGCACTGGAGTTTGTGCGGCCTCTCGCCGAGGCATTTGTTCAGTCACCCTGCCAGGCCTCTGCAAAGGTGGCGGCAGTGAGTGACACCCTGCACTACTTGTTACAGCTAAAAGCGGTGATCCCAGTGCCACCCAACCAACGAGGCTTAGGTCAATGCTCGATTTATTTCGTGGTCTTGAAGAAGGAAGGTTCTTTTTGGCTAGTTCTGGATCTCAAGCATGTCAGTCAGGAGCTGCGAGTACACTTTCAATAGAGACTTTACGCTCTGTCATCCTCTCCGTGAGGCAAGGGGAATTCTTGGCAGTGCTGGATCTCACGGAGGCCTACCTGCATATTCTGGTTTGTCCAGAGCATCAGCAAGGAGTGGAGGAGTGGCCTAGTGTTTGGGGCAAGGTACTTCAGGCCGGAAGGTCGGGGGTTCAAATCCCACTAGAGGACAGCAACCTTGGGCCGGAAGGACTGGGGTTTCTAGTCCCACAGGTGCTCCTTGTGGTCTTGGGCAAGCCACTTAACCCTCCATAGCCCATGTTCCCTGTAAAATAGTTATCTCCAAGTTATAATGCCCTGTTCAATGTAATTTCAGTTTGTTCAATGTAAACCGCACTGATGCAGAATAGCGCGGTATATAAGAGAATGTAAATAAATAAATAAAATAAAATAAATAAATACCTACGCTTTGCGGTGTCGATGGGCACTTTCAATTCTGCGCATTGCCTTTCGGCCTGGCCACGGCTCCACACACCTTTTACAAAGGTTATGGTGGTGGTAGCAGTGGCCCTAAAACAAGAAGGTATCCTGGTGCACCCATACCTGGACAGTTAGCTGATAACGGGCAAAGATGGAAGTAGAGGCGGTAACGGCAGTTCGTCAAGTGGTTTAGTTTCTCCAGAGTCTGTGATTGGTGGTTAACCTGTCCAAGAGTGTTACAGCCTGTGCAGTAGTTGGTCTATTCTTGGAGCAGCTGGTTCATGAACCGACCTGAGGGGAAGCCATACTGGACTTAGTCCTTAGTGGAACACCAGATCTGGTGCAAGAAATAAGGGTGTTGATCACTTGGCAATAGTGATCATAGCATGATTGTGTTTGATTTAATTAGTGGAGGAGGGATAGTAAAGAAATCCACAGTACTACCTTTTAACTTTCGAAAGGGAGACTATGATAAAATGAGGAATATAGTTAAGAAAAAACTAAAAGGAGCGGTTGCAAAGGTTAAAGACTTACATCAAGCTTGGGTGTTGTTTAAAAATACTATCCTGGAAGCCCAGACCAACTGTATTCCACGCATTAAGAAAAGTGGAAGAAAGTCCAAAAAACTGCCAGCATGGTTTAAAGGTGAGGTCAGAGAGGCTGTTGCTGTCAAAAAAGCATCTTTCAGGAAATGGAAAAAAGAGCCAAATGACGAAAACTGGAAACAGCACAAGCACTGGCAAGTTAAATGCAAAGCATTGATAAGGCAGGCAAAGCAAGAATTTGAGAAGGAACTTGCTACGGAATCAAAAACACTAAATAAAGACTTTTTCAAGTACATTTGTAGTAAAAGGCCTGTGAGAGAGTCAATTGGACCATTAGATGAAAGAGGGGTAAAAGGGGGCAGTAAGAGGAGACAAGGCTATAGCGGAGAGACTGAATGAATTCTTTGCTTCAGTCTTTACTGAGGAAGCCTTTCATACAAAATTACTAACAAATTCCCTCAATCGTCCCAGAGAATTATTTGAAATAGTTAAAAAAAAAAAGTATCAAACCCTCCTAATACTGATGTCACCCCTATTAACCCACAAACTCTTGCTGACTATTACATAACTAAGCTCTCTCCACTATCAGACCCTCACTAATTTACTCCAACCCAAAGCCTGATCACATATGGGATAAATTTCATACTGTAACACTAAAAACTGGATAAGGTGATCTCAGATATTAACACAACCACTTCTAGTCTTGATCCCTGCCCAGTTAGCTGGATCAAAAATACTAAACCACTCCTAGCGCCCTACATTCTAAATATAGCAAATTTTTCTCTCACACATGGTACTATGCCAACCATCCTAAAGAGAGCCTCAATTAGACCTATTCTGAAAAACAAAAAAACTAGACAATCTTGATCCCTCTTCATATAAACCTATCTCTAGCCTTCCATTTATGGCAAAGATTATAGAAAAAATAGTATATAATCAACTTCAGGGTCACATTGAACTTCATGCCCCCTTAGATTCACACCAATACGGCTTTAGACCATACCATAGTGTAGAAACACCTTTTGCAGTTATCTTTGATATTCTAAAATACATTGACAAATCAAAACAAGCAGTATTACTTATATTTTTGGATATATCGGCTGCCTTTGATTCAATTAACCATCGTATCCTTTTTGAAAGACTCAGATTGGTATACATGGCACTATTCTTGCATGGTTCCAATCATATCTAACTGATCGATCGCAACAGATAAAAATAGGAAACCATACATCTAAAACCTATACGCAAAAACAAGGAATCCCACAAGGTTCTGCATTGTCAGCTCTACTTTTTAACATATATTTACAACCTATATGCCACATCATTCAACAGTGCAAATTAAAATATGCAATTTATGCTGATGATGTTATGATTTATCTCCCTATGGACATAGACTCCCTGGACTTCTCCAATATCAAATCATGCTTCACTAAAATGACACAATGGCTAAATGAACACAATCTACACATTAACTTCAAGAAAACAGAAGCATTATTTCTTTCTAGACATCAAAAATTTACCCCTCCAACAGAAATAAAAAAATTGAAAACATAAGCATCCCCATAAAAGATGAAATAAGATACCTTGGCGTTATCATAGACAGAACGTTAAGTCTAACACACATCAGGAATACAACAAACACAATATATAATAAATTAAGATATCTTAAAAATCTAAAACCATTATTATCAAATCTGGACTTCAGATCAGTCCTTCAAGCCCTGATCATGCCTCACTTAGATTTTAGTAACATAATTCTTCAAGGTATTCCAAAACATGCTTTACACCAACTAAAAGTAGCACAACATGTTGCTGCAAGAATGCTTATAAATGCAGGTCCAACTGAACACATAACCCCCTATACTGTACAAACTTCACTGGTTACCTATACAAAGTAGGATAAAATATAAAGTTGTCATAACAACGTTCAAACTGATAAGAGATATAGCCCCATCATATCTAACTGATCTACTGACAATTCATTCAAGGACCAGAACAGTGAGACAAAGGAACCTGAACACACTACTTCTTCCAAACAACTTTTCAAAACTTGTAAACAGGGGCGCTGGTCGCGAAAGTCCACAGTCTTAGCAAAGGCAAAATATTATTCTCCAGGACCAAGCAGGAAGTCAGTCCTCACATATGGGTGACGTCGGCGCCGACGGAGCCCTCGCAGAGCAATTTTCCCCAACTTTCAAAGAAAGCCTTTGGGAATTGCAGCGCGCATGCGCGGTCCTCTTCCCGCCCAAGGGTGCCATCTTGCTCAGTCTTCTTTTTTCCGCGGAGCCCTACAGACGTTGCCTGTGAATCCCCGCAGAAAAGTTGATTTTCCTTTATTTTTATCTATTTTTTCTTCGGTTCGACGCCGGTTCTTTTCCCGCCCGGACTCGCGACGCCGGTTACGAGTCCGTCCTTTATTTTTCGGTTTTTTGTCCTTCGTGACAGATTTCGCGCTTTTTTTCCTTTTTTCCCTGGCTGCCCGGTCGTTCGACCTCGCAGGGGCCCTTTTTTCCCCCCCGATGGCGGCCAGTGGTTTCAAAAAGTGTGACCTCTGTAAGAAACTTATGTCTCTTACAGACACTCATGACTTCTGCCTCCGCTGCCTCGGCCCAGATCATGACCCCATGATCTGCGGGCCATGCGGCAAAATGTCCTCAAAAGCATTGAGGAGTCGGCAGCACCAGCGGGAGCGTATCTTCTCTGACTCCGGCCGGGCTCGGACCTCGTCAGAGGCTTCGACGTCTCGGGACTCAGGTCCTGAGCATCGTCGGAGTTCCTCTGAAAGGGGGTCTCCTACCCGGGAGCATCATCGGAAGAAGAAACCCGCGAGGGCGGGATCGGTGGACGCTCCTGGTTCCTCGAGGGCCAGGTCGCATAGCCCCGATTCCCGTCCCGGGTCCTTGGAGTCGGAAAGGCCGTCAAAACATCCTCGACTCGAGATGGACTTGCCCGCTCACGTAAGTACGGTTGTCCTCGTGGACTCGCCTCCGAAGGACCCGACGTCGGGCCCGACGCCGTCGGGGCCCGAGTCGGGGGCTGCTGGGTCGCCTGAGCTCGGACTCAGGTTGACGGCCTTGGAGTGCAGTTTGTCTGCCTTCTTGGACCAGCAGCGGGCATTGATCGCTGGCCTCGCTGGCGCTTCTGCCCTGACCGCCGGGACGTCGACCCCGGAGACCGAGCCGATCCTCGAGTCCATGAGGGTTCGAGTCGATCCTCGGTCGAGGTCTCCTTCGGCCTCCCGTTCGGGACCGAGGTCGTCGACGCCGACACCCTCGGCGTCGGGGCGGATGGCATCAGTGCCCGCCCGACCGGAGCCGGTCGACTCCTCCTCCGAGGAGTCGGCCTGGGAATCTGAGGATGAAGAGTCACCTGGTTCCTTTCGGACTCGGTGTGTCCCTTCGGACTCCCCCGAGTCCGAACCTCGGAGACGGTCCCCCCCGGAGGATACCCGGTTCTCGGACTTCGTGAGGGATATGGCCAAAGCCTTGGCCTTCCCTGCGAATCCCGAGGAGGAGCCTCGAGTCGAAGAACTCGATGCCCTCCAATATGACTCTCCCCCGAAGGAGGCCTTTATTGTACCGGTTCCTCCAATGCTGGAACGGCTTCTCTTCCGCATGTGGGAGAGCCCGGCGTCGTCGCCGGTGTTAAGCAAGCGGGTCGATTCCATTTATCGAGTCCGCAAGAGCCCCGGGTTCCAAAAGGCACAACTACCGCACCATTCCATGGTGGTGGAATCAGCCATGCATAGACTGAAGAGTCAAAAAATGCACTCCTCAGCCTGGATGCTCTCGGTAGGAAGTGCTTCCAGGGCTCTATGCTTGCTTGTCGAGTCCAGACATACCAGCTCTACATGGGCATGTATCTCCGAGACCTGGCTAAAGAAATAGCCGGGTTCTCTGCTGGTCTCTCCGACGAACCTTTGCAGAGGTTCCAATCCTTGTCTACTGGCATTCGGGAGTGCTCCAAGTTTATCTCTCGAGCAGCCTATGATGGTTTTGAGGCTTCGGCTCGAGTAGCCGCGGCCGGCATCGGTGGACGCCGCCAGGCTTGGCTTCAAACGTCCGACCTCGAGCCCTGGGTGCAGGACAAGTTGGTCGATGTCCCCTGCCGAGGTGATAACCTCTTTGGCAAGCCCATGGATGAGAAGGCTGCACAAATCGAGACGGAGACTCTCACCAGGACTTGTCTCTCCAGGAAGACCTCTGCTCCTTCTCAAAAGAAGAAGGCCTCGGAGAAAAAGCCCTTTTACCCGAGGAAGGGTGCTGCCTATAAATACTACCCTCAGTATCAGGCCTCCCCAGCTCCCCCACAGGGAAAGCAGGCCAAGGGTCGAGGTAATGGACCCTGTAGGCAGCCAGCCCCCAAGCCTGCACCACCGGCCCCTGCTCAGCAGGGTGGGGTTTTTTGACTTTCTCAGCATAGCCTCTCCCCCTCAGCTGGTTTCTCTCAGCACAGGAGGCCGGCTGGTCCACTTTGCCCACAGGTGGTCCAACATCACCACAGATACCTGGGTGCTTCAGATAGTTCAAAAGGGCTATCTTCTTCATTTTTACCAGGTACCTCCCTCCTACTTTCCAGGGGAGCCTTCCAGACTCCCTCTGCACAGGGACTTACTCCTTCAGGAGTTAGCAAGTCTTGTTCAGGAACATGCTGTGGAACCGGTGCCCCACCACCTGAAGGGTCAAGGGTTTTATTCCAGATACTTCCTGATTCCAAAAAGAACAGGAGGCCTCAGACCCATCCTAGACTTGCGCAACCTCAACAAGTTCCTTGCAAAGGAGAAGTTCAAAATGCTTACCCTTGGAATCCTGCTGCCCTACCTCCAGCAGGGAGACTGGCTATGCTCCTTAGATCTGAAGGATGCGTATACTCATATCCTTATTCATCCGGACCACAGACAATACCTCAGGTTTGTGGTGGATGGACGCCATTACCAGTACAGAGTACTGCCTTTCGGCCTATCCTCCGCCCCCAGAGTGTTCACCAAATGCCTCGCAGTGGTGGCGGCCTATCTGAGACTTCAGGGTCTCTTTGTGTTCCCATACCTGGACGACTGGCTCATCAGAGCCCAGTCTGCCCAAGAAGCCACTCAGGCTACTCATCGCATGGTGGCTCTGCTCCAGCACTTAGGATTTGTCATAAACTTCGCAAAGTCCGCTTTGCTCCCCTCTCAGGATCTGGAATTCATCGGCGCCAGGTTGGACACTCTTCAGGCGCGGGCCTTCCTGCCTCTGGACAGGGCCCAAAGGCTCATGGATCTCGCCAGCCGTTTTCACAGCAATTCCCTGGTCTCGGCCAGACAATTTCTGAGACTGCTCGGCCATATGGCTTCCACGGTCCATGTAACCCCCTATGCCCGCCTGAACATGCGACCTGCTCAATGGTGCATTCGCAAACAATGGCATCAGGCCACTGGGAGCCTAGCGGACTCCATACAGATCTGACCAGCTGGTCTCCTCTCTGCGATGGTGGCTTCACCTGCCAAACCTAGTGCTCGGGGTGACTTTTCAGCCCCCTGCACATTCTCAGGTCCTGACGACCGATGCTTCTCTCCAGGGCTGGGGAGCACATTGCCAAGGGACTTGTACTCAGGGTCTCTGGACTCCTTGGGAGTCCGCTCAGCAGATCAACTTCCTGGAGCTCAGAGCAATCCGCCTAGCGCTCAAAGCCTTCTCTCACCTGATTTCTCACCAGTCAGTACTTGTCCAGACAGACAATCAGGTTGCCATGTTCTACGTGAACAAGCAAGGCGGAACCGGCTCCTTCCTTCTCTGTCAGGAAGCACAGAAGCTCTGCTCTTGGGCCGTCCATCGCAACATCGTCCTCAAAGCTGTCTATCTCCCAGGTCAAGAAAACTATCTGGCAGACGAACTGAGCAGGATCCTCCAACCACACGAGTGGAGATTGGATCCGCTGGTGGTTCAGCGGATATTTCTACGGTGGGGCCTCCCCACCATGGATCTGTTCGCCAGTCCTCTGAACCGGCAGCTTCCCAGATTCTGCTCTCGACAGCCGCATCCTCTCCGGGTAGCGGCGGATGCTTTTCTGATTCCATGGTCCACAGGCCTCTTGTATGCCTTCCCACCCTTGCCTCTGGTGTCTCAGACGCTCTTCAAAATTCTCAGAGACAAGGCATCGCTGATCCTAGTGGCTCCCCGGTGGCCGAGGCAACCTTGGTTCCCGCTTCTGATGCAGCTGGCGGTGGACACCCCTCTTCCTCTGGGGTTTCAGCCCGACCTCCTCTCGCAGGATCAGGGGACGCTCCTGCACCCCAACCTCCGGTCCCTTCAACTGATGGCCTGGCTGCTGAAAGGGTAGTCCTTGCTCCTCTCCAGCTGCCTCCAGATGTGGAAGAGGTCGTCTTGGCCTCCAGGAGGCCTTCCACCCGGAAGTCCTACGCTCTTAAGTGGCGTCGGTTCTCCGTCTGGTGTACTCAGCAGTCTCAAGACCCCTTCTCCTGTTCGGCATCAGTGGTCTTGCAGTACTTGCTTTCTCTTTCCAATCTTGGCCTTAAGTCCAACTCGGTCAAGGTCCACCTCAGTGCTCTTTCTGCGCATCACGTGCCGGTGGATGGTAGACCTCTTTCCAGCCACCCTCTGGTGGCTCGTTTTCTCAGAGGCCTCCTTCTCCTTAAACCACCTTTGCGCCCGCCAGCCCCGAACTGGGATCTCAATGTGGTTTTACAGCGGCTTACCTGTCCGCCTTTTGAGCCTATGGCTACCTGCCCTCTTCTTTTTCTTTCCTGGAAAACCTTGTTCTTGGTGGCCCTCACTTCTGCTAGACGCGTTAGTGAGCTGCAGGCCCTGGTATCTGACCCTCCTTACACTAGGTTCTACAAGAACCGGGTAGTCCTACGGACTCACCCTAAGTTTCTTCCTAAAGTGGTTTCCCCTTTTCACATCAACCAGGAGGTGGTACTTCTGACCTACTTTCCCAGGCCACACTCCAGCCGAGCTGAAATGGTCCTGCATACCCTGGACTGTAGAAGGGCGCTGAACTTCTACCTGGACCGTACGCGAGGGCACCGAAGGGCGGTTCAGCTCTTCGTGTCTTATGACCCCAACAAGTTGGGGCTCCCTGTCTCCAAGCGTACTCTGTCCATCTGGATTGCGGACTGCATCGCTTGGGCTTACGAGGCTGCGGGCCTCGTGCTGGAAGGTAGAGTCACCGCTCATCGTGTTCGGGCGAAGGCTACGTCAGTGGCTTACCTCCGCTCTGTTCCATTGGCAGACATCTGCCGGGCCGCTACTTGGTCTTCAAGCCAGACTTTTGCAGACCATTACTGCCTGGAGAGGGAGTCCCGCAGGGACAGTGCTTTCGGACAGGCAGTCCTCCGTAACCTCTTTGAGGTATAGGCAACTCCTACCCTCCATCCCGGATGTTTGGCTACCGGTTGGAGACGTATTCAGAGAAGATTCCTTCCTTCTGTGCTGCTGAGCTAGAGGGAGCTCATTTTTGTGCCTAGGGTCTCCGGTAGCCTTAAGCTTGGGAGTCCCATATGTGAGGACTGACTTCCTGCTTGGTCCTGGAGAAAGCGTAGTTACTCACTTGTAACAGGTGTTCTCCAGGAGCAGCAGGAATCAGTCCTCACAACCCTCCCTCCTCCCCTTGGAGTTGCAGTTATATGCTTTAGTTTTTGCTAATTTTTGCTGTCTTTTAGCTTTGTCATCTGACTGAGCAAGATGGCACGCTTAGGCGGGAAGAGGACCGCGCATGCGCGCTGCAATTCCCAAAGGCTTTCTTTGAAAGCTGGGGAAAATTGCTCCGCGAGGGCTCCGTCGGCGCCGACGTCACCCATATGTGAGGACTGATTCCTGCTGCTCCTGGAGAACACCTGTTACAGGTGAGTAACTACGCTTGACTTGCAAAGGATTGTGGGAAATGTAGTTCATTCATACCAGAATCAGCCGTTCACAAAATGATGAGTTGTGATGCTCGAGTGTAAGCAAAGAAAAACAGATTTTATTCATGGGGTTAATTCTTCCACACAGATTTACTTGGTAACACAAAAGGACACTTGCTTCAAGTATTGTACTCAGGAAAAACAAAACATGATATAAGGTAACTGAACTTCTTAAGCAATAAATCAATAAAGACCTTGATGGGAAACAGAAAAGGTCTTTTTGATGGCTCCTGCTAATGACCTTCTTAGCAGTGCTCCAAAAGGCAAAAACAAAACCCAAAAGTAACAAAAAAACTATCAAGGATAACTTTCTTCTATTTACACACACAAAAAAAAGAAGTTTCCTTCCAGAGCTCACGTGCCTGGCTCAATTACCAATAATTTTAGCCAGCTGCAAACCCCTTTGCTGGTTCACTCTCTCTACGTAGCTCAATCCTACCCTAAAGCTTTCTTGCAGAGACTTTTCTGGGTAGATAAAAGAACAAGTTACAGTTCCTTTTGGTGGTTGTTGTATTAGTGAGAAACTACTTTAAAACAGCAGCCTAGACAGAGAGCAGTCCATGTATTCTAACTGATCATTTGAAATATCTCCTTCTTCCTCAAATATCATGGAATCAATATCATGGTCTGGCTCAGAGGAATTCCTTAATTGATCAGTCTCAGTATAATATTTGTTTCCCTGCTGTCTTCCAGATGAAGAGCTAGGGCATAAATCAAAGTTCATACCTGAGCTTCTCTTGCTGTTAGGTTTCCTCTCCTGGTATCCTGGCCAGTACGTAGTCCAGCTTTTATGTCCAGTCTTCCAATCAAGATCCCTGGACAATGGGTCTCTCTTCACATACCTTCTTGCACCGGTCTTAGGGCCCCTTCCAAATGCAGCTGTCTCCCTCAAAGGTGCCGTCTGGGAATTCCTGGCTTTACAACCCCACTCCTCTGGCTTCCTCCAGTCCAATGGAGTATGCTTGCCTCTGGAATCACTCCTAACACACGTACTGCTGTGGGCTCCTTCTTTAGACCTCCAAGATGTCTTTCTCTTCTTCCTTCCACGTTGCTTCTGCTGTTGTAGTCCTCTCTCTTCTTTCTCCAATGGCTTCTGCTTCTGTCTCTCCTTGTTCTCCTGCTTCTGTCTCTGTGTAGAATATCCTTTACTTTTAACGTGCTTAGAGGGACACTCCACCCTAGCACAACCCAGGTGTGCTGAATCAAGCCTTGCCCTTGGAGATGAGTGATTGGGGATTACCTCATAGCTCTCCTGATTGAACACACGTTTCCCCACTTCAGCTCTCCTAGAGGCTGTTTGTAACCTGGTGCATTCTGGGTTTGGTAGTCTTTTATGAAAACATTCTGTTTTAGTATTTCTACCGGCAAAGACAGATTGCTTATTCAGAGCCAATTCACCTCTTTTATAGCTCCCTCCTGAACTATGATAAGCTTCCTTATCACATACCCCCCTGCTTAAGTTATTATGGACTGGTGCAACTGGTGAAACTTCTTTCCTACAGTCCGTAATACCTACGAGAGTATTATCTTTTTGACGCTCACCTACATCTTGGCTGGCTTCAGGGTCATTATTATTTACAGGCCTCTCCTTCCAAGACTTAAGTACATTAATGTGATAGGTCTGTCTACGACCTCTTGCATTTTCTACCACACAAGATACTGGGCTCACCTGTCTAACAACCTTCCATGGCCCTTTCCACTGTACTTCAAATTTTGGGGCTGTACCTGCTACTTGAACCAAAACCTTTTCACCAATGCTTAATTGGCGGCTTTTGGCCTTCCTGTCATACCACCCTTTCTGGCGCACTTGACTGTCCTGCAGGTTCTTTTCAGCAACCTGCGAGGTCCTTTTTAAATGTGCTCTCAAGTCACGTAAAAACTGTGGAACCTCCTGATTTTCTGGTTCAGGATCAATCCATTGTTCCCTCAAAATATCTAACAAACCCCGTGGAGCCCTACCATACATCAATTCATATGGAGTTACACCTAGGGACACCTGAATTCGTTCCCTGCAGGCATATAAGGCAAAGGGCAATAACATATCCAATTCCTTTACCTCTCCTGCTAACCCCCTTCTCAACATTTGTTTGAGAGTTTGGTTGAATCTCTCCACCAAACCGTTTGATTGAGGATGGTATGCTGAGGTTTTCACGTGATGAATGCCAAAGGCATCCCAGACCTGGGCCAAATATTTGGATACAAAATTGGACCCTCGGTCAGTCAACACCTCCCATGGGAATCCCACTTCGCAAAACAATTTGACTAGCTCTAAAGCTATTGTTTTTGCAGAAACATTCCTCAATGGTATGGCCCAGGGAAACCTTGTTGCCTGATCTACCATAACTAGGATGTATTGGAAACCTCGGGGCGTTTTGACTAATGGGCCTACAATATCCATAGCAATGCGACCTATTTGGGTCTGTGATAATTGGTGTGGGAATAAAAGGCACCACCGGTGGGTGAGTCGCTGTAACTCACTCACACGCTGGACATGCAGCACAAAACTGGGCAGTTTCTTTGAAACATAAGAACATAAGATATGCCATACTGGGTCAGACCAAGGTCCATCAAGCCCAGTATTCTGTTTCCAACAGTGGCCAATCTAGGTCATATGTACCTAGCAGTTTCCCCAAGAGACACAAGTTCCACAATGCTTGTACTGGGTCAAGCATTGATATCTTTGGTCACTTCTTAATAATGGTTTATGGACCTTTCCTCCAGGAACTTGTCCAAACCTTTTTTAAACCCAGCTACACTAACAGCCTTTACTACATCCTCCGGTAACAAATTCCAGAGTTTGATTACACGTTGAGTGAAAAAATATTTTCTTTTATTAGTCTTAAATAGTTTACCCTGTAGCTTCATTGCATGTCCCCTAGTCTTTCTATATTCTGATAAGGTAAACAATCGATCTACGTTTACCCGTTCCACTCCGTTCATTAATTTATAGACTTCTATCATATCTCCCCTCAACCGTCTCTTTTCCAGGTTCAAGAGCCCTAACCTTTTTAGCCTTTCTTCATAGGAGTATCCTTCCATCCCCTTTACCATTTTGGTGGCTCTTCTCTGAACCTTTTCTAAAATCGCTATATCCTTTTTAAGATATGGCAACCAGAATTGCAAACAATATTCAAGGTGCGGTCTCACCATGGAACGATATAGAGGCATTATAATATCTTTTGTTTTATTTTCCGTTCCTTTCCTTATCATACCTAGCATTCTATTTGCTCTCTTGGCCGCCGCTGCACACTGGGCCGAGGGTTTTAACATGGTATCCACAATGACGCCTAAATCTTTTTCCTGGATGGTGGTTCCTAATGTGGAACCTTGCATCGTGTAACCATAGTTTGGGTTGTTCTTCCCTAGGTGCATAACCTTGCACTTGTCCACATTAAATTTCATCTGCCATTTTGATGCCCAGTCTTCCAATTTATCAAGATCCTCTTGAAAATACCTGACCAGTAAAAACGTATAAGTATTTGATCCAGCGTTCCTTGCATCCCTTTATGACCTCCAACTGGATGATCATGTGCTAATCTAAGTACTAGTCCTTTGAAAGTTGTGGGTACCACCAATTGTTTACGTATGGTCCCATTTCTGGGGTCCTGACTCTCTCTATATAATATTTCATTATCTAGTCTGAATCTGGGCAACTCCTCCCTGACCTCCTGAGCATACTTAAAAGCTCGGGTGAGAGCTTGATCAGCTCGCTGTTCTTGTGGAAAGTTAGGAAACTTTGCCACTAACTCAGCTGGCACCCAGGGTAAACTTAGACCAGCCAACATCTCAGCCCTACCCTGTGCTCTGCAAAGTCTCTCACGACGCTTTTGTGCTTTCAACTTTCTTACTTTCCCAGATGGTGGAGTTATTAAATCATCATGAGAGGGTAAGTCTCCTAATAACTCTGCCTGCTCCCCCTCCTCCTGGCTCTTTACCTTAGCCTGTGAACGGGTGGATACAAGGCCCCTCTTCTTCCCTACTTCCTTCTTTATAGTTTGTTCTTCTGGAAGCTTAACCATCTTTTTAGCTGGGGTCTGAGGACTTCCAAACAAAGGCCCGGGAGCTATTACCATCATTCCTTCTCCCTCCTTCTTTCCTAGTCCTTTCACTCTTCCCTGCCTAAATCTTGGCCAGTCTCTTCCCAGAACCAAATCCAATGGAAGCCTAGGCACCACTGCTAAAAGAATTTCCTCTTGTTCCCCCAGGCACTTAACCATTAGCCTATAGGTGGGATATGATGTTGCAGCACCATGAATGCATCTGATGTGAACCTGGCTTTCAGGGGTTCTAGGCACAAATCCTTCTTGGGCCTCTATCCTCTTCCAAAGCCTCTTTGACAGCATACTCTGGTCTGCCCCAGAGTCTAACAGAGCATTTGTGGTAATTCCCTGCACATCAACCACCAAAAGGAATCCTCCTTTGGGCTGTTTTAAATCAACACCCATCAAGCTAGTGTGTGTCTGGCATCCCCTTTCCAAATGTCCCCATTTTCCCCATTTGAAACATTTCTTTTTACTCCACTTTGTAATCTGGGTTGGCACAGTACAATTATTCTCAGAAACATTTTTAACCATTTTCTTTTCTGATACAGCACAGCTTGCCCCAGCACCAACCTTCAGAGGGCCACCCATTCTATGGCAAGCCTGCGTGGCTTCCAAGAATCTCTCTGCTAGCATGGTTGCCTCTCCAAGGTTCTGGCAATTTTGCTGTATAAGGAAAGTGTGCAAATCTTTAGGCACAGCAGACATAAATTGTTCAAGCATAATAATGTCTAATAACATTTCCACAGACTTTCCCTCAGGCTCCAACCATTTTACAGCCAATCCTCTGATTCTATGACTCAGAGCCCTGGGTGTTTCACCCACTCTTAATGCAGTAGCTCTAAACATTCGCCTATACTCTGAAATAGACAACCCTAGGCGATCTCTTATAGCAGCCTTTACATCTCTATAATTCAAAGCTTGAGCTGCTGGCAGTTAATGAGGCTGCCAGCCTTACTGCCCACTGGGTCTCTGGCCATGCTAATGCTTGTGCCACTCTCTCAAAAGATTCAAGGAAATCATCAACATTATCATCTGGAGTCAGCTTCCCAAAACTAAATGCCCCAATTCCCTGATTGAGTCCCACATTGTCCACATGTGGTATACCAGTTGTTACTGCTGGTCTTGCATCCGGTCCACTTTGGTTATGAAGAGCAATTAGGGCTTCCACCAGATCAAGCACTGGCTTCTGCTGGTCCCTTAGTGCTTTAATTGTAGTGTCCTGAGCCTGCTGCGCTAGCTCCTGTTGCCTGCTAAATTGGGCTGCCATCCAGTTGGCCAGTTCCCTTGGATCCATCTTGTATCCTTGCAAGAAAACAAAAGAAAAAAAAACACAGAGCAGCACCCTCCAAACAGGTGTTTTTCTCCTATTTTTTTTTTCAATTACCCCTGTGTCTTACTCCCATCCACCACTAGACATGCCCAGGTACTTATTACCTTATGCCAGTGATGAATCCAGCTTACACAGGGTCTTTTCCTCTTTGGAACAGCTCCTGGAACAGCCACTCTTTTTTTTTCTCCAAAGTGTTGTTAAGGGGAAAATCCACTTTCCAGCTTTTAACTTGAACTTTTTTCTTTCAGATTTCAGTTGTAATCCTTGTAATGAAGCTACAGGGTAAACCTTTTAAGACAAATAAGAGAAAATATTTTTTCACTCAACGTGTAATCGAACTCTGGAATTTGTTACCGGAGGATGTAGTAAGAGCTGTTAGTGTAGCTGGGTTTAAAAAAGGGTTGGACAAGTTCCTGGAGGAAAGGTCCATAAACCATTATTAAAAAGGGAGCCAGGATATCAATGCTTGACCCAATACATGCATTGTGGAACCTGTGTCTTTTGGGGATACTGCTAGGTACGTATGACCTAGATTGGCCACTGTTGGAAACAGGATACTGAGCTTGATGGACCTTGGTCTGACCCAGTATGGCATATCTTATGTTCTTATGAGCGTTGTTTGATACCAAGGCAGGGCAGGTTTCCCTGCCTGCCAACCGGATACGGAAGACTCAGCAACAGGTACATCACTTTTTGTCAATGAAGCTGCCAACAGCATGATTCTATATACAACTGCTGGGATCCATGGCAGCATCCTTGGATCTAGTCCCTTGGGCTCGGGCTCACATGCAGCCTCTTCAGCAGGCCCTACTTACGCATTGGGTGCCTCAGACTCAGTCTCAAAGATTGGGGAGTGCATTGCCAGTCTCAAGTCATTCAGGGGCAGTGGTCCCTGGTGGAGAGCAGTTGGTCCATCATTCGCCTGGAGATGCAGGCATTGTTTCTCACTCTTTGTATTTCCATCCCCTGGTTCAGTTCACGATGGTGAGAGTATGCTCAGACAATGTGATCACGGTAGCCTACATCAACAGATAGGGGGGCACAGGCAGTGCTATCCTAGTAGAAGACGTCCAGCCATTACTGGGATGGGCAGAAGAAAATCTGACCGCCCTCTTTGCCCACAACATGCGCTGCGGAGAGCATATAGAGGCAGACTATTTCAGAAGGCATTACTTGGATCAGGGAGAGTGGAAGTTGAATGCAGCAGTGTTCCATGAGATCACACTCCTCTGACTTGATGGTGTCCATGTCCAATGCCAAGGCGGCTAGATTCTTCAGCAGGCACATGCAGCATATGTCTGAAGGGCTCGATGCTCTCGGCGTGGAAATGGCCATTGGAGGGTCTTCTGTACATGTTTCCACCCTGGACTCTGATAAGGATGGTTACTACAGCGCTTAGAGGCTCACAGCGGTCCAGTGACCCTCATTGCTCCGGACCTCGCCGACCATGGTATGTAGACCTGGTCAGGTTCCTGATCAACAAGCCATGGCAGCTTCCAGAGAGAGTCAACCTGTTAGCACAGTGGCCGATTCTGATGTCACAGGTGGATCAATTCTTGCTTATGGCCTGGCTTTTGAGTGGGTGCGGCAGAGATGCAAGGGCTATACAGCATCGGTGATTGCAATACTGCTGAAGGCTAGGAAGAGATCTATTACCCTGGCTTATGTGTGTGTGTGGTGAGTGTTTGAGGGCTGCTGTTCTCCAAGGAATATTTGTCCCTTTGGGGCTGTGCTGCCGGATATTTTATCATTCCTCCAGGATGGTTTGGAGAAGGGGTTAGCACTCGATTCCCTGAAGGTATAGGTCACGGTACTCTCTTGCTACAGAGGACGTATGCAGGGGTGTTCCCTAGTGATGCATCCGGATATGGTATGCTTCCTCCCAAAGGTCAAGCAGTTCCGTCATCCTGCGCACTCAGTGGTTCCTCCTTGCAACCGTAATTTAGTGCTCTCTGCCCTAACAGAGCCGCTCTTTGAGCCTTTGGCCGGGCTGTCTTTGAAGCACCTCACATTGAAGACTCTCTTTTTGGTGGTGATTTGCTCAGTGCATCGAGTCTTGGAATTGCAAGTTTTGTCTTGCAAGAAGCCTTTTTTTTCATGATATCTAAGGAGAAGGTGGTTCTGTGACCGGTTCCTTCCTTCCTCAAGGTGGTTTCCAGTTTTCATCTGAATCAGTCAGTGTCTCTCCTGGCTTTTGCGGAGTTGGGGGAGATAGAGGAGTATCGACAGTTAAGCAAGCTGGATGTGTGCAGGGTATTGTGTCGGTACCTTAAGAAAACCGCATCCCTGTGAAAGTCAGATTGCCTGTTTGTTTTGTTTGGGGGCTGTGGAAAGGTGCCAAAGCTTCTATAGCAGGGGTCTCAAACACGCGGCCCGCGAGAGAACTTTGTGCGGCCCGCGATGCAGAGGAAAGAAAAAAAAAACCCACAAACAAACCCCTGGCTTCTGCTGCTGCCGCCACCGTGGCAGCGGCAGAATCAACTGTCCCGCGGCCCCTTCCCGTCTGCCCGGCAAAGCATCTTTAACATCTTGTCAGCTCCATCAGCGGCAGCTTTCAGGGCCGCGAAGGGAGTAGTATTTCCCTCTCGCGGCTCTGTTAAGCCTGCCGGGGCTGGTGGGGAGGGAAATCACTCTTCTCTTCGCAGCTTGAAAAGCCCGCCGCTGATGGAGCTGACAAGATGCTTTGCCGGGCAGACGGGAAGGGGCCGCGGGACAGTTGATTCTGCCGCTGCCACGGTGGCGGCAGCAGCAGAAGCCAGGGGTTTGTTTTGTTTTTAATTTTTAAATTTACTTGGGATGATGGGGGGGAGGGGGGGTTAGGACTGAAAATGGGGTGATGGGGGGGTTAGGACTGGTAATGGGCAGATGGGGGTTAGGACTGGAGATGGTCTGATTGGGGGGCTAAGACTGAAAATGGGGTTATGGGGGGGCTAAGAATGAAGATGGGGTGATAGAAGGGTTAGGACTGGAAGTGGGCTGTTGGGTGGCTTAGGACTGGTAATGGGCTATGGGGGGGCTACAACTGGTAATGGACTGGGGGGGGGGGTGCTAGGACTGGAAATGGGCCGAGTAGAAGGGGGAGCTTGAACTGCAAATAGCTGATGGGGACAGGGTTTTGGAATGGAAATGGGCTGAGTGGAAGGGGGCTTGGAATGGAAATGGGCTGAGTGGAAGGGGGGCTTGGAAAGGAAATGGGCTGTGAGGGGAGGGAGCTAGGACTGGAAATGGGCTGATGATGCGGGGACTAGAAGGGAGCGGATGCTGGGTGGGGCAGGAGTTAGAAGGGAGTTGATGTTGGGGGACGATTAGAATGGGATGGGATGGGGCTGGGAGAGTGAAATGGAGAGGGGAAAAATATTTTGTGTGGGAGGGAAGAAAAATCTACAATTGGCAGGGTATTGGGAGAATAAGTGGGGATTGAGGATGGAGGGGTAAAATTTGAGTGGATGAAATAGGAATGAGGAAATAGCAAAAGGAGAAAGATTAGTATGTTAAAGCAGATGTAGAGAGAGAATGGAAAAAAAACTAGGAGAGAAGAAAGGACAAATGGACAGCAGACAATGGAGCGTTAGCAGAAGACACGAAGAAACCAGAAGAAAGTGGCTGGAACAATTGCAACTGAAAAAAATGCACAAAAGGTAGAAAAATATCTCTTTATTTTGAATTTATTAACTGAAATATGTCAGCTCTTGGAAATGTGCATCTTTAACGTCTGCACTTTATTTAATACAAGAGGAAATTAATTTATAGTTTTATTTCTACAGTGTTGTACATTCTAAGTTTGGCTTTTGGGGTTCCCAGTTTAATTATTGTCTTCCTGTTTCTAAATTGTGATTCCTTGTTTTATGATGGTGTATGTTCTGCATGTGTAACTGAGCTGAGGTATTCTGTTTATGTAATTCCTATTTGACATTGCCACTTGTTCTCTTTCCTCAGTACGTCATGTATTGTTATTCTCTGAAATGTATTGATTTAATATTTGCAGTGTTGCCTTTTGATAGTTAGGGTATGGTGCTTTGTGAGTCCTGGTAGTGCTGTTAGGATATAGCAGGTTTGCTATGGGTTCTAAATGGGCAGTGTTTGTAGTAGTTCCTAATGTGCTTGGCGGTTGGCACTGGTTTATAGTAATGTAGAAATCTTTTAGTCTTTCTTTATCCATACACTCATTAAGAGGCATGTTTACTAAAAGTTAGTGTATGGTAACATTATGCAAATATTTATGCAAATGACGCCCCTTATGCAAATGAGGCCCGCGTCTTGTGCGGCCCCCGGGTTACTCTACAAATCCTCATTTGGCCCTCAAAGCAATTTGAGTTTGAGACCCCTGTTCTATAGTGTGTTGGATGAGGGAGACAATTGCCTCCGCCTATACCGTTAGAGCTAGGCCTGCACTGATTGGTCTTGGGAAGCACGCCACAAGGCTGTGTCATGGAAGGAGCATAGTCTGGTTCCACCAGCCAACATTTGTTCTCCAGGCAGGACTTGCGGGTCCCTCCCATGTTTAGGTACTGCTCTGGTACATTCCACTTGTTTTTGACTGGATTGGAGGGATGATACGGAAGATGAAATTAGGCCTTGTCTGCTAATTGTCTTTCCTTGAGTCCCTCCAGTCCAGTCCAGGACCCTCCCAGGTTAAGAGTCTGAACTTTTCTATAGGGGGTGAAGTGCGTCAGTGATGGAAGCGAGTCTACCTGTTTTGAGGGGGGAATGATCCTGGAAGAAAGGTTTCGGGTACAGTGATGGGATCATCCTCCTTTAAGGGTGTGCATCCAGACAAGTATGTCTGTCAGCTTTGCTCATTCTCCTTATGTATATGCTTGTTAATTTTGATGAGTGTAAATAGTTCAGCTTTGCTTTATTTCTGTTGTCTCATACTGGGCTCTCTCAGGGCCTCAAAGGGGTTGCCTTGTGGTTGCTCTCTCTTCCAAAAACTGGTTTGTCATTAGAATACTGGATTCTGGAGCTGAAGAGGGAGCTCTTATACTGTGATATCCGAATTCTGTCATGCTCGGTTCTCAGCTGCCGATAGAGGGAGATAACCCACTTGGTTTGGACTGGACTGGAGGGACTTGAAAGACATTTAGCAGGTAAGGCCTAATTTCACCTTCCATATTGCTAATTTATTTGTCTTTTTCATGTTGTAGATTTTATCTCATACCTTTGCACATCTTTTGTATAATGTGTCCTTGATACAGACTTTTGAGTCAAAACATGTCAGACTCTTTTTAATCTTTATATTTGGGCTATTTTTATGTATATTCATATTTATGTTTTCATGGTTTCAATGTATTAAAAATTGTATTTATTTGACTTTCTACCCCTTTTTTTGCTGTTTTTATCACCACTCTTTATTCTTCTGTGGTAACAGCTAACACAGCTTAGTAGATAGGAGTTGCATTATATATCCAAGATTTTACTGTAATACATACATACATACATACATACATACATACGTACGTACGTACGTACGTACGTACGTGCGTGCGTGCGTGCATACATACATGCATGCATGCATACATACATACATACATACATACATACATACATACATACATGCATGCATGCATGCATACATACATACATGAGAGAAACGAATATATATTTATTTAATTTTGTCTATAGTTTTCACTCAACAGGTCTATCAGCTTGGAAAGTCCTTTCACATGTTCAGTTGGGAATCCATTTTGTACGTCACATTACCGCCCAGGTAAATATGATTTTCTTAGGTTATTGGATTGAAACATGCAATGATCTGTTTTGCTGCAGCTAAGACCAATGCAAGCTGATAAAGCATAATGAGTTGTATTTATGTCTTGATCTCTATTTCCCAACATGTAGCATGATCTGTCTACCTCATTTTGCATAGTGACCCACCAAGGAGCATCTTCCTTGTACACTCTGATGTTTTAGAAGCTACAGTTAGGTGACCTAAAAGAGAGAAATATTTAAACAGTCATTCACTCCTCAGTGTCGGGAAGGTGCTGTTTTTGACCTTTGGATGCTCATGTAATTGAGGAATAGGGTTAGCTTAAAACAAAGTAGCCTCTTTTTGTCCACCAGACCAGTTGAGAACGTATGTGCTGTGCCTGTGAATCAGCAGATGGAGACAACAGACTTAAGAAATGAATGCTTAATTTTATAAGAGCTCTGTGTAGCCACCTGCTTCTCCAATATTTTCTGTTTCCAGTGGATAGTTGACGAGGCATTCCATGCAGCTCTGAACCAATTTGTGTGGGAGTTTCTGGGACCAGTTAGAGAACAGGTTCCCCATTTGGGCTGTAGATGACTCTCTTCACGGGGACAGCCACATACTCTGACACCTAAATGGATTCCAGATCCCTCCCAAAAGAAGTTTTTTGTTTTTTCTATCTGGACAAGCATGATGTCCTCATTTCATATCATCCTGCTAGACCAGCCCAGACAAATGGATTGCACATTGGTAAAAACAGATAACCAATGAAATGCCTTAGATTTCAATGACATCACTCCCATGCCTCTATCAACCTGAGCTACTAGAGGGCACCTCAGTATTCTTTTTGTCTTCAACAGATGGATGGATTTTCTCAACTCTGAAGAAAATCTGAACAATTAAGAGGAGCAGGAGTGGCTCAAGGCAATCTGCTGCCTGAGGAGAAGGATGAAATAGCACCCCCCCCAATCCCCTCTGTAGAGGTGGCTGGGCGTTTTCAAAACTCCAGTCAGGGTCTGAACCAAACCAAAAAGCTGATTAGATTATATGGAGGAAATGCAAGATGTTTGCACACCAAGGAACTAATAGAGAGCGAGAACCACAGCACAGTTTATAAAACTAAATTATAACTCATTTTTATTTTGTTGTTATAAACTGCGTTATGGTTATTGCTTTTTCTTTTTCAACATATATTTTGCATCCACAGAACCCCCTTCAACAGTGGTTGCAGAGCAGAACCGGGACATTCACCCACAGAACTCAATATCTTAAAACATTCTCCAGTACCAGGCATATTGTGAACTAATACAAAACCCTACAACAAATTCACTGAGTATCTATAGAGCAATTCTACCTTACCATACCATATCAGCACCAACTTCCAAAACTCACATAAGGAGCCCACCAAAAAAAGCGCCACTGTAAATACTACAGTGGGCCCTGGAACATCCATACACCTATTTGAAAAGCTGAACATGTCAAATTTCTACAGTACAGTATAGATCTTTATGTACAAACTCCATTTTAACAGAACACCTGGGCTCAGTCACACACTCAGAACACAGACCCTCACCAAGTACAGGATAAGTGACTTACAATATAAAGTAAAAATTAAAAATATGTAGACCAAATTTAAACTGAAACACCAAGAAGCCAGACTCCTCAATCAGTGCAACATCAGATAAGATATGCAGTTCCCTCATACAGTGTAAAATATAAAGATAGCACAAAATCCAATTACTAAGATGAAATAAAATTATTTTTTCTACCTTTGTTGTCTGACCATTTTATTCTCTGATCATACTGGTCCCGATCTGAGGCTTCTGCTTTCCTGTCTTCTCTTAGCTCTCTTTCTGTGGTCTGTGCTCCATCTGCCATTTCTTATCTCTCCTTTTGTTTTCTTCACTTCTTTCCATCAGCCTATTTCCAGTCCCAGTAACCCTTCCTAGTATCAGCCCCTTTCCAGTCCTCCCAGTACTTTCTAATGTCAACTTGCATTCCCATGACTGCCACTGGTGTCCATTCCCTTCCAGTCCCCCTCCTTCCCCACTGTCCAGTCCCTTCTAATCCAAATACCATGGTAGCCCCTCAGCATCCACTCTCTTCCATTTCCATTCTCCCATCCCCTCGCATCAGCCCATTTGTAGCCCTAGCCCCCAGTTTTTTCTTCCAGGGTCAGCAGCTCTATTCTCCCCTCCCCACCATTAACCCATTCCCAGTCGAAGCCCCCCAATCAGCTCACTTCCAGTGCTAGTCCCCCCTCAACCCCATTACCAGTGCTAGCCTCCCCTAATCAGCCCATTACCAGTCCTAGCCCCCCGATCAGCTCATTTCCAATGCTGGTCCCCCATCAGCCCATTACCTGTCCTAGCCTCCCCTAATCAGCTCATTACCAGTCCCAGCCCCCCCCCTCGATCAGTCCATTCCCAGTCCTAGCCTTCCCTAATCGACCCATTACCAGTGCTAGCACCCCCATCAGCCCATTATAATCCTAACCCACACTTTCTCTCCCCTTTGTCCAGAATTTATCCCCTGTATGTCCAGTATGTCTCCCTGTCTCCCCCTTTGTCCAGCATTTGCCCCCTGTCTCTCTCCTTTGTCTAGTACTTGTCCCCTTGTCTCCCCCTTTATCCAGTATGTCCCTGTCTTCCCCTTTGTCCAGCATTTATCCCCTATCTGTCCAGCATGTCCCCTGTCCTCCCCCCTTTGTCCAACATGTCCCCTGTCCTCCCCCCTTTGTCCAACATTTCCCCCTGTCTCCCCCTTTGTCCCCTGTCATTCACGTTTGTTTCTCCTTGTTCTCCTCCTGTCCCAATTCCCTCCACCTGAACCTATCATCCGGCAGCGGCGGGGACACTCCTGCTGTTTTAATTTTAGATTTTGCCATCTCTGCCTTGCCTCTGCCTTCCCGCCGCGTTTTTTTCCTCAAGAAACAAGAAATGCTTGCAGCAAAAAAAAAAAAATGGCGGGAAGGCAGAGGCAGGCCAGAGGCTGCAAAATCTAAAATTAAAACAGATCCGGAGTGCTGGCGTCTGGAGTGCCGCCCCAGTCGGAGTGCCACCTGAGGCATTTGCCTCAAGTGGCCTAATGGAAGAACCACCCCTGAAGAGGAGAGAGAGGTTTCGCTTGTGAATGACCACCTTGAGAGTGTCTCTCACTTGAGTGCGACATGGGAGGCTCCAGTAGACTAAAGTCTTTTAGGTAGCCAGAGGAGGAGGGAAAATTGGTTCGGCTCCATGCTCTTGTCATGAGGACTTGTTGAGCAGCCAGGAACTTGGAAGGATTTGTAAGAGTTCAGCAGCCTCACACAACATCAACACCCCTTTCCCCCTCTGCTTTCCCCCCTGCTCTCTGCAAAAGATTGCAAGAAGGCTCTCGGAGATTTCTACCTGCAAGCCACAGTGAGCCTGTAAAAGACAGAAGAAACCGTTTCAGGGGAGTAGCACTGAGCCCAGCATCAGTTTTCTGCCTGGGGCTCCCAGGGGGTGAGTACCAAGGCTTGACCTCATCATTGTCTTTGTTGGGGGAT
Source organism: Ichthyophis bannanicus (assembly GCA_033557465.1). Lineage (NCBI taxonomy): Eukaryota > Metazoa > Chordata > Amphibia > Gymnophiona > Ichthyophiidae > Ichthyophis > Ichthyophis bannanicus. The sequence continues at coordinate 711,393,640 of CM066033.1, forward strand.
CCCGATTCTGTTCTTCTGTGGCGCAATTCAGGGTGGACCACTAGCGACCATTGGCACGGTGTGGGTGTTTCCCTCCCTTTCCAGTTCACATTGATAGCGCTTTTTACTGTTCTGTGCCTTGTGGTCGTGCAGTCCTAGTATGTGCTCTGCACGAGCAGCTCCAAAGCTCATTTCTTCCCTAGCGCCCTTTGCGTGCAATACTGTAAGTGCTGTTAATGCCCATTCTTTGTGTCTGTGGCCTTAACATGCGCAGCTATTGTGCCTACCTTAATTTCCATGTCACACCTTGGTGCCTACACGGTCTTAGCACGCACAAATGTTTGCCTTGCCTTAACTCTTTCTGTCTTCTTCAGGAAGCATTGTTTGACCTGTGGCAAGCAAAGAGCCTCCTTGCTGGATTCATCCTGCATGGCAGCCTCTGACCTTTCACTGGTGGGCCGGTCTCCCTTCTTCCAACAAAGGAATTCGGTTGGCCTGACATTTTTCGCCTCAAGGTAGAAGGTAACTGTTGGCACTGTGAGTAAGAATAATAGCCTGGCCTTGAGTTCCGATGTCCACACTTCTGACCGCTTCACTTCTTCGGAGGGCTCGGCTCCAGCTGTGCCCTCTGAGTTGGGAATCATTATCGGGGAAGCGAGCTCCCAGAATCTGAATTGTCCTCTCTGGAATTCTTTTCCTCCTTCAGCAAGCCTGGTCTTTGGCATTGAAACTCGGACCCTGCAGCCTTTGGATTCCCTTGAGCATAGTCGTGTGAGGAATGGGCAGAGTGTAGAAGCCCAGCTTGAGTGCCGCCTTTTAAGTGACCCAGATGGAAGTTGTCTTCTGGAGATGTGGGTCAGCTGGGATCTGTCCAAGACTTGGACTTGAAGGGCTGGTTCTGATGTCTCGGTTGAGGAGACTGATGCAAAAAAAAAAAAGAAGGGGTTTCTCTGTCAGAGATTCATGTGGTGGGTGGCTTTTTCCACCTCTCCCTGAAGAGATTTCTGGTGGCATTGCTTGAGCTTCCTTTACCTGGTTTGTGGGACTGGTGCTCCAGTGATGGAGCAGGAGCCTCAGGTTTCCCACTAATACAGGCAGTGCGGATATTTACTGCAGTCTTTCCATTTCTGGTGGTAATCCAGAATATGTTCCAGTTGGCATGGGTCTTTACTGGTTTCTCGTCTAGAGGGGATAAAGATGTGTAAGGGGATGTGAGCTTTCCCTGAGAGGAGTGCGTTACATGGTCTGGCGTGTCCGGTTGGAGACGAAATCACAGCGGTCACGACATGGGGCCTCCACTCTCGTGGAAGTCAAATTGGCCTTGAAGGGCACTGTGGATAGAAAGATGGACTTTCTCCTGAAGAGCCAGTTGGTAGTGGCAACTATTGTTCTCCCATTGGTGGTATGTGCAGTACTGGTGCCTCAAGTCTTGCTCCTGTGGATTCAGTCTCTCCTGCTGGATGTTGCTACCTCTCCTTTGGGGTCTATTACTGCCTTCCTTCTGATGCCATATGTTCTAGCCCACTTGGCAGCTAGGGATATTGTCCTTTTGGTAGTGATGTGACGTTGGTTATGGCATTGCCACTGGGCAGCAGATATGTCCTTCAAATCCTGGCTAATTCAACTGGTCTTTAGGTAAGTCTCCCTTGTGGGGTTAATTGGAGAAGTTGGTGAAGGACAGACGAGGCAGAGTCTTATCGTCTTCCAGTGGATAGACCGAAAGGGCCTGAAAAGCAGCAGGGTCCTTTCCCTCTTTGGCCTATGCCTGTCCATTGTGAACGTGCTGGACTGACTTCTGGGGGTCTCAGGATGCCTGATATTGCATTCTGGAAAGTCCCTCCTCCTCGGCTTCTGAATAAAGGACGCGTAGTTAGCCCTTTTGATGGGGCTCGTAGTCCCAGAGACTCTGTCCTCTCTAGCGGGGTTCCTTCTGCTCATTGCTGTGTTAGTTTTGGGGCCAATTCCCGAATGTCACAGAGGCTAGAAGGGTTCTAGACACCATTCAAAGTAGCTATGTCCTGGACTGCAAGCAGCCGATCCTGGAGGCATAGATCTCAACATGTGGTTTGGCGGACATGAGAGCCACTGCACGGGTTACATTGACAAGTTACTGTGCCTAAAGGTGGTGGTGCCAGTACCCTCGGCCAAGCGTGGCAAGGGCAGATATTCCCTTTGTCTTGCGATGCCAGAGAAGAATGGCTCCTTCTGACCATTCATCTGAAGGCATTAAATGCTTCTTTGTGCGTATTGCATTTCTGAATGGAAACTCTGAAATCGGTGATTTCAGCGATGCTCTGAAGGGAGTTCCTAGCATTTCTGGTTTTGGCTGAAACTTGTTTTCATATCCTCATCCGGGAGGATCAGCTGAGATGTCTGTGTTTTGCCGTGTTTGGCTTGCATCTTAAGTTTGCCGCCCTGCTTTGGGCCTCTCCACTGCTGTGAGAATGTTCTCCAGGGTCGTGGTGGTGGCTGTTGTGCTATGGTGCTAAGGACTATTGTATACCCATTTCTGGACAACTTGCCCATCGGAGCTTATTTCTTTGTAGGAGGCCTTCTGCTTTCAGCCCAAGTGGTGTCTTTCTTCTGGAAGTCCTCAGCTGGGTGGTCAATCAAGGAAAGTGTCCATTGGAACCTTTCTAATCCCTGAAATTCCGAGGAGCACAGTTCAATACTCGAGTGGAGAGAGTGCAGAAATTGTTGGACTGACTTGACGTGTTCTGTTCTCAACTGGTTCCCGGGGTTTGGGATTATCTCTAGCTTCTCAGCTTGATGGCGGTGGCATTCAAGATAGTGCCATTGGCCTGCTCATATGAGGCCACTCCGGTGGCCTTTCCTGACTGGAGTTGAGCTCAGGCTTCCGCTCCAGCTGCGAGTCGGAGCCAGCTTGACGTGGTAGCTACGTCCACATTGTCTAAAGAGGGGCATTTTGCTGGATGATCACTTGTGGATTCTTCTGGCAACAGATGCCAGTCTTATAGGCGAGGGAGCCCTTGTAAAGACTGCACATCCCAGGGCTGTTGGAACTGCAGGCAGACAGTGTGGTCCATCAATTGTCTCGAAGCAAGGGCTGTCTGGCTGACCCTCTTGCGTTTTTCTTTCCCTTGTTCTAGGGCACGATAGTGCGAGTATTCTCTGGTAATGCCACCGCAGTGGCTTAGGTCATTCGCCAAGGTGGCACAAGGTATGCAGGAGTGGCTCTGGGGAACTCTCTGGTTTGCCTAGGCGGAAATGTGCCTCCTAGCTCGTTCTGCTCAGCACATTGCCAGGGTGGTCAATGTGGAAGCGGTCTTCCATCGTCACTTTCTCAATCCTGGAGAGTGGGAGTTAGGAGGCGTTTCAGATGTTTTTTTTTTTTCAAAATTTTATTTAGAACCATCGACAGAAAACAACAAGTACATAACAAAGAATTGCCACTCTCTGGGGTTGGCTCTTATCCCCAGGGGTGGTACACATTGATGGTTACATGAATTTTTCAAAAATTAATTACCCTCACCCCCTCCCCCTGCCCCCCTCCGCCCACCCCTCACCCACCTCCTCCCTCCCCCGCATATCAAGGCCACGCAGGACCATCTGGAAGTTCCACATATCACCCAAATAACATTACAATAAATGAGGGTATCAACAACCCAACTGCAAGACCGTATTACGGGTCCGGGCACTCAAATTTTGAATGTATGGATCCCAAATTAGCAAGAAGGCGGACCATCGCTGGACATGGCCCCGGGCAGCCCTACACTCCAGGAGCATAAGCTGATGGAAGGAGTTCCGCCACTCCCAAAAAGAGGGAGGGTGGATATCCCTCCACCGCCGCAACAGAGGCCCTTTACCCACCAGACATGTCTTACGCACGAGCCAGCGACCCCACTTCCCCTTCGGAGAGGTGAGGGCCAAAATATCCAAGACCACCAAGGCTGCATCCCAATGAACAGGTTGTCCCAGCAGATTAGCTACGTACAGAGCAATCCTCCGCCAATATGGGCGAATCCGTCGTCATCCCCACCACATATGTAACAAAGTCGCCATGGGCGCCGCACACCACGGACATCTGCCGTCTGCGGTCAGGTGGCAACGAAGGGCCCTCCGCGGGGAGAAGTGGACCTTAGTTAAATATTTAAATTGTATTTCCCGCCAACGGGCCCCTTCCACCAGGCTCACCACGCGCCGTAGGGCCACCAGGATAGTGCCATGGGGGATCTCCCGCCCCATTTCGGCCCCCAAGCCTGTTCCACTCTACAATAGCCTGGCCGCTGGCGAAACTGCTCCAGCCGGAGGTGAAAACCTCGAATTGTCGGTCGTGTTGCGTCGCCCAGGCTGAAAAACGCCATAATCTGGACCGAGCGGTCGCTATGTAACTCCCCTCCTGGAAGGGAGGCCACATAGTGGGCCACTTGCATATACGCAAAGAAATGGTGAGGCCGCAAGTCAAACTCGCGGGAGAGCGCAAGGAAGGGTTTAGGCCTCCCCGTCAAGTCCACCACATGTCCCACACTATGGACCCCTCTCTCCCCCCCAAAAACGGAAGGCAGCGGTCTCAGTTCCCAGGGTAAAATTGGCATTCCCCCGAAGGGGTAGCCAACTTGACACCTTCCAATTACGGCCCCAATAAGCATTCAACTGTCGCCAGGTCTTACACACCGGAAGTAGCAACACACTCTCAGCCAAGCAAGTAGCCCACTGGCTAACCTCCAGGTGCAAGAGGGCCCGCAGAGAGTGGGGTGCCACAAATGCCTCCTCCAAGGCTGTGGGCGTGTAAAGGTCAGTGTCACCTAGCCAATCTCCCAAATGGCGCGCTTGGCAGGCCAGTGCATAAGCACCAAGATCCGGAAGCCCCCACCCCCCGTTCCGCATCCTCCCCACCAGCCCGACCGTAGGGGACACGGGCTCTCGCCCCCCCCCCCCCGAGGAGGCCTCGAAATTCCGCCTCAAAGCGCCGGGCATCCTGCCGGAGAAGCCAAACAGGGAGGGTCTGCAGCCAATACAAGATCCGCGGCAAGAGCACCAGTCTAATCACCGCAATCCTTCCCAATAGGGACAAGGGGAGAGGCCGCCAGGCCTGCAACTGGGTTCTCACCTTGGTCAGCATTCGCTGCAGGTTGCACCTATACAATCGACCCGGATGACAGGGCAGTACAATCCCCAAATATATAAATTGATTCTCGGCCCATTTAAGAGGGAACACCCCCGGCCTGCCGTTCCGAAGGCTCCCCGACACATCCAGGGCTTCAGATTTATCCCTGTTAATGCTTAGCCCCGCAAATTGCCCAAAAGTTCGGAACTCTCCTAGGAGAAGCGGCAAGGAATCTCTAGGCGAGAGTAAATGTACCAACAGGTCATCGGCAAAAGCGGATATCTTAAATTCTTGAGCGCCTATTCTAACCCCCCTTATGGAACTCATTCCCGCCACTCTCTGCAGGAGGGGATCCAAGGACAGGACAAAAAGAAGAGGAGAGAGAGGGCAGCCCTGACGAGTCCCCCTTTGCAACGAAAAATTCTCGGATACCACCCCATTGCAAAGTATCGCCGCCGTCGGGTCGGCATACAGGCTCGCAACCATGCTACAAAATAAAGGCCTTATACCATAGCAAGGGAGAATGTACTTCAGATATTGCCAGTCCACCCGGTCGAAGGCTTTTTCCGCGTCAAAACTGATAAGCAAGGAGGGTAACTGTCTATACTGGACCCACTCTGAGGATGCCACAATTTTGCGCAGATTACGAACAGCATATCGCCCCTTCACAAACCCAACTTGAGAATCATGCACCAACAACCCCAAAAACTCTGCCAAGCGATCTGCTAAAATTTTGGCCATCAATTTAAGATCAAAATTAAGCAGTGAGATAGGACGATACGAGGCCGCAGAGAGGGGGTCCTTCGCCAGTTTAGGAATAAGGACAATATGGGCATGATTAGCCCCCCACCGAAAGTAGTCCTGTTGCGCCCTCCGATTATGCACTGCGGCCAGCGTTGGGGTAATCAGGTCGTTAAGAATTTTGTAGAATTCAGCACCAAGCCCGTCAGATCCCGGGGATTTATAACAGCTGGCCTTGGAGATAGCCCCCTGCAGCTCAGCCGCCGTTATCGGCCGATCCAACTGCGCTCTTTGCTCCGCGGACAAGCGCGGTAAGTCCAAGGCCCCCACATACTCCTCCATCTGCATGAGGGAGGGCGACTCCGCTGTATAGAGGCTCTGGAAAAAGGAACGAAAAACCCCACAATCTCCGGGTTCTCCCGATGTAACACCCCCGAGTCATCCCGCAAGCCCGGCACCAATTTGGAGCCCCTGGGTCCCCGAAGACATCTGGCCAATAATCTCCCGGGCTTATCCCCATAACGGTAAAGTTGGTAACGATAGTATAACACAGATTTCTTTGCCCGTTGATGCAAAAGTTCATTTAATTCCGTTTGAGAGTCCCACAGCTGCTTTTTAAGCCCTGCCGTCGGGTTTTGAGCCCCTTGACGCCGCAGCCGCGTCACCAACTTTTCTAAACCAATAATACGTTCGGCCCTCAGTCTTCTCTTCCGGGCAAGGAACCCTATAATGTCCCCCCGCAGAACCACCTTCGCAGTTTCCCAGAGCAGTTCGGGGTCATCCTGATTACCCCTATGATCAGCTTCAAATTCCCGCCATCGTTGCTGAAGAAAAGAACGGAACTGCGCGTCCCTGTATAATTCAAGTGGAAATCGCCATGTCTGGGACCAGGGAGAGTTCCCATTCCAATAGACGTCGAGCCAAACAAACGCATGATCAGATATCTCCATCGGCCCTATCTGAGCATCCGCCACTTTAACAAACAGACCAGTAGAAATCAACAGGTAATCTATATGGGCGCTAGTGCCATGAGCCCGAGATATATGCGTATAATCCCGCTCGGCTGGGTGTAATAGTCGCCAAGGGTCCACCAACCCCAGCCGGGAACATAAACGTCGCAGTGCCCGAACCGTCGCGATTCTGTCTCTCTGCTCCCCCCCCTTAGAAGTATCGAGATCGACATCCATGACACAATTAAAATCTCCCCCTAAAATCAAGGGGGACTCCGGCAATGTCTCAAGCTTGGAGGCAAGACGGGCATAAAGGGGCAAGTCGAGCACATTAGGACAATACAGATTGCCTAGAATAACAGGCCTCCCCTCGAGAACTCCCTGCACCAAGATAAATCTGCCTGTCGGGTCAACAAAGTCCCGGACAACCTCCAGCCTCACCCGTTTATGAATCAGGAGCACTACACCCCCCTTCTTCCCCTGAGCTGGGGCCCCCCAGACCTGTCCCACCCACTCCCGGCATAATTTACGGTGCTCTTCGGCAGTCTGGTGGGTTTCCTGAAGCATGGCGATGTCCGCCTTCTGCCTTGCTAGAGCCTGCAAGATTTTGGCCCGTTTAATGGGGCTGCCCAGACCACAGACATTCCAAGAAATTATCTTAAGCGGCATGTAATACAAAAGTAGGCCTACTATAATACAGCACAAACCATACCTGATACAGGGAAGGCACCCCCCCAGCCTGAGGTCCTCCCCTCTTCCCCACCAGGATATTCCCTCTTGTCATCCACCCCTCCACTGGTCCCCGAAAATACTGCTCCCTCTTCCCCCCCACCCTCCCCTTCCCACCCTTCCTTCCCCCCCCCTCCTCCTCCCCTCTCCGTTCCCCTAACTCTACTAACATCTGCCTCTCTCCCACTCTGTGACTTCTAGATGCGTGTGGTACCACCCCGCCCCTCCCATATACCGGCTCATCTACAAGCCGTGCAGGTAGGGAGAGCCATCCCCCCCGAAATCACCACCCCCACCACGAAACCTGGCCCTCTCCACTCCCCCTTTACCATTCTACCCCAACAGCCCAAGACTCCCCTCACTCCCCCCCGAACATAAGGAGTAACCAACAAGGAAAATATTATAACAGTTTTACCAATCCCCTTACCACCCCCTCCCCCCACAGGATTACCGCCGCCGCTTCTCCACAGTCCAAAGCAGCATATACCAAAAAGTTCATCGATTCCAGCCTTGCCTCCACTGGGCCTCATGTCTCGGCCGCTGCAGTCGCCCTTCGCCGTATCTCCTCCACATAGGGTGTAGCTGCCGTCGCTGAGTCAAAGGACCGGCGAGTCCCCTCATGAGTGAAGATCAGCCGGGCCGGGTATTGCACCATGAATCTGATGTTGTTATCTATCAAAATCTGGCACAAAGGTCCATACTCTCATCGTCGCTGTCCCAGGGCCGCCGAATAATCCTGAACAATACGCAGCTTAACATTGTCCTTTTGGACTACTCCTCTCTTCCGCGCTGCACGCAAAACCGCTTCCTTTTGCTGGAATCGCAGGAACCGCGCCAGAACCACCCTGGGTCGGCCGTCACTGGCTCTCCTAGGCCCAACCCGGTGTGCTCTCTCTATTTGCACTAGGGTGCCCTCAGGGTCATTCTGCAAAAGTTGTGTCACCAGATCTTCCAAATAGGATTGTAAGTCCCTGTCCTCTATGGCATCCGGGATCCCCAGAAATCTCAAATTGTTACGGCGAGACCTGTTCTCCAGGTCGTCCAGCTTGGCCTCCTGACCCTGAAGTAGCTTTTTCATACGGGTCATCTCCTGTTGCAGCTCCAGCACGTGCTCCTCCATCTGCTCTATCCGGCCCTCTGCTTCCTGCATTCGACTCCCCAGGGCCCCCACAGAAGTTTGGAGGAGGTCCATTCGGCCCCGCAGGTCCTCAAATTGTGCTGACAGCGCCCCCGCCACGGCCACGGAGATTTTATCCACCATCCCGGCTTTAACCTCCCCCTTCAGCGGCGATGACTGCTCCCCCCCCCTCTAGGCGGCAGAGTGGTCTTCTCCTTTTCCACACGGTGCCCTCCCTTTGCCGCCATGCCCGAGCTGCATCAGTCCGCCGGGGTCTCGTCCCCCGTCCCCCCCACTCACTGCAGATCACAGCGGCGTAGATGCTTCCCACGTGGGTGCGTGGTTCTGTTGCCACTGGGGGGGGGGGGGCAAGGCCTTCTCCGTCCCCGGTCCACCGGCACGCCTCAGTTCCCCAGCACCTGCAGGGGGCCTTACGCCAGGCTGAGCAGCCCCCAAGGACCTCCCAGGGTCAACGAACTGGCAGCGGCCCTGCCCAGGTCTCAGCAGGGGGGCTCCAGCCACCCCCAATGAAATCGGTGTCAACCGCCCTCCTGGAGCACAAAAAATAGCTGGGGGAGGTAGCGGGAATGATAGGGCTCAATTTGGGGGGGGCGCCCGCCGCTGCGGAGCGCGGCTCTAAAATCTGGCTGCACATCGCTGCTTACCGCGGCTTACCGAGTCTCCCCACAGCGTGGCATTCAATGCAGGCTCCTGGTCTTCCGCGTCGGCCGCCCAGATCCAGGCCACGGCCGCTATTCAGCGCGGGGGGGAGAGAGGTGGGGGCTCGGGAGCGCCAATTCACACGGCGGTCCAGTCGGGGACGCAGGGAGGAGGCTCGGAGCCCCAAACCTGACTCTCGCAGCTCATTTTTCGTCGCCGGAGGGGCGAGGAGGCCCAGAGCTCGAGCAGCGTGCGACTGCTCGTGCTCACCGCATCACCGGAAGTCCGCGTTTCAGATGTTTTTCCACCATTTGGGTCGCTCCTTGATGGTGTTAATGGCGTTCTGCTCCATTGACAAAATGTGCCATTGTTTGACTCACCATGGTAACCTGGATTTAGAGATGTTGTCACCCTGTTTCAGTACTGGCCACGGCAATGCCTGTTGTATGTGCTGCCTCCATGACTGCTGTTGGGGCCTGTGCTTCGGCACATGGAGTGCCATCCAGGCTAGATTGGACGAGGAGAGTGTGGTTTAGGAACCTGATGTGGTTCCTGCAGGTTGTTCCTCTCCATATGCCCCATTTTGGAGCTGGTTGCATCAGGGGCCGTTTTGTCCTGACCCAGCTCCTTTCTCACTTATGGCTTAGCTCTTGAAGAGAGTCAGCTGACACACACGTACTATTCCTCTGCAGTAGTTACTGTTCTGCTCAAGGCTTGGAGGGGATCTACCAGCCTGGCATATGTGCACGTCTGGTACCTTTTGAGCATGGGTGCATTGCAAAACAGCTTGTTTCTAAGTCTGCCAAGGTGACAAGTCTGTTAGTTTTCTACAGGATAGTTTGGAAAAGGGTTTCTTTCCCTTTCCTGAAATTCCAGGTGGCAGCCTTGTCCTGTTTCAGAGGTCCGGTAGCTGGAAAATCTTCAGCCTTGAGCCCAGATGTTTCAAATTTTCTTCAAGGGGTTTGGTGCCTGCGTCCTCCCCTCTGGGCATTTGCCCCTTCCCGGGATCTCTGTCTGGTGCTCAGAGCCCTAGTGTTGGAGCCCTTGAGCCTCTGAAGTGTGCTACTCTGAAGGGCTCAACTCTCAAGACTGTGCTTTCTTGGTCGCAGTTTGTTCAGCAAGATGAATTTCCAAGCTTTAGACTCTGTCTTGCCGGGATCCATATTTGTTCTTTTCAGAGGAGGCTTTCCATTTGGTCTGTGCCTTCCTTTTTGCCCAAGGTGAAATCTCCCTTGCAGGGGACCCAGGTGGTTTGCTTGCCCTCCTTTGTAGAGGGAAAGCTAAAGATCTTTACCAGCTGTCTGGAGGGTGCTTCTCCAGGACTTGGAAGTTTAAGAATTTCTTCTGTTTCATCTTTTTGTGCTGTTTGCTGGCCCATGCATGGTTGTCTTGGCAGCCAGATGTACTTTGGGATGCTGAAACAAGGAGGCAGTTGACTTGGCGTTTCTGACAAAACTGGCTGATTCTTGAGGGTTTGCACATCTGTTCTATTTGAGCGCAAGGGTCTTTGTGGGCGTAGCATAGCTCGGTTGACCCTTCAGACATTGCCAGGGGGCAACGTGGGCATCACTTCTCACTTTTTTGTCAAGCATTACTGTTTGGATGTCCACGCTTGGGTTTATGAGCTGCTATGTCTTCCTGTCCAGTGGAGGCATTGCTTTGATATATCCTACTTGTCTGGACTGGTCTAAAAGGACAATATAGAAGGTGATATTTTACTTACCAGATAATGTTCTTAACTTGAGTCCTGCTAGACCAGTCTAGGATCTGCCTCTGAAACTGTGTTTTGGTCTGTTATGTTGCGACGGTTCTGTGGTCGCCAATAGTTTTTATGCTTGGTTCGGTAGGTCCATGTCCTTCTGACAGCCTGCTGTTCAATCTCTCCTGTACATACAGTGCCTTGTGAAAAAGTTTATCCCCTCCGGTGTTTGTCCTGTTCTGTCGCATTACAACCTGGAATTAAAATGGAGATTCGGGGTTTAGCACCATGTGAATTAAACAACATGCCTACCTCTTTGAAGGTGCAAAATATCCTTTATTGTGACACAAACAATAATTAAGACAAAAAAAACAGAAATCAGGAATGTGCATAGATATCCCCCCCCATCCCCAAGTCTATACTTTGTAGAGCCACCTTTTGCTGCAATTACAGCTGCAAGTCTCTTGGCGTATGTCTCTATTAGCTTAGCACATCTAGCCTCTAGGATTTTCACCCACTTCTCAAGACAAAACTGCTCCAGCTCCTTTAAGTTAAATGGGTTGTGTTGGTATACAGCAATCTTAAAGTCATGCCACAAGATTCTCAATTAGATTGAGGTCTGGGCTTTGACTAGGCCATTCCAAGACATTTAAATGTTTCCCTTTAAACCACTCCAGTGTATCATTTAGCAGGTCATTGTCCTGCTGGAAGGTGAACCTTCGTCCCAGTCTCAAATCTCTGGCAGACTGAAACAGGTTTTCCTCAAGGATTGCCCTGTATTTGGTGCTATCCATCGTTCCTTCAATCCTGACCAGTTTTCTTGTCCCTGCCGATGAAAAACATCCCCACAGCATGATGCTGCTACCACCATGTTTCACTGTGGGAATGATGTTCTCGGGGTGATGGGGTTGGGTTTGTGCTACACATGGCGTTTTCTATAATGGCCAAAAAGTTCAATTTTTGTCTCATCTGACCAGAGAACTTTCTTCCATGTGTTTGGGGGGGGGGGGGGGGTCCACCACATGCTGTTGTGCAAACTCCAAACATGTTTTCTTATTTCTTACTTTAAGCAGTGGCTTTTTTTCTGGCCGCTCTTCCATAAAGCCCCACTCTATGGAGTGTACGGCTTAAAATGGTCCTATGGACAGAGACTTCCATCTCCGCTGTGGATCTTTGCAGCTCCTTCAGTGCTATCCTTGGTCTTTTTGTGGCATCTCTGATTAATGCCCTCCTTGCCCGGTCTCTCAGTTTTGGTGGACAGCCTTCTCTTGTCAGGTTTGGAGTGGTGCCATATTCTTTCCATTTTGTTATAATGGATTTAATAGTGCTCCATAGGATATTCAGAATTGGGATATTTTTTATAGCCCAACCCTGATCTATACTTCTCCACAACTTTGTCTCTCACCTGTTTGGTGTGCCCCTTGTCTTCATGTTGCTTGCTTAGTGGTGTTGCAGAGTCGGGGGCCTTTTAGAACAGGCAGCACCGTACCTAGCCCTCTGCAAGTGGTGCAGCCACACAGGGTGCAAAAGGATTAGGGGCGCATATCGAGCTGCCAGCCCCAGCCCACCCCCTTGCGTTGCCCTGCTGCCGCCGCCACCACTTTTTTGTTTTCTTGGAGGCGGCAGTGGCAGCAGCAGTGAGGCAGACCCACACTTGTAGACAGGTCGGGTCCCTTCTTCCCTTCTCTGATGTAGGTCGCGTCAGAAGATGTAGGGACCAGGCCAGCCATGCACATGCTGAGTTGCAAAGACTTGCATTTGAATGGCTGGTCTGGTCCCTCCTCGGACACGACCTACATCAGAGAAGGGAAGGAGGGGCACGACCTGCCTACAAATGCGGGTCTGCCTCACTGCTGCTGCCGCTGCCTCCAAGAAAACAAAAGAAGTGGCGGCGGTGGCAGGGAAACACGGGGGGGGGGGGGGGGGATGTTTGGCGCCAGATATGGAAATAGCACATGGCACAATTATGGCTTCGTATGGCCCTGAGAACAGGTATATTTATACAGGCATCATGTGACACTGATTATACACAGGTGGACCCTAATCAACTAATTATTTGACTTCTGAGGCTAATTGGTTGGACCGGATCTTATTTAGGGGTTTCATAGCAAAAGCAATGAATACATATACACTCGCAACTTTTCAGTTTTTACTTGTTTTTTTAATATATACAAGGTATTTTATTGTCATTCCACTTCACCAGTTTGGACTATATTGTTAGCTAACATCCAAATGAACCTCCATTTTCATTCCAGGTTGTACAGTAATGTGACAAAACAGGACAAAAACCAAGGGGATGAATACTTTCATAAAGCAGTGTAGTTTTTCTACTATTTGATTCTCATTATTGTCCACATTGAGGTTGCGTGAGGTTTGCCATGCTTTCCCATCTGCTTTGGGATGGATACTGAGGTGTCCTGTAGTGGCTCAGGATGATAGAGGCATGGGAGTGATGTCATTGAAACCTAGGGCATTTAATTGGCTGCCTTCACCAGCCTGCTGGTAGGTGAACACAACCCACTTGTCTGGACTGGTCTAGCATGACTCAAGGAAAGGACATTTTCTGGTAAGTAAAGTGAGCCCTATGCGGGAACCCTCTCATTTCCTAAATGTTTTTAGAAAGCTTTTTCGTGCAAGCGTGCCTCTTTCGCTTGTCACTGCTGTGCCTGAAGACTTTAGTGTCTTTATATCTGTGGATCCAACCACATGTTTTTTGGGTCAGCGTGCATCAGTCTTTTTATTTTAATTTTTTTCTCAAACATTTTTGTCATATACATAGTACATATTGGGCCTGCTATTCAGCAGCGGCAGTTAGTGCATTTTATAGTGGCTACCTATTGCTGCTGAAACTAAGACTCAAATAATCAATGCCTGGGCCATATCTGGCCACTGGCATTGAATATTTGGGTTGGCCGGAGAGCAGGAAAGCTAACCAGGCAGTGGCAGTATTCAGTTGCTACCTGGTTAACTTTGCCAGCGAATGTTAGGCCAGCCTTTACTGCACCTGACTTTTACCACATAGTGATTAACTGGACAGTGGCTCTACTCTGCCCCGGAACACTCCAATGCTAACTAGCTAGCATCATCATATTCTTTTTCTGTCTGTTAGTTTTCTTTAGCCTAGGTTTTTGGCTGTTTCGTCAGTTTCCTTTATTTTCCTTTGATACCACATAGGTCCCATTTAGGTCTGAGGTATACCTGTTTGGGTTCATATTTTTTTCAATGCAGCTATTTTTTTTTCAATCTGCATTGTCCCAGAAACTTGCCAGTGGGTTTAAGAAGTGCACTCTGAGGGGTGTGTGTGTGTGTGTGTGCTGGCAAGCCCAAGAAAAATGGCCGCGTGAGCCCTTTGCTCCTCTCCCCTAGGCCTCTGAGCGGGATTGTGCCAGCTGGAGTGCACTTGTCCCTGTTTCGACAGTGGGTCTGGCGCATTGAAAATTCCTGGTTGGTGGGTGAGCCGTGTTGGACCAGTTGGACTGCGGCCTGATTCAGGGCTTTTGGGTGCTTTGAAGGGCTGCTATGAAAAGTGCCTCGTGTCCTGGTTGTGTGCTGTGAGCCCGCTTGTTGAAAGCATTCAGGGGATCGTTAGCCTGCAGCCTTACTACATTCATTTCTTGATGCTCCTTCAGGCTGCTCCCTGGGAATGTGAAGTCCCCTTGCCAACCCTGGGGAATTTGGTGAGCTGGAGTAAGGTGGGGATTATTTCTGCCTCTCTTCTGACCTGATGTCAGCAGCTGGAGGCCTGGGTCTCTCCTGAAGCACAATGGCTGGATGTTGATCTGCTTTCCCTCTTTCTTGCCTGGAATTTCTCCCCATATATCACTCCCACTGATGTTTGTAGAGTGGGATCTGGATCTTAGTGTGCTGGCCCTTTGTGGATGTCTTCTACTGTTTCTGCTACCCACTTTCATTACACAATACCCTTCTCATCTGGATATTGTCATTTGTGACTGCTTATTGAACTGATGGTGCCTTATATGGCTGAGAAACTGTCCTGTGCTATGGTATTAGCTTGCTTTGCCAGAGACTCTGGGGCTGCGTCTTCCAACATGTCCTCCTTAAGCGAGGCACTGGCTGGCCTGGGCCCAACGCAGAGAGGTGTAAGGACACTGCTTCTGCCCCTGCTACCAAAGCTGATCTTGTGGAAATCTTGCAAGAGCTTCAGCTCTGCTGTAAGTCATATTAAAGCTTTGGATAACAGAGTTTCTCAGAATGAGATTAACATTGGCGAGCAGACTGATGCCATTGCGCTCTTTCAAACCAAGCTTCACAAACTGGATACACGAACTGCGGGAATGTCACGATTTGGAGAACTGACAGTGCAGAAACAACCTTCGGATCTTGGGTCTCCCTGATGGGCAGGGTGGTTGAGAGAATGTGGGGCAGCTGGTGCAGTAGTTGTTCGCTTTCTATGTGCCTGGGCCCTGGTTTGCTTGGTGAGAGCACGTCGAGGAATTGAGCCCAAGATGATCAGTCCTCACGACCTGTGGTGGTGTGTGTTTCATTATTTTAAGGACAAGATAGCGCTGTTGAAAAGTCTCGAAGGCAAAAGTTTTGTCTTTCCAAGGTCACAATGTTTATCTTTCAAGACCTACCACAACACACTCTGGAGCGGTGGAAACGTTTTAGGCCTCTTACTCAACTTCTGCAAGAATGGGATGTATGTTATAGATGGGGCTTCCCTTTCACACTAATTTTTGAGATGGATAATATCTAGCACAAAATAACTGAACTAGA
Source organism: Ichthyophis bannanicus (assembly GCA_033557465.1). Classification (NCBI taxonomy): domain Eukaryota; kingdom Metazoa; phylum Chordata; class Amphibia; order Gymnophiona; family Ichthyophiidae; genus Ichthyophis; species Ichthyophis bannanicus. The sequence continues at coordinate 711,409,320 of CM066033.1, forward strand.
TGGTTGAGTGTCTTGGGGCGGGGGGGGGGGGGGGGTAAGCCTTCCACAAGAAAGCGTGAGGTGAGTGGAAGATCTCAGCGCCCAAGAGACGGAAGATTCTAGGCTCTTGTTGCAAGTTGTATGACTCATCTGGGGAGGATTCAGGCAGAGACATTAGGGTGGTACCCCTATGTTCCAGTGTTTTTAGAATCATTTCTCCACAAGACTTATTTTTGTCCTTTAGGAATAACTTGCTTACCTGTGAAATTTCAGCCTGATTGTGAACAATTTAGAGGTCACCCCACTCTAGATATTTTATGGATGGGGAAAAAGCATTTATGTATTGAAAATATTCCTTTTTAAGGCTCAGATCTCCAGGAACAAGCAGGAATGTAGTCTTCACATATGGGTATCGTCGGTACCGACGGAGCCCGCGCTGGAACGTTCCCCAGCGTCCAATAGATAAGCTTTTGGGAGCATCCAACAGCGCATGCGTGCTGCCTTTCCCGCCTCTGTACCTCTCTCACTTCAGTTCTTCATTTTCCGCGGAGCCGACAGGACGTGTACCCTGTCACCGCAGAAAATTTCCTTTTATTCTTTGTTTTTTTGTGGTCGCGTCTGCCTTCATTCAACGCCTGCCGGTACCGCCGGTGGTTCTCTCTTTTCAGAAAAAAACAAAACAAAAAAACCTTGTATTTTCTTCGGGGGGGGGGGGGGGGTGTCTTTCTCCTGTTCCTGGTGCTAGGTGCCATTTTGGGCACTAGGCCCACTTTTCTTTAAGCATGGAGAAACCAGCTAGTGGTTTCAAAAAATATTCAGTGTGGTGGTACCATTTCCATCACCGACACCCATGATTGGTGTCTAAAATGTTTAGGTCCTGAACATTGTCCAACGGGGAGAGTGTCTCCTGCACGAGGATGACCAAAAGGGGCCTGCAGAATAGAGCTGCAAAACTCTGTACCCTTTTTGCTGCGGATACGATGTCACTTGCATCAATGTCTTCCAGGCCTTCATCTTCCTCCCATGGATCTCAGGTAACTAAACTTAAGTCTTCTAAGATGGGTAAATCTCGAAGGGTAAATCTCCTTCAAAGTATCGAGATGCCACTGGTGTTGCCCTCGAGGATAGTTCACCGGCAAAACAGCCCCTGCGGGAGTCTTTGGTCCCCGAAGCTTTAACGGGGCTCCAGGATGTTCCAGAGGCTTCCACCTCTGCAGAACTACTGATGCCATGTTCTGGGGTCGCAGCCGCTTCCACCGGTACTGACACCCTGGCATCGGCAGGAGCAGTGGATAAGAGAATCTTCGCTATTGAACGCAGTCTAGCGTCCCTCTTAGCAGCTTCGGTACCGCTAAGACTGCTACAGATGGTTCAACAGGTATCGGTTCCGACATCGGTACCGATACCGACAGTACCTGCTTTGACAGGACTGCTTCCACCCATGCCGAGCCTTGACTCTATCTCGGGTATCGGGGATCAGGAACCGAGACATTTTGGTACAGACTTCGAGTGGTACCGATATCATGCGTTATGGGAGCACCCTGTGCAGAGTGCTCTTGAGTCTTCCGATTCCGATGGCTCTGACGATTCTACCGGTACCAGAGCGAACCTACTAGAGGATTCAGCTACTTCTCCTCAATGCAGGATGTCTCCTCCAGAAGATATGTTCTTCCAGGATTTCATACGTGATTTAGCAAAGGGTCTTGCAATCACTGTGATTCCAGAAAAGGAACCTAGGGCAGAAGAATTAAGAATTCTAAAATACCCAGTGGCTCCCAAGGAGGCAGCTATGCTTCCCATTCACAAGATCTTACATGATCTGATGTTGAGAATGTGGGAAACTCCTTTAACAATATCTTCACATTCCTGACGCCTTGACACTGTGCCAAGTTGTCCTGGTTTTCAAAAAAACTCAATTACCACATCATTCAATGGTAGTGGAATTGGCCATTCTAAGACACATTCTTCTAATCCTCCAGGCCGGGAATCCAGGACACTCGATGCCTTTGGGCATCGATGCTTTCAATCCTCCATTATATCAGCAAGGATCAGTTCCTACATTCTTTATATGGGAATGTTCCTGGAAGAAGTCACAAAAGACTTAGAGCTCATTAGCCCTTGTGTCTCTGAGGAAAAAAGACCAGACTACCTTATTCTGGTCAAGCACGCCCAGAATGTCTCTAAATTCATAAACCTTGCTACCTTTGATTGCTTTGAATGTATTAGCAGAACTTCTGCTATATCTATAGGAGCACGTTGTATTGCTTGGCTTCAAGCATCAGACTTAGAACAGTGGGTGCAAGAAAAGCTGGGAAACATTCCTTGTACAGGAGAAAATCTCTTTGGCAAGGACTGGCAGGACAAAGCTAATCAGCTTGAATCTGAAAATACTACCTTGAACAGACTATCAAAGTCTACAGCCATCCCAACAAAGAAGAAAACATTCAAAAAAACCTTTTTCAGTAAGAAAAGGAAGCTTTACCCTTCTTACACCCATCAAAGCCACTGTCCGCTTCATGTTCCCCAGAAGGGGCAACAACAACAGACAGCAAAGAAAGCCGCAAGCTCAAAAAGCTCAACTGTCTCAACAGACCCAGCCCCCTCAGGGTCTTTGACTTCTACCTAGAGAACTTAGTCATTCTGCCCCTGAAAGGTCCAGAACCCTTAACCATTCCAGGAAGACTATGCTATTTTGCCAAAAGATGGCAACAAATAACATCAGAAAATTGGACTCAATTCTCAGGTCCCTGCCACCAACCTCTTGTGGCAGGAGGTCACATCACTTCTCGCTCAAGGAGCAATCGAAGAAGTACCCATATCCCAACAGGGGACGGGGTTTTACTCCCCCTACTTTCTTATTCCAAAGAAGATGGGGACACAGGCCTATACTAGACCTCAGAGAATTAAACAAATATTTGTTCCAAGAAAAGTTCAAAATGATCTCCCTTGGGACACTTCTACCATACCTTCAAAGTCAGGACTGGCTATGTTCTCTAGATCTAAGAGATGCGTACAGGCATATTCTCATCCACTCAGATCACAGGAAGTTCCTTCGATTCCTGGCCCAAGGAAGACACTTCCAGTACAGAGTTATTTCTTTCGGACTGGCCTCTGCTCCAAGAGTCTTCACAAAATGCATGAAAGTGGTAGCAGCATTTATGAGGACTCTGGGAATATTCGTCTTCCCTTACTTAGACGATTGGCTCATTTGAGCATCGACAGCTCCAGAGGCCAGCTTCGCTCTTTCTCGAGCAATGAGAATTCTTCAGTACTTGGGACTGGTCATAAACCTCCCAAAATCTCATCTCATCTCACCCCCTCTCAATCTGTCGAATTCATAGGGGCTCGTCTAGACACATTGCAGTCAAGGTCTTTCCTGCCACAGCCACGCTGTCTATGAATAATACAACTGGCATCTCAAGCATCTATGAAGGTGTTCCTTACTGCTCGAGAGATGCTTCAACTTCTGGGACACATGGCATCCCCTGTCCATGTGGTTCCCTATGCTCACCTCCACATGCGAGCAGCCCAGTGGACCCTATCCTCAATGGTCACAGGCCTCAGGTCAGCTAATGGACAAGATCAGAAACACCACACATCTGATTTCGTCCCTCCAATGGTGGTAATCTCTAGAAAACCTCCTCGTAGGCTCTCCTTTCCAGCAGCCTCTATATCAAGCCACCCTAACAGATGCATCCAAGATGGGTTGGGGGGCCCACTTGCACAGGCTCTCCACTCAGGGTCTTTGGACCTCACAGGAGGTTTCCCTTCACATAAACCTTCTAGAGCTGAGAGCCATTTTCAATGCTATTCAAGTCTTTCATGCCCATCTCAGCAACAGAACAGTTCCGGTCCAAACCAATAATCAGGTAGCTATGTTCTTTGTGAACAGGCAAGGCGGAACAGGCTCTCTGTCGCTATGCAACAAAACTTTGTGACTATGGGCCCTCGCCAGAGAGTTGAAAATTCACCTGTTTGTGGTATACATTCCGGGCATCCAAAACTTATGGGCAGACAGACTCAGTTGAATACTGCTGCCACATGAGTGGTCCCTCCACTCATATCAGCTTGCTTGAGTATTTCAAATCTGGGAAACACCAGATAGAGACCTCTTTGCAAGCCCACAGAATGCCAAACTGCCCCGATTCTGTTCCAGAATCCTGGCTCACAACTGTCAGGCAAGAGATGCTTTCCTACTCCACTGGGGTCAGGACTTCCTCTGCCTTCCCACCCATTCACCTCGTTCCCAAAACTTTATTCAAACTTCAGAGAGACAGAGGTCGTATGATACTCATAGCGCCACGTTGGCCACGGCAAACATGGTATCCTCTTCTTCTGCATCTCTCTCAAACCACTCTGGAGTTGAGGAATGCTCCAGATCTTCTGTTTCAGGAGGATGGATGCTTATTGCATCCCAATCCCCAGTCCCTATATCTCAAGGCCTGGTTACTGAAAGCCTAGAATTCCAGGATATTAACCTTTCTCAACAAGTAAAGAATATCCTTCTGGCTTCCATAAAACCTTCCACAAGACATTCCTACACTTTTAAGTGGAAAAGGTTCTCTGTCTGGTGTTCACAAAAGGGACTTAGCCCCCTTTTGGTACCTGTAGAGTCGCTACTAGAGTATCTCCTCCAATTATCAACGTCTGGTCTGAAGACCAATTCAGGGTCCATCTTAGTGCTATTGCTGCTTTTCATAAACCTTTTGATGGACAACCTATTTCCTCTTATCCACTTGTATCAAGATTTATGAGAGGCCTACTCTTAACAAAACCTCCCATTAAACCACCACCGGTGGCATGAGATCTGAATCTTGTTCTTGGTCAGCTTATGAAACCGCCCTTTGAACCTTTAGCCACTTCAGACCTAAAGTTTCTTTCATGGAAAGTTTTATTTTCCTAATTGCCATCACTTCTGTAAGACGCATTAGTGAACTACAGGCGTTAGTAGCTGACCCTCCTTATACAAGGTTCCACCATGATAAAGTAGTCCTCAGTACTCATCCTCACTTATGCCAAAGGTGGTTTCGCCTTTCCATTTAAACCAGTCGGTTTATTTTCCTTGATTCTTCCCTAGGCCTCATGCCTCCAGTGTGGAAAAGAATCTTCACACATTGGATTGTAAAAGAGCCTTAGCCTTTTATCTCCAAAGAACTAAGCCACATAGAAAATATTCTCAGCTTTTTGTAGCTTTTGACTCTAGTCATTTGAGACTTCCAGTTTCCAAGAGAACTCTGTCAAATTGGATTGCAGATTGCATATCCTATACATATCGGAGTAAAGGACTTTCTCTTAAGGGCCATATCACAGCTCACAGTATGAGAGCAATTGCAGCCTGTCATGCCCATAGCCCCTTACATGCAGTATGGAGGGGCGTGGCTGTCATTAGAGAGATTCACCTTTTGGTCTTTAACTGACTGATTGCCTTGTAATGCCTTATGTGAAAGGTAGTTCAGTCAAAAAGTATTCAACCTCAGGTAAAAAAAAAAGCACCTTTGTAGTTGCCTTGAGTGGTAAGGTAATGACAGTTTATTAACTGAAAAAAAAACACGCTAAGGTTCACAAATTCCACCTTTGGATTATTTCTCCAGGATTCTTGTAAATGAACATCAGGATATAAATGAATTCCAAACAAAACAGCTTGCAATGTTCTCCAGTATAAACATAAATACTTTAACAGCCCATGCTATCAGGCATGGCTTGCAGTGCTGATCAAACACACAGAAAACAGCTTTTCCTAAAGCAGGTTTCTTTTTCTCTCAGTCCAGAACACTGTTTCTCTTCTTAAACATAGAAAAACTTTCAACAAGGCAGTTAAACTCTTCACAGGCAAGCAATTCTCTATGCAAGGTTTTCTTATAAACAGCCAAACAAAAGCTTTCCTTACTTTCACCGTTAGTACGGCTTCCGGCTGAGCACTGCTCTGGCTCACAGCTGACTCACCAACTTAATTAGGCAGCTTCACAGTAAAAAAAAAAAAGGTATTTTGCCTTTAACTCAGGACCTTCACAAGTTAACCACAGGCTCTTAGGGCTACCTGACACTGGAGGTTTTCCTTACGGTTGACTCCCTTTCAACACCTCTGTATTGGAAGACTGGCATAAAGAGCAATCCATGTATGAGACTTCTTCTAAAGCCATGTCTGGTTCACCCATTTGCTTTGGCACTTCCTTTGATTCTGGCTCAGAGGGCTTAGCTGACTGCCTTCCGTTAGGGCTAAGGCTGTCTCTGGCAATTCTGTAGTGCTCAGAATTAGGCAAGCTTCTAATGCTCATACCTGGGTCAAAGCTTGTAGCAGCTTCTCCTCTCTCATGCTCTGGCCACCATTCACCGGTGCTTCCACGTCCTGTTCTCCAACCTGTGTTTCTGGTTCCTGCTGTTCTCACTGTTCCAGATCCATTCCTCTTCCAGTAGGCACTCCTACTCCTCTCACGTTCTCTCTCTCTCTTTTCCTCTTCTTCTTCCTCTCCTGCCTCTCCCTTCTGAATAAACTGACCTAGTCTTAAACCTCTCAGGTGCCTGCTCCACCCCCTCTCCTCTCAGGTGTTGGAGATCAAACTGCCTCGTGGCAGCTGAGTAATTGGGGAATTCAGTGACGTAAGGGTTCCTTACCCTGGGCCTGTATTCCCTCTCCTTTTCTCCACTAGGGGCATTCTGCAACCTATTGTAGCTAGGAATTACCTGCTTTCTAGGTGTAAAGGGAGTTTTGTGTCTCTGACCAGGTAAAATGGGTTCTTTTATAAGGGTAAATTCCTTCTCTTTATCCCTATCTCTTGGGTCCTGATAAGCTTCCTTATCACATACCCCCCTGCCCAAGATATTACGGGCTGGCGGAGGTTGCGAGTGTTCCTCCGAACAGTCCGTGATTCTCGAGAGGACATTGGCGTTCTGGTGCAGTTTTCCCGCCCGATGTTCTTTTTTAAAATCATAGGCTTCGAGAGCCATATACCAGCGGGTCAACCTTGCGTTATGATTTTTCATTTGTTGGAGCCATTTTAGCGGGGCATGATCCGTAATTAATAGGAATTTTCTTCCTGTAAGATAAAAGCGCAATGCTTCTATGGCCCATTTTATAGCCAGGCATTCTTTTTCAATAGTGGAATATTTTTGCTCTGCTGGTGATAGTTTCCTGCTGAGATACATCACCGGGTGTTCATCCCCTTCATAACTTTGGTACAAAACAGCTCCTAGGCCCACGTCTAACGCATCAGTCTGCACCAGGAAGGGCTTCTTGAAGTCTACCCCCCCCCCCCCCCCGCAACACTGGACTTGTGCATAGCTTCCCTTTTAAATGAGCGAATGCCTTTTCAGCCTCGGGACTCCATCTAAGTTGATTCGGACAATTTTTCCTCAGCATGTCCGTAAACACTGCACTTTCTTCTGCAAACCGGGGAATGAATCTCCGGTAATACCCGATGAGTCCTAGAAAACTTCTTAAGTGTTTTTTGGTGGTCGGTTGGGGGAAATTTTTGATACTCGCTACTTTGTGGATCAAAGGCTTAATTTTTCCTCTTCCTACCATGTGTCCTAAATATTTCACTTCTCGCTCTGCAAATGCGCATTTTTTTGGGTTCAGGGTAATGCCGGCTTGCCTCATGGATCGTAGTACCGCCCCGATTCTCACGAGGTGTTCTGCCCAGCTGTTGCTATGAATTATCACAACATCCATGTACGCGAAAGCGTACTCCCTGGTGTGGTCGCAGAACCTGATCCACTAACCTCTGGCAAGTAGCCGCTGCTCCATGGAGTCCAAAAGGCATCCTCTTGAAGTGAAATAATCCCATTGGGGTACTAAACGCAGTCTTTGGCCTAGACTCCTTCGTCAGAGGGATCTGCCAATATCCTTTCGTCATGTCTAATGTAGTCAAATATTGGGCCTGCCCTAATTGGTCTAATAGCTCCTCAGTTCTGGGCATCGGGTAGGCGTCAAAGACAGATATGGCGTTCACTTGCCGGAAGTCTATACAAAATCTTAAGGTGGCGTCCGGCTTCAGAACCAGGACTATGGGGCTATTCCAGGGGCACTTTGATTCCTCTATGATGCCCATTTCCAACATCTCGCGGACCTGTGCTGTCACCTCTTGTTTTTTTGCTTCGGGCAAATGGTAGGGCCTCTGCCTGACTATCTTTCCCGGCGGAGTTATGATTTCGTGTGCCACCAGGTGGGTTTCTCCGGGAACCGGAGTCAGCACATCTGAGAATTTTGCCAATAGTTTTGTTAATTTCCCTCGCTGTACTGGAGACAGATACTCGCTTATTTGTGGCTCTGGATTTTCTTTGCAGTCCGCCACTTGGGGTCCAAGGTCCTCCTCCTTCGGGTACTTCCATTCTGTCCTCGCAGCTGGCAGTGAGGCTTTTCATCTTCACCCCCCCAGTTGAACCAAATCCTCTGGTTCCACGTTCCGTGGTGGATAATGTTGGGACCTCCTCCAACGGGGGAAAACCCACCCTTTCACAAATTAGCTGGGCGATCCGATCTCCCATCTTTACCGGAAAATCTTCGTGTCCAAAATTAAATAATAACACTTTTACATTTCCACTATAGTTGGGATCAATAACTCCCGCTCCAACATCCAAGAAATGCTTTAGAGCCAGCCCTGATCGAGGGGCTATTCGCCCGTAACAACCGATTGGTATCTCAGTTTGTAGTCCAGTGTCCACAAGGGCTTTTCCTCGGCTAGGTATGGTTCCATCTTCCGCACTACATAAGTCAAAACCTGCAGCTTGTGGGGACGCTCGCCTGGGAGCTTGGGCCTTAACTGATACTTTACAGAATTTTAAGGTAAAAATCTGTTTACCTGGGGGGCTTGTTCCCTAAAGGTTTCTTTTCTACATTCGCAACTGGCTTTTGGGGATTTCCAAAAAGGGGCCCGGGGACCACCATCACCATTCCATTCCCCTGCTGGCTAAGGCCCTTTTCTATTCCCTGCCTAGATTGATGCCAATCTCTTCCCAATATTAAATCATATGGGAGTTTGGGAACCACTGCCACTGGGATCTCTTTCTGAACCCCCAAAGCCTTAACCTTTAACATATATGTAGGGTAAAATGAAGCAGCCCCATGAATGCATCTAATTCTTACATTACTTTCAGGCTTTCTACGCTCTGAGTTATTCTGGGCCTCTATTGCTCACCAAAGTTTTTGAGAAAGCATGCTTTGGTCCGCACCAGAGTCCAGAAGAGCACTCGTAATCCCTTGTATGTCAACCGTTAAAAGAAAACCTTCTCCAGGCCATTTTATACTGATTCCCATTAAGTTAGTGCGGGCTTTGCACCCCTTCTGCAAATGTCCCCATTTCCCACACTGGAAACATTTTTTTCTAGCCCCTTCTCATCTTGGTTAGGCATAAAAACTTTTCCAAAATCAGCATCTTTTCCATCCTTCCTTTCTGATGCAGCAAAAACCACCTCAGCACCTATTTTCAGAGTGCTTCCCTTTTGCTGACGAGCTAATTCACCTTCCATAAACCGTTCAGACAAAAGGGTCGCCTCTGCCATGCTTTGGCAATTCTGCTGGATGAGAAAAGACTGCAGGTCCTTTGGCACTGCTGCCATAAATTGTTCTAACATTATTACATCAATAATCATTTCTACATTTTTCCCTTCAGTAGCCAGCCATTTCAGTGCTAATCCACGAATCCTCTGGCTTAAGGCTTTTGGCGTCTCGCCAACTCTCAGGATTGTGGCTCTGAACATGCATCGGTATACTGTGGCTGTTAACCCTAAGCAATCCTTAATGGCACTCTTTACAGCAGGGGTCTCAAACACGCGGCCCGCGAGAGCATCTTGTGCGGCCCGCGAAGCACTTACCGGTGTCTAAAAAAAATAAATAAATCCAAACTTGCCGCCGCAGTATTAGGCGTCCCGCGGCCCCTCTGCCTGCTCTGAGTCCTCTCCTCCCTGCAGCATCAGCTCAAAAAGTGGCGGCTTTCAGAGCCGCGAAGAGAGAGAGTTTCTCTCGCGCGGTTCTGAAGACTCGCTGCTCTTCAGAACCGCGCGAGAGAAACTCTCTCTCTTCGCGGCTCTGAAAGCCGCCACTTTTTGAGCTGATGCTGCAGGGAGGAGAGGACTCAGAGCAGGCAGAGGGGCCGCGGGACGCTTAATACTGTTGGCATTGGGATCAGGGACTGACTGCTGCCAATAGTGGCTATGTTTTAAAAAAATAATAGTCCCGGGTGAAAAACTGACACTACTCAAATTTCTCTGTGGCTGACTATGTTGTCTGTGTGAGTTTGCCATTGGTTCATAGACCCATCTGTCTGTTCATGCAACTAATAGTGAGCTCATCATTTTGGAAAATAAAAGAAAAACACAGTTTTAAGAAAAAAGGTAGGAGAGTCTATAAACATCAAATAAAAGGCTTGTGCAACAGCTGGTGTAAAAATGGCCAGAGTGCACATGAGCTCTTTGGTCATATCATCAGTGCAAGACTTGGGGATCCTCTCCCATTGCTCCTGAAGTAGAGAAAAAGCAAGCAACTAGCCAGAGATGTCATTCCCAAATCCCAGAAACAGAGAATGTAGTAACACAGGGCCAGGGATCCCTTCCCTGGGACCCAAAAAGAGACAGGATGAATGAAGGAACCAGAGATCCTCTCCTCACAGAAGAATAAAGCGAGCATAAAGCTGGATGCCACCCTTTGAACAGCATAAAAGGAAGATCGTGAGTATAGGATCAACATAAGCAGAGAAGGAACATGGGGCAGAAGAATCCTCCCCCCAGGACCTTGAAGGAGAGAAACTGCACAGAACCAAAAGATTTCTCTCTCCAGACATCAGGAACAGAGAGAACAGAGAGCTAGGAAATCCCCTCCTTAGGGTTTTCAAGCAGAGAATGAACACAGGGCCAGAGATTCGAGCCACAAAGGTGAGAGCATCCCCCTCCATGTGACCAGAAAAGATATGGGAGTGGACACAGGCCCAGGGGCCCATTCTCCATGATTGTTCCCTTACATACAAGAGGAAATCAATTTATAGTTTTATTTCTACAGTGTTGTACATTCTAAGTTTGGCTTTTGGGGTTCCCAGTTTAATTGTCTTCCTGTTTCTAAATTGTGATTCCTTGTTTGGTGATGGTGTATGTTCTGCATGTTTACTAAAAGTTAGTGTATATGCAAATATTTATGCAAATGATGCCCTTATGCAAATGATGCCATTATGCAAATGAGGCCTGCGTCTTGTGCGGCCCCCGGGTTACTCTACAAGTCCTCATTTGGCCCTCAAAGCAATTTGAGTTTGAGACCCCTGCTTTACAGCCTTGTAATCTAGAGCTTGGGCCGCCGGCATGGCTCTGTAAGCGGCAAGTGCCTCTCCTGTTAAGGATGAAGACAGACGCACGACCCACTGTGTCTCCGGCCACCCTAGAGCCTGAGCCACTCTTTCAGAAGACTCAATAAAGTCGTCAATATTGTCTTCTGGGGTAAGTTTGCCAAAACTAAAGGCCCCAGTATATTGAAAGTCACCCATACTGTCCACACGTGGTGCAGCTGGTCCTGCTGGCGCTGGTACTCCTCCGCCTTCCTGGCTCCGGAGCGTAATCAAAGCCTCCAACAGATCAAGAACTGGCTTTTGTTGTTCCTTCATGGCAGCGATTGCATTGTCCTGTGCCATTTGCGCCAGCTGCTGTTGACGAGTGAACTGGGTCGCCATCCAACTCACGAGTTCCTTGGGATCCATAACTTGGTACCTGCAAGAAAAAAGAGAGAGAGAAAAACCACCAAGGGCGGCACCGTACAACAATTTCTTTTTTTTTTTTTCTATATGCCTCCTTTTAATGCATCAGCATATACTTCTTCCTTAATCCACAACTGGTCACGCCCAGGTATCTTTACCTTAATCAGGCGTTGACTCTCACTTATACAGGGTCTTTTCCTCAGGAACTGCTACTGGATCACCTCTTCTGCTCATCAAGTCTGTCAGGGAAAATCTGCTTCCTCCTGCTTCAGCTTGAAACTCTCGCAGCTGTAAATCCTTATTGAAATTCCTGGTATCTTTTAGGTGGAAAAAAAATCCAAGAACTACGCTACTGTCACGCCCATAGCCCCATACATGCAGTATGGAGGGGCGTGGCTGTCATTAGAGAGAGTCACCTTTTGGTCTTTAACTGACTGATTGCCTTGTAATGCCTTATGGGAAAGGTAGTTCAGTCAGAAAGTATTCAACCTCAGGTAAAAAAACCAAACACCTTTGTAGTTGCCTTGAGTGGTAAGGTAATGACAGTTTATTAACTGAAAAAAAAACACGCTAAGGTTCACAAATTCTACCTTTGGATTATTTCTCCAGGATTCTTGTAAATGAACAAAAGGATATAAATGAATTCCAAACAAAACAGCTTGCAGTGTTCTCAAGTATAAACATAAATACTTTAACAGCCCATGCTATCAGGCATGGCTTGCAGTGCTGATCAAACAGAAAACAGCTTTTCCTAAAGCAGGTTTCTTTTTCTCTCAGTCCAGAACACTGTTTCTCTTCTTAAACATAGAAAAACTTTCAACAAGGCAGTTAAACTCTTCATAGGCAAGCAATTCTCTATGCAAGGTTTTCTTATAAACGGCCAAACAAAAGCTTTCCTTACTTTCACCGTTAGTACGGTTTCCGGCTGAGCACTGCTCTGGCTCACAGCTGACTCACCAACTTAATTAGGCAGCTTCGGCTTTCACAGTAAAAAAGAAAAAAAAAGTTTTTTGCCTTTAACTCAGGACCTTCACAAGTTAACCACAGGCTCTTAGGGCTACCGGACACTGGAGGTTTTCTTTACGGTTGACTCCCTTTCAACACCTCTGTATTGGAAGACTGGCATAAAGAGCAATCCATGTATGAGACTTCTTCTTCTAAAGCTATGTCTGGTTCACCCAGTTGCATTGGCACTTCCTCTGATTCTGGCTCAGAGGGCTTAGCTGACTGCCTTCCGTTAGGGCTAAGGCTGTCTCTGGCAATTCTGTAGTGCTCAGAATTAGGCAAGCTTCTAATGCTCATACCTGGGTCAAAGCTTGTAGCAGCTTCTCCTCTCTTACTCTGGCCACCATTCACCGGTTGCTTCCACGTCCTGTGTTCCTGGTTCCTGCTGTTCTCACTGTTCCAGATCCATTCCTCTTCCAGTAGGCACTCCTACTGCTCTCACGTTCTCTCTCTCTTCCTCTTCTTCTTCCTCGCCTGCCTCTCCCTTCTGAATAAACTGACCTAGTCTTAAACCTCTCAGGTGCCTGCTCCACCCCCTCTCCTCTCAGGTGTTGGAGATCAAACTGCCTCGTGGCAGCTGAGTAATTGGGGAATTCAGTGACGTAAGGGTTCCTTACCCTGGGCTTGTATTCCCTTTACGTTTCTCCACTAGGGGCATTCTGCAACCTATTGTAGCTAGGAATTACCTGCTTTCTAGGTGTAAAGGGAGTTTTGTGTCTCTGACCTGGTAAAAAGGGCCCTTTTATAAGGGTAAATTCCTTCTCTTTATCCCTATCTCTTGGGTCCTGGTAAGCTTCCTTATCACAAGCCTCAACGGCTTACCTCCGTTCTGTGTCTATGGATGATATCTGCAAAGCAGCCATTTGGGCTTCGGTACACACCTTCACATCCCACTACTGCTTAGACAAGGACTCCTGTCGGGATGCCTCGTTTGGCCATGCTGTTCTCCAGCATCTCTTCCATACTTAATACAACTCCTACCCACCGTCCACTGTTTGGATGCCAGAGGTCCATGGGAGGAAGCATGACCCATCTCACCAGGGTTCGCAGCTTGCTGGGGTCACCCCTTGGCATCTTTCAGCTGGGGAGTCCCCATATTTGAAGACTACATTCCTGCTTGTTCCTGGAGATAGCATAGTTACTCACCTGTAACAGGTGATCTCCGGGAACAGCAGGAATTTAGTCTTCACAACCCACTCACCTCCCCTAGGAGTTGTCTCTGTATATCTCTCTCTCTACTTCTCTCCTTTGGTCTCGGCTATAAACTCAACTGAAGTGAGAGAGGTACAGAGGCGGGAAGGCAGCACACATGCGCTGTAGGATGCTCCCAAAAGCGTTCCTGTTGGACGCTGGGAGCGTTCCCGCGCAGGCTCTGTCGGTATCGGCGATACCCATATGTGAAGACTAAATTCCTGCTGTTCCCGGAGATCACCTGTTACAGGTGAGTAACTACGCTTTCATGATGATTGCACATGAGTCCAAGAATATCACAGATTTGGCTCTGTTTGTAAGTCTTGTTTACATTGGACAGTGGAATGAAGCATCATTTGCAATCCGAGCTCCTCTCAGTGACCTCAAATTTTTATCAGTTTTTAAGACCTTACCCAAACCAGGCTATTGTATTTTCAAGGCACCTCTGTTTTTTGTCTGAACATTTGGCAGGCGTAGCCCTCTTTGATGCCAGAATCTCAGCAGAAACCAAGAAAAAGGTGGTGCAGAACCTTTAGCGTCCACCGTTACCAGACATTCCAGTTGTCTGCTTTTTAGCTCAGATGACACAAAAACTGTCAAATGGGGAGACCTCTAAATGTTTGATTTTCATTAAAATTTTGTGTGTTTGTTATGATAAAGAACAAAACCAGCCTTGTGAAGAACAGAATTTTTTTGACTACTCTACAGAGAGATATGGACACTTCCAAACCCCCGTGATTGTTTACTGTGCTCTATTGCTTGTTTTTTCACTCCGTTTCTGATGGACCATTTTTAGGGATGCTGTGAGATTCTGTATGGTGTTCTGACAATTATTTACTGGTTTATTCCTCTTGCAGAGGAGAGGATAATAATTTGGGTTCTGGGTGATAAAGGGCAGATGAGGTTTCTTTGTTTTGATGGGGAGTGTTTCTATCTGTGCCTATGGGATAGAGAGTGAGTGAGGGATTGGGGGGGAGGGTAATGTTGCAGGCGTTTCCTGGGGAAGGGATTGTGATCCTTCCTTCCTTAGGGGGCCCGATTAGTGGGGAGTTGGCCCTAGATGGGAGGGGGTGGGGGGGCGATTGGGGATGGTGCTTATGAGCTATGATAGTGTCTAGGGGAGGACGGAGGAGGGTTGTGAAAGCTAGGTCATCGGTGCCCTTGCTATTGTTCCAAGTAGATGGTGCTATTTTGTGGGAGATTGTTTGGGATGGGGGGATGTGTTGAGAGGGTGGTACATTTTGGTTGGAAAGAGGTGTTGAGAAATGGCAGATGAGTGGGGAAATTGAGTTAGATTGGGATGCTTGTGTTGAATTAATGATGTGGTGTATGTCTGATCCACTGCGATTGCTGACTTGGAATGTCAGAGGTCTTCGTAATCCTATTAAGAGGACGAGGGTGTTGATGCAACTACAGAGGGAGAAAGTTAATATTGTCTTGCTGCAAGATTCCCACACTGTGGGAAAGGGCCATCAGTATCTGAAGTCTAAGTACTTCCCTCAAGGTTTTGCAGCTAACTATTCCTCTCACAAGAGGACAGTAGTGACTATGATTAGTAAAGACTGCCCATTTCAAAT
Source organism: Ichthyophis bannanicus (assembly GCA_033557465.1). Taxonomy (NCBI): domain Eukaryota; kingdom Metazoa; phylum Chordata; class Amphibia; order Gymnophiona; family Ichthyophiidae; genus Ichthyophis; species Ichthyophis bannanicus. The sequence continues at coordinate 711,424,744 of CM066033.1, forward strand.
TCAAGATGTGATCCCAGATGTAGCAGGCAGATTTCTTATTGCGAATGGCAGCCTGGATGGGGTGCTATACTCTGCTATAAATGTGTATATTCTACCTGCACAGGTTGTGATGGGCTTGGAGGAGCTTTTTTGAGGCTGTTTGGTGTAGGGCGAAGGGCAAGCTGATCTTGGGGGTGGGGGGATAGGGCACTTTAATTGTGCCCATATGGGGGTGGATAGATCTGGTGGGAGCATTTCAACTAAGTTGCTGCAGAGAGTTTCTAGGAGAGTTTGGGCTGCTGGATGGTTGGAGGACACTCTACCGTGGGGAGCGGGACTGCATTTATTGTTCTGCTCCACATAACAGTTATTCTCGTATTGATTTCTGGTTTCTTGCATGTGAGCTCCGTCCTGTTCTGGGTAAGTCCGTTATTGGGTCTTTTGGGGTTTTTGATCATGCCCCTCTGAGCTTGGAGCTGGAGGATGGAGTAGTCAAATCTTTCTCTCTTGGTCCATGCAAAAGGGTCTGTTAAAGAATTTTGAATTTCTTAGAGACTTAGCAGGGTGGCAGGACTATTTGAAATTCAACGATGTGGATCTCTGCTTTTTTCTTGTGGGAAGCTGGTAAAGCGATCCTTAGGGGACAGGTAATCTCTCTAATTTGCAGGTTTGGTAAGAGAGAGAAATTGAAAATTGCCCATTTACAGAGAGAAATTTGAGAGCTGGAAGTCAGATTATAAGCAGGGGGGCATGGGAAAGGGTGTGGAGGCTATTGGTGCAAAAGAGGGGGGGTGAGTTGCAGGCATTGGAGAAGGAAGCTGTTGCTTTTGGTATGCAGCAGACCAGGTGACTATTTTATGAGCATGGCAACAAGGCTATAAGTTGTTGTGGCAGCTGAAGAGGCAAAAGGGGGGGGGGGGAGAGAGAGTCCTGGCAGTGTGAGGTTCTGATGGTCAGCTGATCTATGAGTCCTCAATGATTGCTTCTATTTTTGCTGCATTTTATAGGGATCTTTTACGCCTCTGGTCTTGGGGTGGGAGATGTAGAGATTGAACAGTGGCTTGTGGAGGCACGTCTTTGTTGCTTGCGGTGGATGCACAGGAATTATTGGAGTGCCCGATTTCCCTAACAGAGGTATTGCAGGCGGTGCTGAACTTAAGACGGCAGGGCTAGGCGGGGCCTGCCAGCTAGTTTACAAGTGTCAGAACAGCCAGTTCCATGTCGTCCTGCTAGTAGACCAGTCCAGAGAAGTGTGTTGTACTCCCCTACTGGCAGATTGGTGGAGACAAAGAACTAATGAAAAGCCCAGACTTAAATGACATCACTCCCATGTCTCTATTTGCCTTGGCCTCTAGATATCCCCTCAGTATTTCTTTGTCTCCAGCAGATGATTTTCTCCTCTCTGAAGAAAATCTGAAGATTGAGAGGAAAAGATTTTGATTAAATGTTTGTGAACGACCACCTTGAGGGGATAACTCTATCTTACTTGAGTTCTATCTTACTTGAGTGCAACGTGTGAGGCTCTACTAGACTGTGGTCTTCTCCAGGAACAAGCAGGAAGTCTGTCCTCACATATGGATGATGGCGCCAACAGAGCCCTGTGGAGCATCTCCTCAGCTTTCAAAGAAAGCCTTTGGGAGATGCCACCACGCATGCGTGGTCCCCTTCCTGCCCAAGACTGCCATCTTACTCAGTATCCCTTTTTCCGTGGAGCCCTACAGATGTCTGTATTTCCCCAGAAAAAAGTTGATTTTCTTGTGCATTAAAGTGCATTTCCTTCTCCAGTTAGCACCGGTCCCTTTCCCGTTTCCGAGGCCCATTGCCGTGGCTTCGTGGCTCGGAACAATTTTTTTCCCTAGCGTGATTTCGCACCTTTTCTAACTGTTGGCCGCATCGAGGGTCTTCAACCTTGCTGGGATCCTCTTTGCCCCAATGGTGAGTGGGTTCAAAAAGTGTGATCGGTGTGCATAGAACATGTACCTTACCAATACACTCGACTGCTGCCTGCAGTGTCTAGGTGCCGACCATGACCCAGAGCTTGCAAGAAGATATCCATTAAGGCCATCCAAAGTTGCCGGCAGAAGCAGGATGACATCTTCCACAGGTCAGATTCGGCCCCGGTATTCCCGGTAGTCTCATGCTCTAAGGCCTTGCATGGATCCTTGGAGTCGTGTAAAGCCCCTGCGGCGCCCGATCAGGTCCGCAAACACTCTAACAAGGGTTCCCCATAGTGTGAGCGCAAGAAGAAGAAGAAATCCTTGAGGACCTCGTCCTGGGAATCTGATGCATATGGCAAGTCCTTTGTGAGGTCCCACAGTCCCTGGAGGGATCTGAGGAGTTGGAGCGGCCGATGAAGGTGCCCAGAACGGACGCCAAGGCCTCTGGTGATGGATCTCGGACCCCCCGAGGCCCATCCCATCGAAGACTCCCTCTGCTCACCGATGCCGGACCCGGTCACCCCGGTGTCCATATCAAAGGCTGCTACTCCTGAATGGGAAACCAGGATGATGGCCTTGAAACACAGCATTACTACCTTCCTTGCCTCACAGCAAGCATCGATGCCGAGCTCCGTCAGCGCTTGTGCTGAGATCACAGGGACCTCTGTCGAGGATTCCCTGGGCCACCGATGAGATCCTCAAGAGCCCCAAGCCTTGAGCCGATCCTCGGCGATGGTCTCAATCCCAGTCCTTGGGAGCAAAATCCTCTCTGGCAAGCGCTTTTGGCTCCGGCCATACATCTGTGGGTCACCGAAGACCGGATCCGACGACACCTCAGGAGCCGTCAGGCCTCGAGTCCTCAACGGTCTACTCGGACTGGGAGTCCAAGGATGAGGCTTCCCCAGAGACATGCGCACATGCAGATCTCCCCTCGGATCCATCTCCCCTGGCATTGAGACGCCCATCCCCTCCTGAGGACACCTCATTCCTCGAGTTTGTCCAGGACATGGCAAAGGTATTGTCCCTCACTACAGAGTCTGAGGAGGACCCTCGCATGGAGGATCTCAAAATCCTCCAATATGAGGCTCCACCTAAGGAGGCCCTCATGGTCCCAGTTCCTGCCACCTTGGGCAACTCCTTTGGATGCAAGAGACACCAGCATTACCATGTACTGGGTCCAGCGGGGCCCTGGCTTCAGGAAGACTCAACTCACACCTCTATGGTGGTTGAGTCGACCATGCACCAACAAAAGTCCGAAGACTCATTCTTCCATGCCCCTGGGCAGAGAGTCCCGCGCCCTCGACGCCCTTAGGCGGAAATGCTACCAGGGCTCAAAGCTGGGTTGCCGAATACAAGCATTTCAGCTGTATATCAGCATGTATCTTCGAGACCTCGCTAAAGAATTCGCAGGTTTATCGGCGGGTCTTAGCAGAGATCACCTCCACTGAGTCCAAACCCTCATGAAGTGTGTCGGGAAGTGCTCGAAGTATGTCTCGAGCAGCCTACGCAGCTTTGAGTCTAACATGAGGGTGGCCGCCGCAGGCATCGGTGCCCGACGCCAAGCCTGCCTCCAGGAATCCAACCTCAAGCAATGGGTCCAGGAGAAACTCCTTGACGTCGCCTGCTTCTCTGAAAATCTCTATGGCAAACCGATGGAGGACAAGACGGTGGAGATCGAGATAGAGTATGTCACCAGGACTTGACTCTCCAGAAAGATCTCCACTCTTCCCAAGAAAAAAACGCCAGGGAAAAGGCCTCCCTTTCACCGGAAAGGACAGCTTTATCGAGGCTATCCCCAATAGCAGGGTCATCAGGGCAAGACAACAGGCCAGGGCCTACACAAGCCTTAAGGCCCCAAGCTCCAAACACTGGCTCCAACCCAGACTGGGTTGGGGTTTTGACTCCTAGAGCATAGCCTCTCTATCCTTGGGAGACCAGCTACCAACAGTGGGGGAGGGGGGGAGGGCATCTGACCCATTTTGCCCATCGGTGGCCTGCCATCACCACCGATTCCTGGGCACTTCAAGTGGTCAGGGAAGGCTACCTTCTTCACCTGGACCAGACGCATCCTCCTTTCTTTTCAGGAGAGCACTCTCTGACTCCACTGCACTAGGCCTTTCTACTGCAGGAATTTGAAGGCCTTCGCAGTGATAGGGCTGTGGAGCCAGTACCCCACCACCTAAAATGGAAGGGGTTCTACTCAAGGTACTTTCTGGTCCCAAAAATAACAGGACACCTAAGGCCCATTCTGGACTTAAGAAACCTGAACACATTCCTGGTTCGGGAGAAGCTCAGAATGTTCTCACTTCGAATGTTGCTGCCCTACCTCCAGGAGGGAGATTGGCTATGCTCCTTGGACCTAAAGGATCCTTATACCCACATCCTTAACCATCCCAGCCACAGGCAGTACCTAAGGTTCATGGTCGGGGGCGACCACTACCAGTACAGGGTACTACCCTTCGGCCTGGCCTCCACACAAAGAGTCTTCACCAAATGCCTGGCAGTGGTGGCAGCCTACCTCCGTCTCCAAGGGGCCTTCATTTTCCCATACTGGGACGACTGGCTCGTGAAAGGTGACACAGAGAGGTGCAACAGGCCATGGCCCACACCATCAAGGTCATACAACATCTGGGGTTCATGATAAATTATGCCAAATCTCACCTTACTCCAGCACAGGATCTGGAGTTCATAGGAGTTCGTCTGGACACTCTCCAGGCCGGGACCTTCCCCCCCCCACTGGACAGGGTGGATCACCTCGGGGCCCTGGTGACCAAGGTGCAGTGCTATCACCCGCCTACTAGGTCACATGGCATCCACAGTCCTTGTGGTCCCCAATGCCCACCTCCACATGAGGGCAGTTCAGTAGTGCCTCCACTCACAGTGGACTCAAACCACAGGCAGGCTCTAAGACAGGGGCTCAGTGTCCCATCAGCTAGCAGAGTCACTTGATTGGAGGCAGGATGCACAGCACCTGCAGAAGGGCATGCCCTTCCAGTATCCAAACCCCCAGAGGGTACTCACTACGGATGCATCCCTACTGGGCTAGAGTGCCCACTGCGAGGAACTGTGCACACAGGGCAACTGGTCCCTAGTGGAGAGCCAGCAACAGATCAACCTGTTGGAGCTCAGGGCCATTTTTCTGGCAATCAAGGCCTTCCACTACTACCTGCGGAACCAGTCGGTGCTAGTCCAAATGGTCAACCAAATTGCGATGTTCTACCTGAACAAGCAGGGGGGCACAGGGTCTCTACACCTCTGCTCGTATGTGACCAGTTAGGGAATGCTCCTCAGATCAGTATACCTCCCAGGCCAAGACAGTGCCTTGGTTGACAGACTGAGCAGGGTCCTCCGGCCGCACGAATGGCATCTAGACCCCAGGGTGGTGCAACGGCTATTCTGACTTTGGGGAATCCCAAGTCTGGACCTCTTTGTCGGCCCGGCCAATGTTCAGCTGCCCTGCTTCTGCTGTCCTCAACCGCGTTTGTCCTGGATAGCGGCGGACGCCTTCCTCTTCACGTGATCAAAGGGCCTTTTGTATGCCTTCTCTCCCATGCTGCTAATCGCCCAGACCCTTTTCAAGGTTCTGTGGGGCAAGGCCTCCATGATCCTGGTGGCCCAAGTAGCCTTGGTTTCCCCTGTTCTGTCTCTTGACAGAGCGCCTGGAGGAGGGCTCGCTTCTTCACCCCAACTTGGGGTCTCAGTCACTAACAGCATGGCTGCTTAGCAGGTCGCCCTAGCACCCTTCAACCTCACCAGGGAGGTGGAGGAAGTACTCCTGGCCTTTTGTAAAAACTCCACGAGACTAGCCTATGCCTTCAAGTGGTGTAGATTCCTCAGTATGGTGTGTGGAGCAACAGCTAGACCCGTTCTCTTGCCAGGTGCACATGGTGCTGCAGTTCTCCGGGAGCAAGCAGGAAGTCAGCCCTCACATATGGGTGATGTCGGCGCCGACGGAGCCCTCGTGCGGAGCAAATCTCCAGCTTTCAGAGAGAGCCTTTGGGAGTTGCCATCATGCATGCGTGGTCCCCTTCCCGCTCAAGGGTGCCATCTTGCTCAGTCTCCTTTTTTCCATGGAGCCCTTCAGACGTAGTCCCCGGGTCCCAGTCAAAAAAGTTAAAAATTTTCTTTTCTACAGGTCGACACCGGTTCCTCTTCCCACCTTTGGCTCGATACACTGGTATCGAGTCCGGCTTTATTTTTTCAGTTTTTGTCCTTCGTGACTGGTGTTCACGCCCTTTTTCTTTTTCACTGGCAGCCCGGGTCTTTGACCTCGCAGGGGCCTTTTTTCCCCCGATGGCTACCTGCGGGTTAAAAAAATGTGATCGGTATGTAAAACTTATGTCCCTCACTGATAAGCATTAATGCTGTTTCCGGTGCCTTGGGCCCGATCATGACCCGACAGTCTGCAGTCTGTGTAGGAAGATGTCCTCTAAGGCCCTGAAGAGCCGCCAGCAGCAGCATGATAGGATTTTTTCTGAGTCCGTGCATTTGTGAGCCCGGACCTCATCTGAGGCCTCTACGTCTCGGGGGGAGCATTCCAAGCCTGAGCAGCATCGAGGTTCCTTGGAGAGGGGGTCTCTCTCGAGAGAACACAGGAGGAAGAAGTCCTCAAAGGTGGCATCGGATGGCTCCGAGCGACCTGACTCCTCCCGGGGCCTGTCGTGGAGCCCTGAGCGCCGGCTGGGATCTTTGGAGGTGGAGCGCCTGGCAAAGATTCCTCGTCGGGAGACGGATCAGCTGAGGCAGGTAACAACTGTCCTCATCGAGGACTCCCCTCCGGGGGAACCAGTGTCGGGACTGACTACGCTGGGACCCGAGCTGGTGGCTGCGGAGCATTCCAGACTCGAGTCCAGAATGGTGGCCTTGGAGCGCAGTTTTACTGGCTTCATGGAGCAGCAATGGGTGCTGATTGCCGGTCTGTCCGGTTCTTCCACCCTGACTACCAGGCCATCGACATCGAAGTCGACCCCGGAGACCGAGCCGATCCTCGAGACCTTTCGGGCTCGAGTCGATCCTCGGCCGAGGACCCACTTAGCCTCCCGTTCAGGACCAGGTCATCACCACCGAGCCTCCTGGCGTCAGGGTGGTCGGTGCTGGGGCCCTCGATGCCCGAGCCCCTCAATTCCTCTTCGGAGGCATCGAAGTGGGAAACGGAGGAAGAGGAGTCCCCGGACACCTGTTGGCACAGGGATGTCCTGTCCGATTCCCCGGTGTCTGAACCTCGGAGAAGGTCCCCTCGAAGGATACAAGGTTCTTGGACTTCATGAAGGATATGTCCAAGGCTTTGGCGTTCCCCATAGAGTCAGAGGAGGATCCTCGAGCCGACGAGCTCGAGATCCTACAGTATGAGGCCCCCTTCGGGAGGCCCTTACTGTACCCATGCCTCCGATCCTGGAACGACTGATGCTCCACATGTGGGAGACACCGGCGTCGGTGCCGGTCGGCAGCAAACAGCTCAACTCGATGTATCGAGTTCGCCGGAGCCCTGGGTTTCATATGTCGCAGCTGCCACGCAACTCCATGGTTGTGGAATTGGCCATGCGCAGGCTGAAGAGCCAGAAGACACACTCCTTGGTGCCTCCCGGTAGGGAGGCCCACAACTTGGATGCCCTCGGCAGAAAATTCTTCCAGGGTAAAAATGCTGACTTGTCGAATCTAGGCCTACCAGCTGTACATGGGCAGGTACCTGAGAGACCTGGCGAAGGAACTCGCTCAGTTCTCAGCTGGTCTCTCTGAGGGGCCTTTGCAGTGCTTCAGGAGCCTGTCCACCGCCGTCCATGAGTGCTCGAAGTTTGTCTCGAGCAGCCTATGACGGGTTTGAGTCAGCGGCCCGGATAGCCGCAACTGGCATCGGTGCACACCGCTAGGCATGGCTGCAGTCGTTGCACCTCGAGCAATGGGTTCAGGACAAGTTGGTTGATGTCCCATGCCAAGGTGAGAACCTCTTTGGCAAACCCATGACCGACAAGGCCGCAGAACTGGAGACCGAGTACATGACGAGGACACTGCTCTCCAAGAAGACCTCTGCCCCTTTTCGCAAGAAGGGCTCAGGTAAAAAGCCCTTTTACCCGAGGAAGGGTGCTGCTTACCGAAGCTACCCCCATTTTCAGGCCTCCCCGTCTCCCCAACAGGGGCGGCAGACCAAAGGACAGGGGCATGGCCCGCGTAAGTAGAAAGCCCCCAAACCCCAGGCACCAGCTTCAGCCCAGCCTGGCAGTGGCTTTTGACTCTTACAGCATGGCCCCTCTTCCCACTGAGGACAGGCAGTGCACAGGAGGCAGGTTTGTCCTGTATGCCCACAGGTGGACAGCCATTACCACCAATGCCTGGGTCTTGCAGATGGTCCAAGAGGGCTACCTCTTTCACCTAGCCCAGGTGCCTCCTCCTTACTTCCCAGGAGAGCCCCTCGGGTCTCCCCTTCACCGGAACCTTCTTCTGAAGGAGTTGGCGGGTCTTCTCGAGGATCAGTTGGTAGAACAAGTGCCCCACCACCTGCAGGGCAAGGTTCTCTACTCCAGGTACTTTCTGTTACCAAAGAGAACAGGAGGCCTCAGACCCATCCTCCACCTGCGCAACCTAAACAAGTTCCTGGTGATGGAGAAGTTCAAGATGCTCTCCCTTGGAATATCGCTGCCTTACCTCTGCCAGGGAGACTGGCTATGCTCCTTAGACCTAAAAGATGCGTATACACACATCCTAATACACCCAGACCACAGGCAGTATCTACGCTTTGTGGTGGGAGGCAATCACTACCAGTACAGGGTACTCCCCTTTGGTTTGGCCTCAGCTCCCAGAGTATTCACAAAGTGCCTGGCTGTGTTGGCTGCCTTTCTCAGACTCTGGGTCTTTGTCTTCCCCAACTAGATGACTGGCTCATCAGAGGCACTTTAGCCAGTGAGGTCCACCAGGCCACATCTTGCACCATCCAGGTGCTCCAGCATCTGGGGTTTGTAATCAACTACCCCAAGTCCAGCCATGCTCCACGTCAGCAGCTGGAGTTCATTGGGGCCACCCTTCAGGCAAGGGCCTATCAGCCTGCAGACAGGGCAAGCAGGCTTCTTGCTCTGGCACGTCAGGTGAGTCGCAGGTCTGTAGTATCAGAAAGACAATTTCTGTGCCTCCTCGGGCACATGTCTTCCACGGTCCATGTGACCACAGACACCTACCTCCACATGTGGACTGCTCAGTGGTGCCTCAGAGACTAGTGGTCACAGGCCACAGGTTGCCTCAGGGACAAAGTCACAGTATCCAGGCGGCTAGTACGGTCCCTGGACTGGTGGCTTCAGCCACTCCACTTGGAGGTGGGGATGCCTTTCCAGGCTCCTCTACACACAAGGATCCTGACCACGGATGCATCCCTGCTGGGCTGGGGGGCTCATTGCCAGGGGTTCCGTACTCGGGGCGTGTGGTCCCTAAATGAGAGAGCACAACAGATCAATTTCTTGGAGCTCCATGCCATCCGCCTGGCTCTTGAGTTTTCTGGCAGATCCTGGCCCACAAACTTGTCTTGGTACAGACAGACAACCAGGCGGCCATGTTCTTTGTGAACAAGCAGGGTGGCACGGGGTCCTATTTCCTATGTCGGGAAACCCTGGATTTGTGCACGTTTGCAGCCCGGCATGCCATTCATCTGCGGACAGTCTACCTACCGGGCCAGGACAACTGGTTAACCAACAGGCTAAGCAGGATTCTCCAGCCTCATGAGTGGTAATTGGACCGTGGGGTAGCCAGTTGGTTTTTCTAGACCTGGGGACGGCCAGTAATGGATTTGTTTGCTAGTCTGGTCAATCACCAGTTGCCCGGTTCTGGTCCAGGCAGCCACACCCGCACAGGGTGGCCGCCGATGCCTTTCTGATATCAAGGTCCATGGGCCTTGTGTATGCGTTTCCTCCGATGCCTCTGGTGGCCAAGACTCTATTCAAGATCCTCCAGGACAAAGCTTCGGTCATCCTGTTAGCCCCACGGTGGCCGAGGCAACCCTGGTTTCCACTTCAGCTAGCAGTGGAGGTCCCCATTCCCCTGGGGTCCTCCCCAAGCCTCCTGTCCCAGGAGGGGGGCACTCTCCTGCACCCCAACCTCAGCTCCCTCAACCTGATGGCATGGCTGCTGAAAGGGTGATGCTCGCTCTGTTCCTCCTTCCAAAGGATGTTGACGAGGTCTTGCTGGCCTCAAGGAGGCCGTCGACTAGATGGGCCTGTGCCTTGAAGTGGCGTAGGTTTCTGGCTTGTGGCTTGGTGTGAGAGGCAGTGTGTGGATCCTTTCTCCTGCCAGGTTGGATTGGTTTTACAGTACCTTCTCTACATCTCGGATTTGGGCCTTAAGTCCAACTCCATCAGAGAGTGCACCTCTGCACCTTTGCAGTGAACCACTTCCTGGTGGAGGAGAAGCCCCTCTTGGCCTACCCCTTGGTTTCTTGTTTTTTGAGAGGCCTGCTTCTTTTGAAACCTCTGGTCTGCCCTCCGGCGACAGAGTGGGATCTGAATGTGGTTTTGGGGCAGCTTACTCGACAGTCTTTTGAGCCGATGGCGACCTGCCATCTCCGCTACCTCTCTTGGAAGGTGGTTTTCTTGGTGGCACTCATGTCAGTTCGGCGGGTGAGTGAGCTTCAGGCCCTTGTGTCAGACAGGCCTTACACTAGGTTCTATAAGAATCCGGTGGTGCTTCGCATGCACCCCATGTTCCTTCCGAAAGTGGTCTCCTTATTCCACCTCAACCAGGAGGTGGTGCTTCCTACCTTTTTTCCAAGACCGCATGCCAGTTGGGCAGAGGCAGTGCTACATACCTTGGGCTGTAAGAGGGCATTGGCTTTCTAGATCCAGCGTAACAAGCGCTTAGAAGGGCTCCTCATCTCTTCGTATCCTATGACCCCAGTAAGCTGGGGATGGCTGTTTCCAAGCGTATGCTGTCCACCTCTGTAGCAGACTGTATTGCCTGGGCATACAGGGCAGCCGAGCTTCCTTTGGAGGGTCGTGTCACGGCCCATCGGGTCAGGGCCATGGCGGCATCAGTGGCTCATTTCCACTCTGTTCCACTGGCAGACATCTGCCACCTGGTCTTCGGGCCAGACTTTCGCAACCATTACTGCCTGGATAGGGAGTCCCGACGGGACAGTGCTTTTGGCCAGGCTGTTCTCCATAACCTTTTTGAGGTCTAGGCAACTCATGCTCTCGGACCCTTCTGTGTCAGGCTACCGGAGTGCTATTCTCTTAGTTAGATTCCTATTGTGGCTGCGTGTGGCTCTTGTAGAGGGAGCCTATTTTTCAGCTGTGAGTTCTCGGTAGCCTATAGCTGGGGAGTCCCATATGTGAGGACTGACTTCCTGCTTGTTCCCATGGACAAGCAGGTGTTCTCTGGGGACAGCAGGAATCTGTCCTCACGACCCTCCTGCCTCCCCTTGGAGTTGCAGTCCTATTGTTATTTTTGTTCTTTTTGCTGTCTTTTTAGCTATGTCATTTGACTGAGCAAGATGGCACCCTTGGGCGGGAAGGGTACCGCACATGCGTGATGGCAACTCCCAAAGGCTTTCTCTGAAAGCTGGGGATTTGCTCCGCACGAGGGCTCCATCGTCGCCGACGTCACCCATATGTGAGGACTGAGTCCTGCTGTCCCCGGAGAACACCTGTTACAGGTGAGTAACTATACTTACTTGCTCCACCTTTCGCAGACTGGTCTCAAGTCCAATTCTGTCAGGGTGCACCTGAGCGTGTTCTCGGCACACAGTCACTCCATAGAGGGCAAACCTCTTTCTGCGCAGCCCCTCATTTCTCGATTTGTGCTGGGCTTGCTGCTCTCTAAGCCTCCCATCTGCCTGCCCCTGGCGGAATGGGATCTCAACATGGTTCTGACACAGCTTATCAAGCTGTCTTTCGAACCTTTGGCTACCTGCCATTTGTGTTACCTATCTTGGAAAGTTGTCTTCCTGGTGGTGCTCACCTCTGCAGAGTCAGCGGGCTTCAGGCCTTGGTGGCCGAGCTGCCTTACACCAAGTTCTACAAGAATAGGGTCGTGCTTTGCACCCACCCTAAATTTCTTCCAAATGTGGTATCGGCCTTCCACCTCAACCAGGAGGTGGTGCTCCCCACCTTCTTTCCATGGCCCAATGCCAACAAGGCAGAGGCCGTTCTCCATACTCTGGACTGAAAGAGGGCCCTGTCCTTCTACTTGCAGCAAACTCAGGGCCACCGCAAAGTCTCGCAGCTTTTCGTTTCATACGACCCCAGTCAACTGGGGGAGGCTGTTACCAAGCGGACCCTGTCCACCTTGTTAGCGGACTGCATTGTCTTCGCCTAAGATCAGGCTGGGCTCTCGTAGGAGTGCCAGATCATGGTGCACAACATCAGGACTATGGCGACCTTGGTTGCAAGCCTACACTCTGTACCTATGGTAGACATCTGCCGGCCTGCTACCTGGTCCGCCATTCACAACTTTGCAGCTGACTAGTTCCTGGAGAGGGAGTCGCTATGGGAGAATGCTTTCGGCCAGTCCGTATGCTGTAATCTGTTTGGGGTTTAGGCAACTCCTATCTTCTGACCCTTCTTGCTCAGGCTACCGGTACAATGGTTCTCTCTGGACACTGGGGTCCTCAGAATCTTTCCTCAGATTTGCTTCGGCTGCTCACGGCTGGGCTGTGTTTTTCTATAGGTTCTCGGTAGCCTGGAGCTGAGAGTCCCATATGTGAGGACTTTCCTGCTTGTTTCTGGAGAAAGTGTAGTTACTCACCTGTAATAGATGGTGTTAGAGCAGGAATCAGTCCTTGCAACCCTCCCTCCTCCCCTTGGAGTTGCTGTACAATATTTGTCATCTTCTTTTATCGGCTCTAGCTATGTCATCTGACTGAGTAAGATGGCACCCTTGAGTGGGAAGGGGACCACGCATGCGTGGTGGTATCTCCCAAAGGCTTTCTTTGAAAGCTGGGGAGATGCTTCCGCAGGGCTCCATCGGCGCCAGTGTCACCCATATGTGAGGACTGATTCTTGCTGACCCTGGAGAACACCTATTACACAGGAGGAGGGAAAATTTGGTTTAGATCCACTCTTATCCTGGATAAGAGCCTATTGAGTAGCCAAAAATGTGAAGGATTTACAAGGATTTGGAAGAGTGCAGCAGCCTCATACAACCTTAGCACTTCCTCCTTCCTCCTCTGTCCCCCCTGCTCTCAAGATTGTAGAAGGCTTTCAGAGGGCTCTGCCTGCCTGCCAGCCACCTTAAACACAGTGCTGCAAAGCTAGTTAAATAGTTTCAGGGGAGTAGAGCTGAGCCTGGCACGGATTCTCTGCCTGGGGCTCTTGGGGTGTGAGTACCAAGGCTTGCCTTCGCCATTGTCTTGTTGGGGGCTCCTGATTCCGTCTTCCTGGGACACAATTCGGGATGGACTGCTGGTGACTGATGGCACGAAGTGGGGGTTTCCTGCTGTTTTCTGCAGACGTTATTAGTGTTTTTACCTATTCTGCACCTGGTGATCGTGTGATCCTAGCACACGTTTCACTCAAGCGGCTTCTCTTCACGCTCCTTCCCTAGCAGTTGTAACATGTGATGCATTAAAAGCACAGTTAACGCATGCCTTCAGCCGCAACAGTCTTAGCACATGCTGTTGTGATAAGAGCATAAGAACTCAAGATATGCCATACTGGTTCAGACCAAGGTCCATCAAGTCCAGCATTCTATTTCCAACCGTGGCCAATCCAGGTCACAAGTGCCTAGCAAGTCTCCAAAAAGACACACAGGTTCCACAGTGCTTGTCCCAAGGCAAGCAGTGGATTTCCCAGGTCCTCTTTAATAGTGGTTTATGGACTTTTCCTCGAGGAACTTGTCGACATCATCTTTTTTTAAACCCATCTTCACTAACAGCTTTTACTACATCCTTCGGTAATGAATTCCAGAGTTTGATTATGCGTTGAGTGAAAAAATATTTTCTCTTATTAGCCTTAAATGGGTTACATTGTAGCTTCATTTCATGTTTCCTAGTCTTTCTACATTTTGATGGCGTAAACAACTGTGTTTACCTGTTCCACTCCATTCATTAATTTATAGACCTCTATCATATTTTATTTATTTATTTTTTTTATTTATTTAATGTTCTTATATACCGCGCTCTTTCTCATCAGCGCGGTTTACAGTAAACATAAAGTGCTCACAGATAGCAACATGCTGTCGTGAGCTTACATGTAACAGGAGATCTAACAGGATTCAACTTAGGAAAACTTTGTACATCTTAATTATACAACTATATACAATGGTAAATTTCTTGTTATACAGAATAGATGGATCAGATCAATTTTGGTTTATAAAGGGGGCATAGGAAAAGTTGAGAGGGTAGGAGATGGTAACTGGTGTTGGGAGAAGTGTAAGAGGAACAGGTGGTGTTTTATAGCTTTTCTAAATTGCTTGAGGTCCTTGATTGCTCTTATGGAGGGAGGAAGATTGTTCCAGCATCTAGGAGCGAAGTATGAGAATGCTCTTTCCGTGGTTGCATTTGAACGCTTTGTGGAGTCGGTTGGGATGGTTAGGGTATTGGCCGCTACCGATCTCCTGGATCTGGTATTAGGGGTGTGAGTGAAGAGTGTGCAGATTGCTGGGGGCGCTAAGTTATTGATGGCCTTAAATGTTGTAAGTAGTGCTTTGTATGTAATTCTGTAAGGTATTGGGAGCCAGTGTAATTCCTTTAATATGGGGGTTATATGATCACTAATTGAGGCCCCATGGAGGATGCGAGCAGCGGTGTTCATTGCTAGTTGAAGAGTGTTTAGGGTGCTTTTTGGGAGGCCGTGGAGAACTATGTTTGCGTAGTCAAAGTGGGGAGTGACTATCGCTTGAAAGATGGTGCGGAAGTTGTCGGGATCGAGCATGTTTTTGAGGTGTCGGAGGGTCCTAATCTTAAAGTAGATGGTTTTGACTGTTCGGTTTATGTGCTCTTTGAAGTTTAGGTGATGGTCCAGAGTTACACCTAGATATTTTATGGTGGTTTTGACTGGAAGTTCGACGTCCCGTACTTTTAGGGTAGGTGGGGGTGAAAATTCCTTATTCTTGGTGATGATTAAAACTTCGGGTTTTTTGAAGTTTATTCTCATGTTCTGTGTGAGAAGCCAGTCTGCTATTGCATCGAAACATTCTACTAGAACCGTGAAATCTGGCAGAGTGATGTTGATTGGTGTGAAAATCAGCACGTCATCTGCATAGATTAGAGAGGATACTCCAAATGAACGTGTGATCTCACATAACGGCTGCATATTAAATATTAAATTAAATATTAAATAGTAGCACCGAGAGGGAGGATCCTTGGGAGACTCCTTGTTTCAACTGGAATGGTTCTGAGGTGTTTGTTCCCATACAAACATCTTGCCAGCGCTCTTCCAGGTACGATTTACACCAATCCAGTGCTAACCCCTGGATTCCTTTGCATTGGAGTCGGGTTAGGAGTTTGTTATGGTCCACTGAATCAAATGCTGCGGAGATGTCAAGGAATATTAATGCAAATCCATTTTTGATGCTGTCGATTCCATTGATGAGAGTGTTGGTTAATGAGGTCAGCAGTGTTTCGACTCCATGAGCTTCTCTGAAGCCATGTTGACTGGGGTCTAGTGGAGATGTGGTGTCTATGTGGTGTCTCTCCTCGGCTGTCTTTTCCAAGTTGAAGAGCCCTAACCTTTTAAGCCTTCCCTCCTAGGGGTATCCTTCCATACCCTTTACCATTTTGGTGGCTCTTTTTTCTAATTCCACTATATTCTTTTTAAGATATGGCGACCAGAACTGCACACAATATTCAAGATGCAGTCGCATCAAGGAACTATACAGAAGCATTATAATATCCTTTCTTTTATTCTCCATTCTTTTCCTTATGATTCTTGGTATTCTATTTGCTTTCTTGGCCGCCGCTGCACACTGGGTGGAGAGTTTCAACGATGACGCCTTAATTCTCTGTCTTCTTCTGAGAAACATTGTTTGACCTGTTTTAAGCAAGGTGCCTCATCTCTGGATTCTGGACTCTGCTCTTCTTGCATGGCAGCTTCTGAGTCATCCCTGGAGGACCTGCTACCACTCTCCTAGATGGGGAATGCAGTTAGTCCAGCCTTGCCTACCTCAGCATAGGAGTTTATTAATGGCACTATGGGTAAGTATATGCAGCCAGCCAGAGGATCCGGCGACCGTGTTGTGAGCCGCTCATTCGACCTCTAGGGGGTCTGTGAAGGCTGTGTCCCCTGGTGTTGTGGGAGTGGGGGGGGGGGGGTCACTTCCGGACAATGGATTGTCATCCCCAGAATTTTTTTCTTTTCTTTTTTTTCTTTCTTTTTTTTTTTGCAGCATGCTTGGTTCTTCTGACGTGGAAATTCAAATCCTGTGGCCTCTGGGTGTCCCCGTGTGCAGTCTTGTGCTGGGCAGTCTGAGAGTGGAAGCCCTGTTTGATTACCTTTGGCTAAGCATTCCCGGTGAGAGGCACTTCGTGGAGATGGGGAACAGCTGGGAGCTGTCTGAGATTTTGACTGTGGCTCAGATTCGAATGGCTCGGTACTGGGCTCTGATGTGGATGAAGAAGTACGCTCATCTTCAGAAGATTGTGAAGAATTCAGAGTGATCCACTTGTTCCTGAAGGAGGAGATGGCAGTGTTGATTGCCAGGGTCTCATCTGCCTTGAATTAGATGGATGCTTCTGGCACAGAGCAGGAGCTGAAGGTCCACTCCACTCCTTCAGGGGGGGGGGGGGGGTGTAAAACCACTACTGTCTTCCTGTTCCTGGATGTGATCAAGGATATGATCTGGTCCCACCTCCCTGCCTAAAAGGGTTAAGGGTGTGTAAGAAGATCTACGCTCTCCTGTAGGAGGAGGAGTGTGTTGAGTGGTTTGGCATTCCCAAGGTGAATGTGCAGGTCATGGCGGTTACCAGACAGACCACTATTCCTGTGGAAGGTGGATTGGCCTTAAAGGTTTTTCTGGACCATAAGGTGGATTCGTTGTTGAGGAGCAAGTTCGCCATGGCGGCTGCTATTCTGCAGCTGGCGGCATGTACCAGCCTGACATCTCTGGCCCTGCTCCAGGGGATTCAGTCTCTTTAGCTGGATGATACTACCCTTCTTTTGGAGTTTGTTACGGCCTTTCTTTCTGATGTCATGTATGACTTAATATGTTCGGCGGCCAGAGATGGTGCCTGATGACTTTGTGATGGCATTGTATTTGGCTCTGGCACTGGGCAATGGACACATCCTCCAAGGCCCATTTGGCCCAGCTGGCTTTTAAGGGGAAGCTTCTCTATGGAGCTGATTTGGAGAAGCTGGTGAAGGACCTGGGTGAGACAAAATCTTACCGCCTTCTGGAAGACAGGTCCAAGGAGCCTGTGAAGCGGGCTGATGCCTCTTTCTTGTCGGCCTCTACCCATCCACTGAGAGCATGCGGGCTAGTCCCCAGGGGTTTCAGGACTCTTGTCATTACCGACCTGGCAAATCTTTCTTCCCCTCTTGTGTCCTGGCTTTGGGTTCATTCTTAGTCCTTTCATGGAACGCATGTGCCCAGGGACTAGGGGTCCCATTCCCAGTTTCCTTCGTTTAGAGGCAGGCTTCGCCTTTACTTTCAGGAATGGGCCTGGGTTACCAAACATCACTGGGTGTTAGACATCATTCAGTTCGCCTATGTACTAGAATGCAGAGAGCCAGTTCTGGATGCTTTCCTCTCTCCTTGTGGATTTGCAATCAAAAATGCCACGGTATGGACCACCTTGGATAGGTTGTTGTGCCTAAAGGCGGTGGTGCCCATTCCTCTGGATGAGCGGAGCAAGTGCAGATATACAGTGTTAATTGTAAACAATTTGAGTTTCGTGTAAACTACCTGGTTATAATGTAAACAGTTGAGTTGAAATGTAAACCATCTTGATTTAAGGAAAAGGCGGCATATAAATCCTGTTAAATACATTTCATGGTGTCTAAAAAGGATCATTCCTTCTTGCTCATTCTGGACCTCAAGAGGGTCAATAGACACTTGTGCGTCCTGCACTTCCAAATGGAAACCTTGCGCTTCGTGATTCAAGAAGTGCACCGAGGGGAGTTCTTGACTTCTGTGGATCTGGTCGAGGCATATTTTCTTATCCTGATACGGATGGATCGGCAAAAGTATCTGCAGTTTGCTGTGCTTAGCTTTCGCTATCAATTCGCCACCCCCCCTTTTGAGCTATCCACCACCCCAGAGATATTCTCCATGGTGTTGGCACTGTGGGGCCTAGGGATCTGTGTCATCCATATCTGGACAACTGGCTCATCCATGCCTGTTCCCTTTCAGGGGCATCTCGGGTGGTGTCCCGAGTGCTGGTTTCATTGGAAAGCCTCGTCTGGGTGATTAGCCATTGCCAAGACCATACAGCTCAGGGCCGTTGGAACTACAGGATAGCAGTATGGTCTGTCAACTGCCTTGAGGCGAGGGCCATCAGGTTGGCTCTTATTTAAATGAATTTAATATAACACTTTTCTACTAGTCAAAGCAGTTTACTGAAACTTAGGCTTTACAAGGAACAGATTTAAATCAATATTGGAACTTGTACAATAAACATAGGGAACTCAGAATAAAGAACATTGTAAGGTTATTAACAAACGCAACTATATACAGTGGGCTGAGAGGTTAGCAGGAATGGGGTCAGATGGGTTTTGTGGGGGTGGTGAGGAGTGGGATCATGGGGTTTCATGAATGAGAGCAAGAAGGTTGCTTATTGTCAAAGTGGTTTTTGAAGAGGTGAGTCTTGTTATTTACCAAAATCAGTGGAGGACCTGATGTTTTGGATTTCTGGGGGTAGCGCATTCCAGAGGGTGGGGGCATATAATGAGAAAGTTCTTGATTTTGTAGACTGCTTGAAGTTGCGAGACCCTGGTGGGGTACAGAGAAGGTTCTGTGTGCTTTTTCTTCTTGGTCTGGTAGAGTTCGAGGTGTGAATTAAGTTGTGTAGTTGCTCTGAGGAATTGTTCAGGGTTTTGTGGATGAGGGTTAAGACCTTGTACTATATTCTTGAGTTGATGGAGAGCCAATGGAGATGTTTGAGTATGGGTGTGGGTGTGCCGTGAGGTTTGGAAATTGGTTCTTGCAATGGTGTTTTGTGCAAGTTGCAGAGCAAGGATTGTGTTTTTAGGTAGACCTTGATAAATAGAGTTACATTAATCAAAAAGAGGTGTGATAGTGGCCTGGCAGACTGTATGCAATGTGTCTGTGGATAGGAGGGGGGCCCAGGTTTTGGATGGTTTTTAGCTTGTAATATACCGCTTTGGTGATACTGTGAATTTGTTCCTTGAAGTTAAGTTGCTGATCGAGTATGATCCCCAGGTAATTTGTGTGGGAGCTGACTCAAATTTCAGAGTTGCCGAGTTTGACAGAAGCAGGAGGGGCGTGATGTTGGGGTCCTTGGTTACATGGAGGAGATCCTGTTTTACTGGGATTGATGGAGAGGTTATGAAGGTAGAGCCAACTGATAGTTTCAGTGAGGCAACTTGAGAGCATGGCATAGTCTGGAGTGGAAGTGGAGAACGGTGTGAAAATCATTATATCAGCGTATATCAGAAAACTGGACTGCGAATTGCTGAAGAATGTCACATAAAGGCCGAATGTAAATATTGAATAGTAGAGGAGAGAGAGGAGCCTTGTGGTACACCCTGGTTAAGGGTGAATGGAGTTGAGGTATGTGTTTGAATCCTTATCTGCCGATTGCGATTGGTGAGATATGAGTGGAACTACTTGAGGGAGGTGCACAAACTCCTATTTGGTTGAGTTTGTTGAGGAGGAGCTGGTGGGATACAGTGTCAAAGGCAGCAGAGATGTCTAGAAACAGAAAGAGGAAGCTTTGTGTGATTGATTCAATGCTAGTGATGAGTGAATTTAGCAGGGAGGTCATCAGGTCAATGGAGAAAGGTGAACAGTGGTGTACCCCAGGGATCTGTGCTGGGTCCGCTGCTTTCTGACATATTCATAAATGACCTGGAAAGTGGAATAACGAGTGAGGTTATCAAATTTGCAGATGACACAAAACTATTTAAAGTTGTTAAAACCCAAGAGGATTGTGGAAAATTGCAAGAGGATCTTGATAAATTGGAAGACTGGGCATCAAAATGGCAGATGAAATTTAATGTGGACAAGGGCAAAGTTATGCACCTAGGGAAGAACAACCCAAACTATCGTTACACAATGCAAGGTTCCACATTAGGAACCACCACCCAGGAAAAAGATTTAGGCGTCATTGTTGATAACATGTTAAAACCCTCGGCCCAGTGTGCAGCGGCGGCCAAGAGAGCAAATAGAATGCTAGGTATCATAAGGAAAGGAATGGAAAATAAAACAAAAGACATTATAATGCCTCTATATCGTTCCATGGTGAGACTGCACCTTGAATATTGTGTGCAATTCTGGTCGCCGTATCTTAAAAAGGATATAGTGTTATTAGAAAAGGTTCAGAGAAGAGCCACCAAAATGGTAAAGGGGATGGAAGGATACTCTTATGAAGAAAGGCTAAAAAGGTTAGGGCTCTTTAACCTGGAAAAGAGACGGCTGAGGGGAGATATGATAGAAGTCTATAAATTAATGAAGGGAGTGGAACGGGTAAGCGTAGATAGATTGTTTACGTTATCAGAATATAGAAAGACTAGGGGACATGCAATGAAGCTACAGGGTAAACTATTTAAGACTAATAAAATAAAATATTTTTTCACTCAACGTGTAATCAAACTCTGGAATTTGTTACCGGAGGATGTAGTAAAGGCTGTTAGTGTAGCTGGGTTTAAAAAAGGTTTGGACAAGTTCCTGGAGGAAAGGTCCATAAACCATTATTAAGAAGGGACCCAGGATATCAATGCTTGACCCAGTACAAGCATTGCGGAACCTGTGTCTTTTGGGGAAACTGCTAGGTACGTATGACCTAGATTGGCCACTGTTGGAAACAGGATACTGGGCTTGATGGACCTTGGTCTGACCCAGTATGGCATATCTTATGTTCTTATGTTATGTTCTTATGTTTAGAGTTTCAGTGCCATGATTGGGTCTGAATCCATGTTGCTGTGTATGTATTTATTTATTTTATTTATTTAACAGGTTTTATATACCGCTTTATTTTAATCAAAGTGATTTACATTGAAACTTAAACTTCGTAATGTACATTAAACAGGGACATTGATAACTTGGATTTTTCTGAGGCAATGGAGGGTTAAGTGACTTGCCCAAGGCCACAAGGAGTGCTAGTGGGAATCGAACCCTGGTCTCTGGGTTCCCAAGCCAGTGTTCTTAACCATTAGGCGGCTACTCCACTCCATCAGCGGTGCATGAAGATCTATGTGATCTTGGAGTTGTGTTTGAACGGCTTTTTCAATGATTTTGGAGATGAAGGGTATACTGGTTATAGGTCTGTAGGAGGATGGTGAGTATGGATCCAGATTTGGCTTCTTCAGTAGAGATCTGATTGATGATTGCTTGAGGGAGGGAGGAAGGAATCCTTGGTCGAAGGAGAAGTGGACAATGTCAGATATGAAAGGTAGGAATTGGTCCTGTTTAACTTTCAGCCAGGAGACCGGACATGGGTCGAGCGGGGAGGTGGTTCTATTGAGATTGCAGATGATTTACTGAGCTCCTCGTGCGAGAAAGTGTTGATGGTGGTCCAGTGTTGGTCTTAATGAGGCATATTGTTAGAGGTTGGGATGTAGAGGCTGGTTGATGGCGTCTGTTTGCTCTTGGCTAGTAGGTGTGAGGCCATGTCTTGGGGATTGAGGGAGTGGTCCTGAAGGATCTTTGGTGAATGATTTGATGATTTCAAAAAGCTCTCTAGGTTTGTTTATGGAGTGTGTGAGTAGGTTATTGTAGTACTCTTGTTTGGCCTGGAGGGTGAATTCATGGTATAAGTTGAGTTCCTGTAAGTACTGAGATTTGAGTTGTGGGTTTTGTTTTTTTCTCCTTAGGTGTTCAAGTCGATGCAGTTTGCGCTTCTATGTTTTTAAGGCTGAGGAGTACCAGGGAGCATGTGCTCGTTTGGTTCCGGAGGAGACTTTTGATGGGGCCATTGCAGTGGTGGAGATGGTTGAGTTCCATGAGCATACTTTAGATTTAAAGTCTTTCTGTGCTGGAAGGGAAGTTAAAACTGGGATGTTTTTTTGGTTGAAGTCATTTTCATTGAATGAGAGAAATTTCACTCTTCTGCATATCTGGCCCCTAGTCGAGGGCCAGGCAGTTTTCAGACAGTGCTACGGCAGTATCTTATGTTAATGGGCAAGGCAGCATGAGGAGAGCTGGGGTTTGCCTGGGCAGAGAAGGACCTCCTGGCGTTGTCAGTTTAGCACATTTCCAGGGTGGACAATGTGGAAGCGGACTTCCTCAATCATCACTCTCGGGATCCTGGAGAATGGGAGGAGGCGTTTCAGTTAATTCTGCACTGCTGGGATCACTCTGAAATGGATCTGATGGTGACCTGCTCCATTGCCAAAGCTTGCCGCTTACTCAGTCACTGTACAGAGATGGGGTCTGCTGTAGGTGTGTTTTCCATGGCCCCTGATGGGGGTGTGTGATTCGGTATATAGAACACCTCCTGGGCAGGGTTGTACTGGTGGCGCTGGATTGGCCGAGGAGAAGGTGGTTCAGAGATCTAATGCAGCTCCTGCAGGTGCCTCCTCTTTAGTTGTCTTCGACTTGGGGCCTATTGCGGCAGGGACCGATTGTTCTGGAGACCCTGGTTCCCTTTTTGCTTACTCCTTGCCTCTTGAAAGGAGATTTGTTGTCCACAAAACGAAACTATGGTCACTTCAATAGAGCAAAATAACTGTTGAGCTGCAAGTATAGGATATTGCTCCAATATTATCTCTAGAACTTTAATTTATTGCACATTCCCATTCATTAAATACTCAGTTTAATCAGTAACATTTAAAGCAACGGGTCTCAGACTTCTAAGAGCTACGGTCTTTGCAAAATAGAGCATTTGGTCGATATCATATGAAGACCGTAGCTCTTAGAAGTCTGAGACCCGTTGCTTTAAATGTTACTGATTAAACTGAGTATTTAATGAATGGGAACATGTAATAAATTAAAGTTCTAGAGATAATATTGGAGCAATATCCTATACTTGCAGCTCTTGAAAGGAGATGGCTAGCTCATAAGGGTTAATATCCACTGGTGGTTTCCACTCTGCTCGGAGCCCAGAGGAGGTCTACCAAGCTAGCATACGTGAGGATCTGGTGCCTCTTTGAGCAATGGTGTGGCCCTCGGCCGTTAGTTCCCGATATGGCCAAGTGCCATCTCTATTGGCCTTTCTACAGGATGACCTGGAGACAGGCCCTTTCCCTTATCTCCTTGAAGGTTCAGGCGGCAGCTTTGGCCTGTTTCTGAGGTCCGGTGGCTGCTAAGTGTCTAGCCTTGCACCCGGACGTCTCGCACTTTTTCCAGGGGGTTCAGTATCTGTCTCTCCCCCTCCCCGGTCTGTGATCTTTTTTTATTTTTATTTTATTTTATTTATTTAATTCTCTTATATACCGCACTATTCTGCATCAGTGCGGTTTACATTGAACAAACTGAAATTACATTGAACAGGGCATTATAACTTGAAGATAACTATTTTACAGGGAACATGGGCTATGGAGGGTTAAGTGGCTTGCCCAAGACCACAAGGAGCACCTTTGGGACTAGAAACCCCAGTCCTTCCGGCCCATGGTTGCTGTCCTCTAGTGGGATTTGAACCCCCGACCTTCCGGCCTGAAGTACCTTGCCCCAACCACTAGGCCACTCCTCCACTCATCTTTCCTGGGATTTGGGCCTGGTGCTCAGGGCCCTGATCGCAGTGCTCTTTGAGCCCTGATCGCAGTGCTCTTTGAGCCATTGATTACACGTTGAGTGAAAAAATATTTTATTTTATTAGTCTTAAATAGTTTACCCTGTAGCTTCATTGCATGTCCCCTAGTCTTTCTATATTCTGATAACATAAACAATCTATCTACGCTTACCCGTTCCACTCCCTTCATTAATTTATAGACTTCTATCATATCTCCCCTCAGCCGTCTCTTTTCCAGGTTAAAGAGCCCTAACCTTTTTAGCCTTTCTTCATAAGAGTATCCTTCCATCCCCTTTACCATTTTGGTGGCTCTTCTCTGAACCTTTTCTAATAACACTATATCCTTTTTAAGATACGGCGACCAGAATTGCACACAATATTCAAGGTGCAGTCTCACCATGGAACGATATAGAAGCGTGCTATTTTGAAGAATTTGATGCTCAAGAAGGTGGTTTTGTTCGCGATTTCCAAGTTGCAGGTTCTGTCTTGCCAAGATCCTTATCTGTACTTTTCAAAGGAGGCAGTCTCCATTCAGCCTGTGCCTTCCTTCTTACTTAAAAGTGATTTTTCTGTTTTATGTGAACCATGTGGTTTGTCTGCCTTGCTTATCTAAGGAGCATTGTCAGGGGAATGATAATGATCCTCACCTTGTGGATGTCCGGAGGCGGCTTCTCTGGTACTTGGAGGTTACTAATAACTTTCGTAAGTCCAGCCATCTTTTTGTGCTGTCTTCCAAGCAAGGGTGACACGGCAGCCAAGTCGACTTTGGGGTGCTGGTTTAAGGAGGCCATTGCCTTGTCATATTTGTTCCGAAACTGGCTGGTTCTGGAGGGTCTGCGTGCCCTTTCTACTTGAGCACACACCTTGGTAGCCCTTGCAGACATTAGTCAGGCAGCAGCATGGGCATCACTTTCCACTTTTGTCAAGCATTACCATTTGGATGTCCATGGTCTTTGGCTCAAGGATTTTACGAGCTGCTGTCTTCTTCCTGCCCATTGGCCTTGTAGCTTTGGTACATCCTACTTTTTTTGAATTCATTTAGCAGGACGATATGGAAGGTGATATTTTACTTACCAGTTAATCTCCTTTTCTTAAGTCCTGCTAGACCAGTCCAAGGCCCGCTTCTGAAACTATATTTACTCTGTTCTTCTGCTGCGCTACCCTTGGGTCTACTATGATTTTTATACCTGGCTCTCCAGGTTCATATTCTACTGACAGCCTTCTGTTTATGCTATCTCCAGGAACAAGCAGGAATAAGTCCTCACATATGGGTACGTCGGTACCGACGGAGCCCGTGCGGGAAAGCTCCCCAGCTTCTTAGAATAGAAGCTTTTGGGACCTCCCACTGCACATGCGCACTGCCTTCCCGCCTTCCTGAACAGCTCTCCTCAGTTTCTCTTTTTCCGCGGAGCCAGCAGGTCGTGTTCCTGTCACCGCTGAAGAAATTGTTATTTTATTTGTTTCTTTAGACCGCGTACCTGCCTTCCCCATACCGATACCGGTATCGCCGGTCTTTTCTTTCTTTCTTTAAAAAATTATAATTCTTTTTTCTTATTTTTTAGCTTTTTGGTCACTTCAGAGAGGCCTCTCGGCCTACTCAATTTCTCCTCATGGAGAAGCCAGCCCCTGGATTTAAGAAGTGTACCAAATGTAATGCTGTTATTTCAGTCACAGACACCCATGAATGGTGTCTGAAATGTTTGGGGCCTGACCATTCCATACCGGACTGCCCATCTTGCTCCCACATGTCTAAACGTGGGCTGCAGAACCGGGCCAACAAATTCCATGTGCTGTTTGCTTCAGAGAATACAGCATCACAGTCATCCAGGTCTTCTTCTCCGGATGGATCTCAGGTAACCAAACCTTCTGTGGGCAAGTCCTCAAAGAGCAAATCTCCTTCAAAGCATCGAGAGGCTCTTAGCTTAGAACTTGAGGACTCTGCCCCAGCCAAACAACCCCGGCGGGAAGTCCAACTTCCAAAAACGCCAATTCAGGGGTCTCAGGTTGATATCGATGCTACGGCCTCGACAGATCACCTGTTAGCCTGCTCTGGGGTACCGGGTCACTCCGGTACCGACATCCAGGCAGCTATGGCGTCCATGGGCGATACTGTACAGTCCATGCAGCAGGCCGTCATGGCTTTCATTAAAGCTGCAACGCCATCGGTTCCGCTTTCAGCGGTTCCGGGCCCGATACCGGTATCGTCCGCCATGCCGGTATCGAGGCCGTCCACCTCTAAACGCAAGTCGGTACCGTATGGGCTTTCGCTCCATACCGGTTCCATACCCGATACGCCCGATATCGATACCGATCGGTACGCGTATCGTGCGTTAGAGGAAAGCACCGATTCCTCTGAGGATTTTCACTCCTCTGATGATTCTGCTGAGTTTTCACTCAACTTACCTGAGGAGCCCTCTTCTCCTAAAAGGAGAATGTCCCCTCCAGAGGATTTGTCCTTCCAGGACTTTGTTTTAGATATGGCTACAGCCCTTTCTATTACCACATCCTCTGAAAAGGAACCCAGATCCAAAAAACTGGATATTTTGGGATACTCAAAGGCCCCTAAGGAGGCAGTTACCCTGCCTATCCATGAAATCCTTCAAGAACAACTGATGGATTTCTGGGAAAATCCTTTGACTTTGTCTCCTTATTCCCGTAGGTTGGACACCATGTATAGGGTCCCTCCTTCTCCTGGTTTCCAAAAGACTCAATTGCCCCACCACTCTATTGTGGTGAAGTCTGCAATGAAGAAGATTAGGAGTACCAAAAGGCACTCTTCCACCCCTCCAGGACGGGAATGTAAGACTTTGGACTCTTTTGGTAGGAAAATTTTCCAGGCTAGTATGCTTATAGCCAGGATTAATTCCTACAGTCTCTATATGGGCATGTTCCTGGAGGAACTTGCCAAAAAGGTGCGGCATTTTGCCCCCTTTATCCCTGAGGATAAAAAGCAGGGATTCCTTTCCCTAGTGAAACAACTCTTAGAGGTTTCTAAGTTCTCTAATAGGGCAGCATATGATTCCTTTGAGGGAGCCAGTAGGGCTTCGGGCATTGCTATTGCAGCCCGACGTCTTGCTTGGCTCCAGGCCTCTGATCTGGAACCTTGGGTTCTAGATGGCTTACGGAATCTGCCCTGTACAGGTGAGAACTTATTTGGGGAAGAGTGGCAAATCAAAGCCACCCAGATGGATGCTGAAAATGCCACCTTGGAAAGACTTTCAAAGTCCACTTCAATTCCTACTAAGAAAAAGTCTTTTAAAAGGCCTTACTATAAGAAGGCCAGAGTTGCTTCAAATACTGGCCAGCAGTCTTCTCAACCTCGCTATACTGCTAAGCGTCAGCAATCCAAACAAGCACGAGCTAAGCCTGCAGCAGCTACTGTAGCTCAGCAGGCTCCAACCCCTCAGGGGTTTTGACTTGCTCCTAGGGAACTTGCCACTTCTGGTTCTAACACAACCAGAACCTCTCACCATACCCGGAAGGTTGGTTCACTTTGCTCCCAGATGGGAACAAATCACAACAGAACAATGGACCCTCTCTATCATTCGAGAGGGTTACAAACTTCATTTCTCCAGCCTTCCTCCCCATCATATGGTGAGACCATTCAATTCTCCCCCATCTCTCCTAACCCTGTTGGGTCAAGAGGTTTCCTCTCTTCTTGCCCAAGGGGCCATAGAAGAGGTTCCTCTTCCTCAACAAGGGTCCGGTTTCTACTCCCCTTATTTTCTCATTCCAAAGAAGACAGGGGGATTCAGACCAATCCTAGATCTGAGAGAATTGAACAAATTTCTCTTCAAGGAGAAATTCAAAATGCTGTCTCTCGGCATTCTCCTTCCTTACCTCCAGGGTCAGGACTGGCTTTGTTCTCTAGACCTACAGGATGCGTATACACATATACTCATCCATCCATCCCACAGAAAGTATCTTCGCTTTCTGTTTCAGGGAAAACATTTCCAATACAGAGTACTCCCCTTCGGTCTAGCCTCTGCTCCAAGAGTATTCACAAAATGCATGGCAGTCGTAGCCGCATTTCTAAGAGGCATGGGAATCTTTGTCTTCCCATATCTGGACGACTGGCTCATCCGAGCTCCAACTCAGTCACAGGCCCAGATTTCCCTGGACCACACAAGGAGCCTTTTGCAGTATCTGGGACTGGTAGTAAACCTTCCCAAGTCCCAACTCATCCCTACTCAATCTCTAGAATTCATAGGGGCCCAGTTGGACACCATCACTGCAAGGGCCTACCTTCCACATGTTCGAGGCCAGCGCCTCCTGAGTTTGGCCTCCCAAGCTCAGTCCAGCACTCACTTGACAGCCAGGGAAATGCTACGCCTACTGGGTCATATGGCCTCCACAGTGCATGTGGTGCCCTATGCTCGTCTTCATATGAGAGCAGCTCAATGGACCCTGGCCACTCAGTGGACTCAGGCGTCAGGAGCGCTCTCAGACCAAATACAAACCTCCGATCGTCTGTTTTGGTCCCTCCACTGGTGGACTTCCACCAAGAATCTGTTGTTGGGGGCTCCATTTCAACCATTGCTACCCCAAGCAACCCTCACAACAGATGCCTCCCAAACAGGGTGGGGAGCCCATCTGCAAACTCTCTCCACTCAGGGCACTTGGTCTCTACAGGAGACCACCCTTCATATCAATCTTCTGGAACTGCGAGCAATTTACCTTGCCCTCAAGGTCTTCCACTCCCTCCTAGCCAACCTCACTGTCCTAGTTCAGACGGACAATCAGGTGGCCATGTTTTACATAAACAAACAAGGAGGGACGGGCTCTCTGTCGCTTTGCAACGAAGCTCTAAGACTATGGGCCTTCGCCAGAGAGCATCAGATTCACCTGCTAGCAGTGTATCTCCCAGGAGTTCAAAACTCTCGGGCAGACAGGCTCAGTCGAGTTCTGCTGCCACACGAATGGTCCCTACATTTGGACCAAATAAACCGAATCTTTCAGGAATGGGGGACCCCGGACATAGACCTCTTTGCAAGTCCGTGGAATGCCAAACTTCCCCGGTTCTGTTCCAGAACTCCGTGTCAGGGAGCTCAGGCTACGGACGCCTTTCTCCTGAATTGGAGTCAGGCATTCCTATATGCCTTTCCACCCATTCCTTTGATTCCCAAGACTCTGTTCAAACTCCAGAGGGATCATGGAACTATGATCCTCATAGCTCCACGCTGGCCACGCCAAGTGTGGTTCCCTCTACTTCTACAGCTCTCCCAGGGATCCTACTTGGATCTGGGAGCTGCGCCAGACCTCCTGTCTCAGGAGGAGGGGACTTTGTGGCACCCAAACCCCAAATCCCTTCACCTCAGTGCTTGGTTACTGAAGGCTTAAGCCTTCAAGACTTTCATCTTTCCCAACCAGTGAAAGATATCCTTTCTGCCTCTAGGAAACCCTCTACCAGGCGTTCCTATGCTTTCAAATGGAAACGTTTTTCCATTTGGTGTGCTCAGCAGGGTCTTGACCCTCTGGCACTTCCTTTGAATTCTCTTCTTGATTATCTCCTGCATCTATCCAATGCAGGCCTCAAGACGAATTCGGTAAGAGTCCATTTAAGTGCTATTGCAGCATCCTTGCAACATATAAATGGACAACCTATCTCCTCTCATCCTCTTGTTGCAAGATTCATGAGAGGCCTGACTCTCACTAAACCTCCCATCAGACCACCCCCGGTCGCATGGGATTTGAATCTAGTGCTCGGTCAACTTATGAAGCCACCTTTTGAGCCAATGTTTTCCACCTCCTTGAAATTTCTTTCCTGGAAGGTCATCTTCCTCATTGCAGTCACTTCGGCTCGCCGCATCAGTGAGCTGCAGGCTTTAGTGGCTAATCCACCTTACACAAGATTTCATCATGATAAGGTGGTCCTTAGGACGAATCCCCACTTTATGCCTAAAGTGGTCTCGCCTTTTCATCTTAATCAAGAGGTATATCTACCTGTCTTTTTTCCAGCTCCTCATGCATCCAATGCAGAGAGGAACCTTCATACTCTGGATTGTAAAAGAGCTCTCGCTTTTTACCTTAATAGGACTCAGCCACATCGAAAGTCTTCTCAACTTTTTGTGGCCTTTGATCCTTCCCATTTGGGACTTCCAGTCTCCAAGCGTACACTTTCCAATTGGATTGCTCAGTGTATTTCTTTTGCTTACCAGAGCAAAAACATTTCTCTGGAAGGCCATGTCACTGCTCACAATGTGAGGGCCATGGCAACTTCTATGGCTCATCTGCACTCTGTTTCCATAGATCAGATCTGTCGAGCCGCTACCTGGGCCTCGGTTCATACCTTCACAGCCCATTACTGTTTGGACAAGGACTCCCGCCGGGATGCCTTGTTTGGCCAGGCTGTCCTCAAGCACCTGTTCCATTCCTAAACAACTCCTGCCCACCTTCCCAGAATGGATGCCTGAGATCCATACGAAGATGGCGAACCTTTACAGGGGATCCCATGCATCTAAGCTAGGGAGTCCCCATATGTGAGGACTTATTCCTGCTTGTTCCTGGAGATAGCACAGTTACTTACCTGTAACAGGTGATCTCTGGGAACAGCAGGAATTAGTCCTCACAACCCACCCACCTCCCCTAGGAGTTGTATCTTTTATCTATCTATCTTCCTGTCCTCTCTCTGTTGACTCAGCTATAAACTCGAAACTGAGGAGAGCTGTTCAGGAAGGCGGGAAGGCAGTGCGCATGTGCAGTGGGAGGTCCCAAAAGCTTCTATTCTAAGAAGCTGGGGAGCTTTCCCGCACGGGCTCCGTCGGTACCGACGTACCCATATGTGAGGACTAATTCCTGCTGTTCCCAGAGATCACCTGTTACAGGTAAGTAACTGTGCTTTCTTGTACATAGTTCTCTACTGTTGATTGCTTATTGTTGCCCTCGATTGAGGTTGTGTAAGGCTTACCATGTTTCTCCCGTATACTTTGGGATGAATACTGAAGGGGACCTCTGGTGGCTGAGGCGAATAGATGCATAGGAGTGATGTTGTTGAAACCTGGGCTTTTCATTGGTTCGTTGCCTTCACCAGCCTGCTGGTAGAGGAACACAACCCACTTGTCTGGACTGGTCTAGCAGGGCTCAAAGAAAGGACATTAACTGGTAAGTAAAATATCACCTTTGCATCTATCCTTGTTAGGGTTTTCAATGAGATGCTTTAGTGGCGAGCTTTGCCACCCTCCTCCTCACAGGCTGTCATCAGTGTTATTCCCAGGGAGGGGCGGGACAGCTTGTTGTGTAGTAGCTATAGGCTTATTTCTCTTCTTAATATCGATTATAAGATCTTTACTAAGTTTTTGTGTAACAAGCACATGCACTCCTTGATCCATAGTGACTGGATGGAGTTTATGAAGAACTGTTGGGGTTTTGAGAATGTTTGTCTGTTGTCTGGTTGATGTCCTCCATTTGCTTCATGAATTCAAAGTCCTGCATGCTCTACTGGCGCTGAATGCTGAAAAGGCCTTCAACCGTGTTGTGGCGTTTTTGTTTTGGGCCGAATTTCTGCGGATTGAGGCCATTTATACTAGGCTGGAAGCTTCTATGTTTTGTTGGTTAATGGATTTTAATCTCCTCCATTTCAGCTGGGGTAGGGAACTAGACAGAATTGCTCTTTGTCTCCACTCTTGTTTACTTTATCTATTAAGTCATTAGCTGCACATGTCAGAACGTATATTATTGGTACGTTTATTGTGTGTGGCCTGGTGCTAGTATAGAGGGGGGGGGTGCAGCTGGAGGCAGGGTAGATATGTTCTACAGCCTCCTCAAGAAATAACAAGACTTGCCATACCCTCTATAGAGGTCCTCTCCCATCCCTTTTTGGGCCCGCTATAGAGGGTATGGCATTTGATTTGCAAGGGCTTGTGGATCTCACCTTTTTTTTTTTTTTTGCCCTATATGCCTGTATCAGCATTTAGTTTTATTAGGGAAATGGGGTGAGGTGTGTTTGTTTTCTCGGAAACCCTGCGGTTGGTCTTGTTCTATGTGGATGGGGAATTTGCCACTAAGAGTCATGTGGAGCTGGTGCAGAATGCCCCTCTAAATTTTTTCTAGTTCTTTCAATTATGTCATTTTGAGGGACTGCTACCACAAAAAGGGTGCCCTTAGTGCCTGAGAGAGGTGGGTTTTTGAGTCTACGTCGGCTAGGCACCTGATTGTGTACCTTTACAGGGCCATTACTGTGGATCTAGCAGAGTGAGTTGTGCTGCTTCCTTTGAGACAGGCCTGAGATGAGTGTTTCAGGGTCAGCTAGGCTCGGTCAGGGCAGATATCTGGCGTTACACCCACTCTCGCTCAATCTCCCTGTCTTTGGTAAATACCCAGGTGCGTATTCTTTTCCATATTTTCGTCACGCCTCTCCTGTTGTTTTAAATGGGGGCGCAGTAATGATGATTTGTGTTGGTGTGGGTGTAAGGGCCAGGGAGATCTTGAACACATGTGGTAATACTGCCCGAAGCTGCAGACTTTTTGGGCAGCAGTTAGATCTCGTGTTCTGGTCATTGCTGGGATTTGTCCTCCTTTTGAGTTTGCATTCTTTATACTGGGTTTTCTTCCTTCAGGGGATCGTGATAAAGCCTTGAGCCATATGGTGAATGGCTTACTATTAGCTGCCCGAAGTATCGTAGCTCATTTTTGGAAGTGCATCTCCCCACCAACTGTTGTGGAATGGGTTTTCAAAATCTGGGAGATTTACATATGGAGAAACTTATATTTGAGGTGCAGGGAAAGTTGTGGGCCTCCTGTGAGATGTTCTGATCTGTGGACTATGAGGGCTTCTGCCTACCTTCAACTGTAATGGAGTGTTGGTGTGTCGGTTGGTTCAGTGTGTGGTGCTTGGCCCTTGACCATTGACTCCCAGTGTAGATGGGTTACATTGTGACTGGGGGTAATTAGGTGTCATACTGGGAAGGTGTGGGAGATACTATGAGAGAGAATTCTTGGGGAGTTTTTCCTATTTCTTAGCAGAGGTGCAAGGGCTGGGGGAGGAGGAGGGCGGAAAGTGGGTTTGACTTTTTTGATGATAGTTGTTGTATCTCTTCTTTCTCCTCTGTTTTTAAGATGATGAGGATGGTTATGGTTTTTGTAATCCTCTTCAGTAAATATGTAGGGCCTGATATTGAGTGAGGACGGCTAGGCTCAAGTATAGCACCTATCTGTCACTGCCATTCTCTAACCCTAGATATTCAATGCCGGGGTCATATGCGGCCCTGGCATTGAATATCTGAGGTCGCTGCACATGCCTGGAAGCTGCAGAGGCTAACCGGGTAGCAGCAATTATTGCACCGCTGCCCGGTTAGCTTCTACAAGTAGAGATAGGCCAGCTTTTGCAATGCCAATCTCTACTTGTAGAAGCTAACCGGGCAGCGGTGCAATATTGCCGCTACCTGGTTAGTCTCTGTCGCTGCCCCTGACATTTATTTTATTTATTTATTTTATTACAAGTTCTTATATACCGCACTATTCGGCATCAGCGCGGTTTACATTATAACATAAAGACCATAACAACAAGCTGTTTGGTTTACATCGAACAGGAGTACAAACTTGGAGAACTGGGGTAAACTATATACATGAGATAATTACATAGAACCGAATAGAGTCTTAATAATATCAAGAACGGCATGGTGTGTTCATGAGTGGGTCACTTCCTCTGGTTCAATTGCTGGTAGGGTAGTATTGAAGGAAGAGGTGGTATTTGAGTGCCTTCCTGAACTGGAGTAGGTCAGTAATGGCCCTTATGTCGGAGGGTAGAGCGTTCCAGCATTTGGGTACATAGAAACTGAAGGCTCTGTTTGAGGTTGTCATGTTGCACTTTGTCAACGCCTTCGAGGTTGTCAGTAGGTTTACGGCTGATGTT
Source organism: Ichthyophis bannanicus (assembly GCA_033557465.1). Lineage (NCBI taxonomy): Eukaryota > Metazoa > Chordata > Amphibia > Gymnophiona > Ichthyophiidae > Ichthyophis > Ichthyophis bannanicus. Next base: position 711,458,267 of record CM066033.1, read on the forward strand.
CTTCTGGATCTGTTGGGGGGTACAGTGTGAATCAGATCTGTGAGTGAGGAGGATGAGATACCCTTGATTGCCTTGAATGATAGGACTAGGGTTTTAAAGATGATCCTCCCATGGATGGGGAGCCAGTGAAGCTGTTTAAGAATGGGAGTTACGTGATCGCTTCTGGAGGCTCCGTAGAGGACTCTTGCTGCGGCATTCATGGCCATCTGTAATGGGCTAAGAGTGGATTGAGGGAGACCTTGTAATATGGCATTTGCAAAGTCGAAGTGTGGCAGGATTAGCGCTTGGTATATGGTTCGGAAGTCATCCGGGTCCAACAGGGAGCGCATATGCCTAAGCGAGCGTATTTTGAAGTATACAGCTTTGACTATGTTATTTATGTGATGTTTCATATCCAGACGTTGGTCCAATGTAACTCCAAGGTATCTTATTGTTTCTTTAGCTTGTAGGTCAGCTTCCTTGACACTGACGTGGGCTGGAGGGGTGAAGTTGGGGTCTTTGGAGATGAAGAGCACCTCTGTTTTTTTATGTTGAATGCGAAGGTTTTGTGATTGGAGCCACTCTGAGACCGAATTGAGGCAGTCTACCAACGGTGCCAGGTCTAATTGAGTTGTAGAGAAAGGCATATATAAGAGAATGTCATCTGCGTATATCAAGCAGTTGACTTTGAAAGATCTTATGATGTCGCAGATGGGCTGCATGTATATGTTAAATAGTAGGGAAGACAATGAGGAACCTTGAGGCACACCTTGCTTTTGATGGAAGCGTTTTGACTCTTCTGTACCGGACTTCACATATTGCCATCTTCCATCCAGATAAGAGTTACACCATTCTAATGCACTGTTGCAGATACCTTTCTCTTTCAGTCGTCCGAGGAGAATTTCGTGGCTTACCGAGTCGAACGCCGCAGCGATGTCTAAGAAGACGAGTACAAATCCTTGTCGGATGTTGTTAATGCCTGTGATAATGTCGTTGAATAGGTTCGTGAGAAGGGTCTCGACCCCATGATATTCTCTGAACCCATGTTGGCAGTGATCTAGGGGAGCTGTGGTGTCTATATGATCTTGGATTTGCCGTTGTGCCTCCTTCTCAATTATCTTGGCTAAGAGGGGAATGCTAGCCATAGGCCTATAAGATTCGACCTTTTGCGGGTCTAGCTTGGGGTTTTTCAAAAGTGGCCTGATGGAAGTCTGCTTGAGTGCTGCAGGGAAGTACCCTGTTGTGAATGAGAGGTTCATTAGATTTGCAATGAAGGGGCTGAACGCACAACGTAGCTCCTTAATCCAAAAAGCTGGGCATGGGTCCGTTTGTGCAGTGGAGGTATTGAGAGATGCTATGGTGTCCTCGATGCTTCTAGTGGATGGTGTAGAGAAGTTATTTAGTGGGGTTGCATTCGTTGGTTCTTGGAACGGGACTGTTGACACCTTGTTAGTTTGCACTATCTTGGATTGCATGTAGTCAGCGAATTTCTGTGGATGAATCTCACTGTGTTGTTCGGGAGAAGGTTCCTTTGAGAGGGATTTGACCAGGTTGAAGAGGTCACGTGGTTTATTCAGTGATCTCTTTAGGGTGTCTGTGTGATATTGTTTCATTGTGGTTGTGATTGCTTCACGGTGTGTGGAGAGGTGAGTACGGTAGGCGGTCTGATCTTCAGTGGAAAGTGATCTGCGCCAGCGGCATTCCAGTCTGCGGAGTTGAGTCAGAGAGGATCGCAATTCAGGAGAGAACCATGGGGCGGTGCTTCTTTTTCTCCTCTTTGTGTTATTGGAAATTGGAGGTTGTGATATGGCATGCAGATTGGAGTTCCAGGAGGTGATTAGTTCGTCGAGGTCTGGTATGGTTTTGTTGAGGAGTGATTGGGTCTCAGCCAAGATGTGTTCTCTGTTAAATGGTCTAAATCTTCTTGTGGGCGTCCGTGATGTGCTGTGCATGTTTTGGCTTCTGTGCAGCTTCTCATTGATGATGGGGATCTGGAAAATGATCAGTTTGTGGTCTGACCAGGGTACATCAACGATTGATATTGGTAGGTTGTGGTTTTGTTCAAAGACTGTCTGAGGAGCAAATACCAAATCCAGAATGTTTCCCTTTATATGAGTGGGTTTATTGATAATTTGCTTGAGTCCCAGGTCTTCCATAGCACCAAGGAAGGCAATTGCGTGGTTTTGGGATAACGATGGGAGATTGAAGTCACCCATTATCCAATTTGGTTTATTGGGATTGAGGGTGCTGGCAGTAAGGTCAATAATGGTTGGGAGGTCATCTGGAGACGTGGACGGTGTCCTGTATAAGAGGTTGAGGGAGATTTGCTGGTTTGTAATGGAGAGTATGTCTAGATTGTTTGAGCTAGAGGAATCTGTTATGTGGAAGTTAAGGTCCGATTTGGAGACTATGAGCACCCCTCCTCCTTTTTTGTTTTCTCTATGTCTTGTGTGTATGGCGAAATTGGGTGGTAGAAGTTGGTTGATGAGAACGTTATCTTCAGCTGATAGCCAGGTTTCTGTGATCATGAGTATCTCTAGATCATAGCGGGAAATTGTTTCAAGAACCACAGGCCATTTTTTGCGAATAGAACGCACATTTATGATGGCACATCTTAGGGGTCGGTAGTTCGGAGGTTCTTCCTGGGTGGGTGTATTGGGCAGCTGGAGTGCTATGTGTATCAAATGGGAGCGGCGTGTGTAGGTGTCACTTCCTGGGTGGGAGTATGGGGGTCCAGACCACCTTTTTCCATGGCTATTTAAGATGGGGATAATTCCATGAGATATGTAAAGGGCTTGGGAGGTTCCGAGCCAGTGAGTCAGTAGGAAAAAGCTGATAAGGGCGAAGAGCTGGAGGGCCATTTTGCGAGTTCCTGTTGTGTGCGAAGTACTGTAGATATGCTGCCGTATAGTGCAATAGCAGGACAGAGAGTACGGTAGTGAGACACAAAACAGTATGGCAATGGACAACGGTATATGATGCTACTGACAACAGTATAAGAAGCTATTGACCGTGTTATATAGTCTACTGACAACAGTATAAGTACTATCAACAATGTTATACAGTATAAGAAGCTATTGACAGTGTTATATAGGCTACTGACAACGGTATAGGTACTATCAACAAAGTTATATAGGCTACTGACAACAGTATATGAGGCTACAGATCATAGGATATGTGTGACCATAGGAGAATATTGATATTGGCTTAGATGGGTGTGCTGGAAGACTCATTTATAGCCAGTGTTTTAGAAGTGGTATACTTGCTGTGATCGATAGGTGGCTTGGTTCAATGTGAGAGCGAGGTCTGCCATAGGTGCGCTCCAGCTGGAGGTTTGAAGAAGACGGAGATCTTTTTCAGATGATGTTGATGAGGTTAGTTTCAAACCCGCCGGGCAGTCGAGACACTGCTGTGTTTATACGGGTTATCTGTGTTTCTTGCCGTGCCCCGCCTAAGGGCCACGCCAAAGGGCCCTCTGGCGAGGCCCTCAGGCGCGGGCCCGCCAGGCGCGGGCGCGCCCGATGGCGCGCTGTTTTAAAATCCTTTGTGCTGCTCCGATTGGGCAGGGAAAGCTTCACGGCCCCTCCCGCTGCTGGTGGCTCGATACCCGGGAAGGGGAGAGTTGCTGGTGGTGGCGGGGGTCTGAAGAGGCCTGCGCCCGATGGCGCGCTGTTTTAAAATCCTTTGTGCTGCTCCGATTGGGCAGGGAAAGCTTCACGGCCCCTCCCGCTGCTGGTGGCTCGATCCCCGGGAAGGGGAGAGTTGCTGGTGGTGGCGGGGGTCTGAAGAGGCCTGCGCCCGATGGCGCGCTGTTTTAAAATCCTTTGTGCTGCTCCGATTGGGCAGGGAAAGCTTCACGGCCCCTCCCGCTGCTGGTGGCTCGATCCCCGGGAAGGGGAGAGTTGCTGGTGGTGGCGGGGGTCTGAAGAGGCCTGCGCCCGATGGCGCGCTGTTTTAAAATCCTTTGTGCTGCTCCGATTGGGCAGGGAAAGCTTCACGGCCCCTCCCGCTGCTGGTGGCTCGATCCCCGGGAATGGGAGAGTTGCTGGTGGTGGCGGGGGTCTGAAGAGGCCTGCGCCCGATGGCGCGCTGTTTTAAAATCCTTTGTGCTGCTCCGATTGGGCAGGGAAAGCTTCACGGCCCCTCCCGCTGCTGGTGGCTCGATCCCCGGGAAGGGGAGAGTTGCTGGTGGTGGCGGGGGTCTGAAGAGGCCTGCGCCCGATGGCGCGCTGTTTTAAAATCCTTTGTGCTGCTCCGATTGGGCAGGGAAAGCTTCACGGCCCCTCCCGCTGCTGGTGGCTCGATCCCCGGGAAGGGGAGAGTTGCTGGTGGTGGCGGGGGTCTGAAGAGGCCTGCGCCCGATGGCGCGCTGTTTTAAAATCCTTTGTGCTGCTCCGATTGGGCAGGGAAAGCTTCACGGCCCCTCCCGCTGCTGGTGGCTCGATCCCCGGGAAGGGGAGAGTTGCTGGTGGTGGCGGGGGTCTGAAGAGGCCTGCGCCCGATGGCGCGCTGTTTTAAAATCCTTTGTGCTGCTCCGATTGGGCAGGGAAAGCTTCACGGCCCCTCCCGCTGCTGGTGGCTCGGTCCCCGGGAAGGGGAGAGTTGCTGGTGGTGGCGGGGGTCTGAAGAGGCCTGCGCCCGATGGCGCGCTGTTTTAAAATCCTTTGTGCTGCTCCGATTGGGCAGGGAAAGCTTCACGGCCCCTCCCGCTGCTGGTGGCTCGATCCCCGGGAAGGGGAGAGTTGCTGGTGGTGGCGGGGGTCTGAAGAGGCCTGCGCCCGATGGCGCGCTGTTTTAAAATCCTTTGTGCTGCTCCGATTGGGCAGGGAAAGCTTCACGGCCCCTCCCGCTGCTGGTGGCTCGATCCCCGGGAAGGGGAGAGTTGCTGGTGGTGGCACATGACACACTGTTACTAAGCGGTTAGCTTCTGGGTATGTAGGGGAGAAGATCCGGGGATATTTAGCTACACTAACAGTGTTGGTGCTGTTGAATATACCACTCAGCGGCATTTACACAGTTTACAGGTCTGTAAACTGTGTAAATGCCTTTTGAATATCAGGCCCATATTATTTTTGGTTGTTTGGATTTCTGTCAATAAACAGATTGACACAAAAAAAAGGTGCACTCTGTGCTGCAGGGTCATGTCCATCGTGCACACCCACATATGTAGCTTGCAGTGTTTGGGGCCCATCCATAACCCTGTTTGAGCATTGAAGGGTCGTGAGGAGAAGAGCAATCAACATTTGGATGCTGAGAAGACTGGCCCATTGTCTGTGGCATCAATCACCATGGATGCAGGAGCTGTCGCAGATGCTGGCGGTGTATCTGCATTGAAGGGTCTTTGAACTCCCTTGGATTGGACTTAAGCCAATTTCATCCTGAGGAAGAAGAAAGGATTCATCTTCAACTTGAAGGCATCAAAAATCAGGCAGAGACTTTGTTGCATTGGGTTAAGTGGAGCATAGTGCCAGGAGCACCAGGGAATCAAGCAATGCATGACCCCCAAAGCAGTCCCATCGTGAGGACAGCTCATCTTCCATGCTATTAGAGTGGCTGTGACAGTTTCCAAGGGTTCGTGACCAGCCTGTTGATACTCCTCAATAGTTTGCAGCAACATTGATAGATACTGCTGAGTCCCTTATATCTTCGCTCATAGCACCCTTGAGGAATACTTGGCTAAGAGTGTTGGAGAATCTTATGATGATGCTTTCTCTGTTGGAGCTGACAGCTCTGATGGTTTCAAAGCAGCAACATAAAGCCTTTTCTTGAAACTCTGCCTCCATATGGGAGACCATTCAAAATTGTAACCTCAAAGGGCCTCAACACCAACCTGTACTCAACCCATATTGTTGTCCAGTGCATTGGGGGGCAGAATGGTCCCTGAAATATTGAACCTACTGGTGTGCCAACGCTCCCTGAGGAGCTCAGACACCCATGCAATGCAGAAGTTGATCATGCAGAGACTCTGATGTTCAGAGTACCTCTCTAAGCCTGAATCAGAGCACTCTTGGGTGACTGACTACGATTTTGAATACTTCTCAGGTGAGAGGTCTCCAGAACTCCCGTCAGACCCTTCTCCACCTCATGAGCAACAAAGTCTGTCTCCTGAGGATATGTCCTTTCAAGAGTTGGGCAAATGGCTGATGTTTGTTTATTTAAATCTTTCTGTACTGCCCCTCACCTTCCAGTACCGGAGCAGTTTATGTAGTAGTAAAAGGAAAGCTAAGGAAGGAGCTCCAAATTTCAGGCAGGAAAGCAGAGAAACAAAGTTAACATAATCACCTAAAAATTAAACAGAGCTCGAACCATGCCACCACCCTATTCCGCAAAACCCTCAAAGATCAGATTAAAGATGTGAGTCTTTAGTAGTGCCTTAAATTTTTTGAAGGAGGACTCTCTATATATTGGAGGTGGAAGAGCATTCCTGAGGCTAGGGGCCAAAAAATAGAAGGTGGCATGCCAGACTCTTCCAAGCATGCGTGGGATACTGAGGGAATAATCAGGAAATTAGTGTTCAGAGAATGTAGTGAAGGGGCTGGGCAATAGGAGACCAGCATAGTAGATAAAAGTGTGGTAGACGTAAGTAATATACCTTATGAACTAAAGTCAAGACCTTAAACTGAAAATGGTAACGGAGGGGAAGCCAATGATGCTTATATAGAAGCAGTCACATAATCAAATTTGGACATGGAGGAATAACTCAGGGCTGAAGAGTTTGAATTCCTCCAGTATCCAGATTCCCTCAAAAAAGTGGTGCTGGTGCCAATGCACCATATCCTTCAGAAGTTGCAGATAAGAATGTGGGACATACCCCCTCCCCCAATCTCTGTATAGAGTTTAAAAGGCTCCCGGATTTGAGAAGCTTCATCTAACACAACATTCTGTAGTCGCTGAATTCGCTTTGAGGCCAGACATCATCAACCTAAAAAACTCCCCATTTTTTTATATAAATGACTACTTTTGATATATTTTTTTAAAAAGTACTTTTATAAACCTGAATTTTCACCAAATTTTTTCAATAATTTTATATATTTTCTTTTTTTAATACACAATCTAAATTAAGAACAACGCCATTACCATACAGCAATATGGGGGTAAGCTAGAGCATTAATGTGGCAATCGCTGGACCTCAGAGGATGGATATTGAAGCCATTAGAAACACCAGCACTCTTGCAAATAAAGTGAAGTGATTAGGTGATCTTGAAAACTGCTCCTGCAAGTTTCCAACCAGTTTACTTATCTTTTTAACAGCTGATGGCTGCCACAGCTAACAATTGCTCCTTCTGCCTAACAAAGATCTTCGTTTTCAGCCATAAGGGCTTCCTTGGGCAAAGAAAATGGAGCCAGGAAAAGTCCCATGCACAGATTAAGCATCTGATGACACCATTTTTAAGGGAATCCCCACCAATCAGAGAGGAGAACCAACCCAGTTAAATGGAAGGAACTTCTCAAAGACAGCAAATTTCTAATAGGAGGAGCACGTTAAAGAACCACACAAAAGCACATCACAGAATCAATGTGCTACCACCCCCCACCCATTCTATTTTGCCATTTAAACCCACGGGTTCTAAGGTGTTCAAATTAACTATCCAATGCTGTTCTCGTTGCAGCAAAATTTTATGATAGTCACCATTCCTCATGCTGACAGGAACAAAGTCTGTGGTCATATAATGGAAATCCTGGAAACTGTGGCCATGTTGCAAGCAGTGCAATATTAAAGGTGCCTCGTCCCAAGATTTCAAAAGGTTATTTTTATGTTGTGACACACGTACTCTTAATTGTTGCACAGTTTTACCAATATAGTTCTTGTTGCACGGACAGTGAAGCATATAAACTGCTTACGTAGACGTACACAAGTCAACCATTGAAGATAGAATGTATGGCTGTTAATTCTAAAGTTCGTACCTTCGTCCATCATCACACTAAAAATGCACATCCTGCATTTAAACTTAAAGGGAAATTACAGAGAACCGCAGGACACAACTTATCCCTCAAATTGCATCCCCGGGTATATGCTATCTGTGGATGTGTTGGAACAAAACATGAAAGAGCAGCAGAACTGACCAATGTTGTGTAAGATGCTAATGCTTTAGACACTGCAGAATGTTGTATTACACATGTCACCAATCCAGGATCTACAGCCACAGCTGGCTCAGACATATAAACGTGCATTTTTCAATCGGAGAATGGCTCCTTGCACCTTCTAAGTTTTTTTTTTTCTTAATACTGATGTGGGATAATCACAAACACAATCTCCTTTCTCAAGATCAAGGTTCCCTTCTGCACCCCCAATCTGAGGTCCCTCAATTTGATGTCCTGGCTGCTGAAAGGATAGTGCTAGCTTCCTGACTTCTACCTAAGGAAGTTGAGGAGGTGGTCTTGGCCTCTACCAGAAAGTCCTATGCCCTCAAGTGGCGTAGGTTTACGATATGGTGTGCTCAGCGCAGTGAAGATCCTTTCTCTTGCCTTGTGCCAGTAGTACTGCAGTATCTACTTCACCTGTCAGACCTAGGCCTTAAGTCTAATTCTGTTCTGGTCCACCTCAGTGCTCTGTCAGCGCATCACTCACTGGTGGAAGGACGGTCTTTGTCTGTTCACCCTTTGGTGTCCAGATTTCTCAGAGGTCTGCTTCTACTCAAGCCTCCGGTTTGTCCACCGGCAACTGAGTGGGATTTGAACGTGGTCTTGCAGCAACTTACTTGCCCACTGTTTGAGCCGATGGCTACTTGCCATTTGCACTTCCTCTCTTGGAAAGCGCCCTTCCTGGTGACTCTTAACTCGGCCAGAGGTGTGAGTGAGCTACAAGCAGTGGTCTCTGATAGGCCGTACACACGGTTCTATAGGAACAGGGTGGTCCTACGGACCCATCCCAAGTTCCTTCCAAAAGTGGTGGTCTCTTTCCACCTCAACCAGGAGGTGGTTCTTCCGACCTTTTTTCCCAGGCCGCATACCAGCCAGTCTGAAACAGTCTTGCATACCCTGGACTGTAAGAGGGCATTGTCTTTTTACATAGAACGTACGCGGGGGCATCAAAGCTATTCAGCATCTTTTTTGACTCTAATAAGATGGGGTTACCTGTCTCCAAGCGTACATTGTCCACTTGGGTAGCAGATTGTATCGCCTGGGCGTACAAGGCAGCCGACCTCCCCTTGCAGGGTTGAGTCACGGCCCACCGTGTCAGGGCGAAAGCCGCGTCAGTAGCTCATCTCCGCTCTGTTCCGTTGGCAGACATCAGCCGGGCCGCAACTTAGTCTTCAAACCAGACTTTTGCAGCCCATTACTGCCTCGAGAGAGAGCCCTGAAGGGACAGTGCTTTCGGACAGGCGGTACTCTGTAATCTCTTTGAGGTTTAGGCAACTCCTACCCTCCGGCCCTTGTGTTGGGCTACCGTACGGGGGCGTTCTCAGAGGATATTCTTATCACGAATGCTGAGGCTCTTGAGAGGGAGCCATTTTTTCAGCTTAGGGTTCCCGGTAGCCTAGAGCTGGGGAGTCCCATATGTGAGGACTGACTTCCTGCTTGGTCCTGGAGAAAGAGTAGTTACTCACCTGTAACAGGTGTTCTCCAGGAGCAGCAGGAATCAGTCCTCACGACCTTCCCTCCTCCCCTGGAGTTGCAGTCATATACTTCATTTAGATTTTTTGCTGTCTTTTAGCTATGTCATCAGACTGAGCAAGATGGCACCCTTGGGCGGGAAAGGGACCGCGCATGCGCACTGCATTCCCAAAGGCTTTCCTTGAAAGCTGGGGAAATGCTCCGCACGAGGGCTTCGTCGGTGCCGACGTCACCCATATTTGAGGACTGATTCCTGCTGCTCCTGGAGAACACCTGTTACAGGTGAGTAACTACTCTAAATTGGACTCTGTCCATTGTACAACTGGGGTACAAGCTTCATTTTCTCAACTTGCCCCCACCTACAATAATAAAACAGTTCAATTCTCAGGGCCCTGCCACAGACCTCTTGTGGCAGGAGGTCACATCACTTCTAGCTCAAGGAACAATCGAAGAAGTACCTATTCCCCCAACAGGAGACAGGGTTTTACTCCCCCTTCTTTCTTATTCCAAAGAAGGCAGGGGGACACAGACCTATATTAGACCTCAGAGAATTAAACAAATATTTGTTCCAAGAAAAGTTCAAAATGATCTCCCTCGGTACACTTTTACCATACCTCCAAAGTCAGGACTGGCTATGTTCTCTAGATCTAAGAGATGCGTACACGCATATTCTCATCCACTCAGATCACAGGAAGTTCCTTTGATTCCTGGTCCAAGGAAGACACTTCCAGTACAGAGTTCTTCCCTTTGGACTAGCCTCTGCTCCAAGAATCTTCACAAAATGCATGGCAATGGTAGCAGCATTTATGAGGACTCTGGGAATATTTGTCTTCCCTTACTTAGACGATTGGCTCATTCGAGCATCGACAGCTCCAGAGGCCAGCTTTGCTCTCTCACAAGCAATGAGAATTCTTCAATACTTGGGACTGGTCATAAACCTCCCAAAATCTCATCTCACCCCTTTCCAATCTCTAGAATTCATAGGGGATCGTCTAGACACACGGCAGTCAAGGGCTTTCCTGCCCCAGCCACGCTGTCTACGTATAATTCAACTGGCATCTCGAGCATCTATGTAGGTATTCTTTACTGCTTGGGAGATGCTTCAACTGCTGGGACACATGGCATCCACTGTCCATGTGGTTCCCTATGCTTGCCTCCACATGTGAGCAGCCCAGTGGACCCTTTCTTCTCAGTGGTCACAAGCCTCGGGTCGACTAACAGACAAAATCAAAACTACCACATGTCTGATTTCATCCCTACAATGGTGGCAATCCCTGGAAAACCACCTGGTAGGCTCCCCTTTCCAGCAGCCTCTATGCCAAACCACGCTGACGACAGATGCGTCCAAGATGGGTTGGGGGGCCCATTTGCATGATCTCTCCACTCAAGGTCTTTGGACCTCACAAGAGGTTTCCTTCCCTTCACATAAACCTCCTAGAGCTAAGAGCCATTTTCATTGCTATTCAAGTCTTTCAAGGCCATCTCAGCAACAAAACAGTTCTGGTCCAAATCGACAATCGGGTAGCTATGTTCTATGTGAACAAGCAAGGCGGAACAGGCTCTCTGTCGCTGTGCAACGAAGTTTTGCGAATATGGACCCTCGCCAGAGAGTTGCAAATTCACCTGTTTGCGATATACCTTCCGGGCATTCAAAACTTGTGGGCAGCAAACTCGGTCGAATACTGCTGCCACACGTGTGGTCCCTCTACTCATACCAGCTTGCTCGAATGTTTCAAATTTGGGGAACACCAGATATAGACCTCTTTGCAAGTCCACAGAATGCCAGACTTCCCTGATTCTGTTCCAGAATTCCGGCTCAAAACTGTCAGGCAAGAGATGCTTTCCTACTCCACTGGGGACAGGACTTCCTCTATGCCTTCCCACCCATTCCCCTCATTCCCAAGATTTTATTCAAACTTCAGAGAGACAGAGGTCGTATGATACTCATAGCTCCACGTTGGCCACGGCAAATGTAGTATCCTCTTCTGCGTCTCTCTCAAACCACTCCTCTGGAGTTGGGGAATGCTCCAGATCTCCTGTCGCAGGAGGATGGATCTTTACTGCATCTCAGGGCCTGGTTACTGAAAGCCTAGAATTCCAGGATGTTAACCTTTCTCAACAAGTAAAGGATATCCTCCTGGCTTCCAGAAACCCTCCACAAGACGTTCCTATGCTTTCAAGTGGAAAAGGTTCTCTATCTGGTGTTCACAAAAGGGACTTAACCCCCTTTTAGTACCTGTAGAGTTGCTACTAAAGTATCTTCTACAATTATCAACTTCTGGTCTGAAGACCAATTCAGTTAGGGTCCATCTTAGTGCTATTGCTGCTTTTCATAAACCTTTCGATGGACAACCTATTTCCTCTCATCCACTTATATCAAGATTTATGAGAGGCTTACTTTAACAAAATCTCCTATTAAACCACCACCGGTGGCATGGGATCTAAATCTTGTTCTTGGTCAGCTTATGAAACCGCCCTTTGAACCTTTAGCCACTTCAGACTTAACGTTTCTTTCATAGAAAGTTATTTTCCTAATTGCCATCACTTCTGCAAGACACATTAGTGAACTACAGGCGTTAGCTGACCCTCCTTATGCAAAGTTTCACCATGATAAAGTAGTCCTCAGGACTCAATCTCACTTTCTGCCATAGGTGTTTTCTCCTTTTCATTTAAACCAATCGGTTTATCTTCCTATATTCTTCCCTAGGCCTCATGCCTCCAGTGCGGAAAGGAATCTTCACACTTTGGATTGTAAAAGAGCCTTGGCTTTTTATCTCCAAAGAACTAAGCCACATAGAAAATCTTCTCAGCTTTTTGTGGCTTTTGACTCTAGTCATTTGGAACTTCCAGTTTTTAAAAGAACTCTGTCAAATTGGATTGCAGATTGTCCCATACTCTGATATGTATAGGATATGCATTCTCTCGAAGGCCATGTCACGGCTCACAATGTAAGAGCAATGGCAGCCTCAATGGCTAACCTTCGTTCTGTCTCTATTGATGACATCTGCAAAGCAGCCACTTGGACTTCGGTACATACCTTCACAGCCCATTATTGCTTAGACAAGGACTCCCGTCGGGATGCCTCGTTTGGCTAGGCTGTTCTACAACATCTCTTCCATACTTAATATAACTCCTACCCACCATCCACAGTTTGGATGCCTAAGGTCCATGGGAGGAAGCATGACCCATCTCACCTGGTTTTGCAGCTAGTTGGGGTCAACCCTTGGCATCTTTCAGCTGGGGAGTCCCCATATGTGAAGACTACATTCCTGCTTGTTACTGGAGATAGCGTAGTTACTCACCTGTAACAGGTGATCTCCGGGAACAGCAGGAATTGAGTCTTCACAACCCACCCACCTCCCCTAGGAGTTTGTCTCTATCTCTCTCTTTCTCTACTTCTCTCCTTTGGTCTCAGCTATAAACTCAACTGAAGTGAGAGAGGTACAGAGGTGGGAAGGTAGAACGCATGCTCTGTAAGATACTCCCAAAAGCTTTCCTATTGGACGCTGGGGAGCGTTCCTGTGTGGGCTCCATCGGTACTGACAATACCCATATGTGAAGACTAAATTCCTGCTGTTCCCGGAGATCACCTGTTACAGGTGAGTAACTACGCTATCTCCAGGAACAAGCAGGATCCGGTGCAGAATCCTCGAGGGCAACGCCAGAGGCATCTCGATGCTTAGAAGGAGATCTACCATTTGAGGACTGGCTGGATTTATGTTTAGTTACCTGAGATCCATGTGAGGAAGAAGCAGCCCTGGAAGACATCGATGCCACCGAAGCTGCATCAGAGGGAAACAGGGTACTGAGCTTAGCAGCTTGGTTCTGCCGATCTCTTTTAGACATCATGGCGCAGGACATACAAGCCGTGATGGAGTGGTCAGGACCTAAACATTTTAGCCACATTCATGGGTGTTGGTGATGGAAATGGTACTGCCACACTTGGTGCACTTTTTGAAACCTGAGGCAGGTTTCTCCATGGTAAGGAAAAGTTTTTGGGCCTAAGGCCCAAAAAGGTGCGTGCACCTGAAGAAAAAGAAAAAAAGAGAATATATATATATATATAATTTTTTTTTTTACAGAAATAAGAGAAAAAAAACGGCGTTACCGGTAGAGCGTCGAGGAAGGCAGACGCGACCACAAAAAAGAAAGAAATAAAAAAGAATTCTTCTGCAGTGACAGGAACATGACCTGCTGGCTCCGCGGAAAAAGAAGAACTGGAGAGAGGCAGTTGGGAAAGGCGGGAAGGCAGCACGCAGGCGCTGTGGGATGCTCCCAAAAGCTTTCTAATTGGACGCTGGGGAGCGTTCCCGCGCAGGCTGCGTCGGTACCGACGATACCCATATGTGAGGACTAAATTCCTGCTGTTCCCGGAGATCACCTGTTACAGGTGAGTAACTTTGCTTTATTCCCAAGCAGAGAATGCTCAAACTGCAGTTCCAGATTTTTGCTCTGATGTGGACAAGAGCACTAAGTGCCTGATGCTTTATGCAAGAACTAGGCTCCTTGATGGCATCTATTGACTTGCTAGGAGCCACAAAAAGCAAGAAGCCAAGACGTCAGGACGATTCAAATCAATTTTATTAATACAGACCCCAACGCGTTTCGGCAATCAATGCCTTCATCAGGGGGTAGCAGCTACAATATAATATAATATAATATAAACATAAAAACATAAAAAGAAAAAATCAAAATTAGAAACAAAAACATATATAATATGATCTTATGTAATCAAGAAGGACTGGTGAAATTCTTACCAATATAGTTAACAAACAAATGTGTATAAACGCAGGACACACACATGTAATGAAAAATAATAATTAATAATATTTAAAATGAACAGCATAAATATCCTAAAAAGGATTATAAAAAGGTATTATATAATCAATAGTCAATAATTTTGAAGCAAAAGTTTTCCAAAAAAGTAAAGAAAATTCTTGTATAAATGTAAACATGAAAGAAAACAAATAAAAAACTATTGTACTTACATGTAACCCTATTTATGGACTGTTAGTGTAATCCTAAGTCCAGGGTTGGGCGTATTCTGTCTCACAATATTAAAGAGACTTAGTATCGCCTGTCTTAGACTGTAAATATAAAACAACTAAAGATAATCACACAGAATTGAGCATAGAGCGTAGAATTGAGTTAAAGTCAATCATATGGAATAGATTATGCATAAGGAAAAATGACTGATAATAAGTATGAATGATAATAAATGAATAATAATAATAAACTGTAAGATAATTATATAGTTGTGTAGAACTATGAATTTACACATATAAATATTATAAGGACTCATAATTAAAAAACATGTAAAGACTGGATTCATGAGCAAATCTTATGCCTTATTATATTATGGATATCTGCTGAACAGCAAACCAAATATAAAAATCTAAATGCACAAAGAATATTAAAATTATGAATGATAGCCAATGAATCATAGGTTGAGAATCTTCATCAAAACAAAAAGTCAAGCCAAAGAAATTATGATAATTATTTCAATAATGAGAGATACATAAAAAATGAAGATATATATAAATGAAATATATATATATGTATGAAATAAATGAAGTAAAACAATAAGATAAAACAAATTATACATATACACATTTCATGCCATGAGTATGAAGATAACATAAATAGTCTAAAAATCAAACTAATGAATGTCATAGTCAATTAATAGGGATTGTGTACTGAACAAAGGAACCAAACATTGTAAAATGATGCTTCCTATTAATTTGTTATACAAGATAAATTGACTATCTTGTATGAACTAAACATGTGTTTTATATAACGAACTGATAGTTCAAGTATTGACCAATAAATTAAGTCGATTATCTTAAATGGTCCTCTATCCTGTAATGAAACAAAGGTGTTTTACTTATAAAAGAAACTATTAAGACACCTATTTTATCTTTAGTTGTAAGTCATGATTTTTAGTGGTCGCCTTTGTTCAGACACTCATTTATTATTTTTTTTTAAACCTAAATGCTACCTTTTTAGTGTAGGTGAGGTTTTTTAAAAATAGAAGCGTAAAGCACATTTTTGCTTCTTAAACGCATTTTTCATGCTTATTTAATGTCTTCCGTGTATTTTCCTATACCGTTGGCATATGTCACTTTACAGTTTAGCAATTCTCCTTTAGAAAATGCTTTTTAAGTAAAAGCTAGGATATATGGCAATTTTAACACTATTTATGTGTCCTTACGACATAGGCAATGAACTTGGAAGAACCATAAATCTATGTGTTTAAGGTATTTTACTTTTATTTTATTATCATCATCTTCAGTTCATTTCCATCTGTATGCATTTTAAGGTCTCTATATGTACATTTAAGGTGTCATTTTCCATCCTTCGAGTTCATTTATTATGTCTGTTTTTGAACAAGTACCGGCACAATACGCTTCCGAGTTTGCCACCTTATGGATCCGTGTATTTCTTTAGTTCTACATTTAAATTGCGTGATACCGTATCATGGTTAAGTAACTCATGCATTTTATAGGTGAATACTATTGATCCACAACATCAAGGCAGCAACGCTATTAACTTAGAAAGACGTTAACATCTATCAAAATTCATGCTTATCCCATTTTCAATTCAATAGTTTCTTTTATAAGTAAAACACCTTTGTTTCATTACAGGATAGAGGACCATTTAAGATAATCGACTTAATTTATTTGTCAATACTTGAACTATCAGTTCGTTATATAAAACACATGTTTAGTTCATACAAGATAGTCAATTTATCTTGTATAACAAATTAATAGGAAGCATCATTTTACAATGTTTGGTTCCTTTGTTCAGTACACAATCCCTATTAATTGACTATGACATTCATTAGTTTGATTTTTAGACTATTTATGTTATCTTCATACTCATGGCATGAAATGTGTATATGTATAATTTGTTTTATCTTATTGTTTTACTTCATTTATTTCATACATATATATATATTTCATTTATATATATCTTCATTTTTTATGTATCTCTCATTATTGAAATAATTATCATAATTTCTTTGGCTTGACTTTTTGTTTTGATGAAGATTCTCAACCTATGATTCATTGGCTATCATTCATAATTTTAATATTCTTTGTGCATTTAGATTTTTATATTTGGTTTGCTGTTCAGCAGATATCCATAATATAATAAGGCATAAGATTTGCTCATGAATCCAGTCTTTACATGTTTTTTAATTATGAGTCCTTATAATATTTATATGTGTAAATTCATAGTTCTACACAACTATATAATTATCTTACAGTTTATTATTATTATTCATTTATTATCATTCATACTTATTATCAGTCATTTTTCCCTTATGCATAATCTATTCCATATGATTGACTTTAACTCAATTCTACGCTCTATGCTCAATTCTGTGTGATTATCTTTAGTTGTTTTATATTTACAGTCTAAGACAGGCGATACTAAGTCTCTTTAATATTGTGAGACAGAATACGCCCAACCCTGGACTTAGGATTACACTAACAGTCCATAAATAGGGTTACATGTAAGTACAATAGTTTTTTATTTGTTTTCTTTCATGTTTACATTTATACAAGAATTTTCTTTACTTTTTTGGAAAACTTTTGCTTCAAAATTATTGACTATTGATTATATAATACCTTTTTATAATCCTTTTTAGGATATTTATGCTGTTCATTTTAAATATTATTAATTATTATTTTTCATTACATGTGTGTGTCCTGCGTTTATACACATTTGTTTGTTAACTATATTGGTAAGAATTTCACCAGTCCTTCTTGATTACATAAGATCATATTATATATGTTTTTGTTTCTAATTTTGATTTTTTCTTTTTATGTTTTTTATGTTTATATTATATTATATTTTATTGTAGCTGCTACCCCCTGATGAAGGCATTGATTGCCGAAACGCGTTGGGGTCTGTATTAATAAAATTGATTTGAATCGTCCTGACGTCTTGGCTTCTTGCTTTTTGTGGCTCCTGGTGAACTTTTGCAAGAACAGCGCTCCTTTTTCTTTGTTTGATCTATTGACTTGCTGCCATGGTTTTGTGCTCATGTGTGTGTGACACTTGTGGTGCTATTCAGTGCGCCATTGGATTTATGAGAGGCATCTTCCTTGCACATAGTGGTCTCCAGTGGAATCATCCACCAGCAAACTTGGTGAAAGGATCAGGTCTAGAAGCTCCGGAATGGCTAGTGTGTTAAGGTCAGTGCCATTCTTTCTGGTTGTGGAGCTCATTTGCTAGAGCAGGTGGCTCAAAGGCATTTGTCTGGAGATGGGGGGGGGGCCCCCATACATAATACGTTTGTCATATCCTTCCATGGATTCAAGCTCAATCTGTCTTTTTGACAATGCAGCAGTGGTAAGCTTTGGCAAACAGCAGGATGGTATCGAGTGTGTAGCGGTTTCCAGGTAAGCCTCTCTGTTGTTCAGCTGGGCCAAGATCCAACTTTGCTCTTTGTCTGCAGCTTGCTTTGTGGGTTCTATGAATATCAGAGTAGCTTATCTGTGCAGATGCATTGTAGATCCGAGGAAATGGGAACTGTCCAAGACTGCCTTTCGGGTAATATAGAGGCGATGAAAACTCCCGTAATAGTTTATCTCCGGGAACAAGCAGGAAAGTAGTCTTCACACATGGGTGACATTGGTGCCGACGAAGCCCGTGTGAGAACGTCTCCCAGCGTCCATTAGGAAAGCTTTTGGGAACATCTCACTGCGCCTGCGCAGCTGCCTTCCCGCCTTTGTGACTCTCCCTTCTCAGTTCTTCATTTTCCGTGGAGCCAGTAGGAAGAAAGTCCTGTCACTGTAGAAAATCTCTTCTTCTTTATTATTTTTTGTGGTTGCGTCTGCCTTCCCATCGACGTTAGAACCGATATCTTTGATTCTATTTCTTTCTTTCTTTCTAAAAAACACAAAACAAAACTGTTTTAGTTCTTTTAGATGCATTAACGCCATCTTAGGCCTAGGCCTTCCATCCAGTCTACTGACAACGATGGAAAAACCAACCACTACTACTACTATTCATCACTTATAGAGCGCCACACACGCAGCGCTGAACAGCTAACCAACAAGAGTGTGCCAGAATACAAGAGACAGTCCCTGCCCGTCAGTCATGCTTATCGGAGCTTACAATTTAGTCATAACATTACAGAGCATAGGTCGAATTAGTGCAAGGCACAATATGGTCAATACGATATGGTCGTGAGAATTGACGGGGGTTAAGATTGGATAAGGATAGAAGTCAGGATCTGAAAGCGACGGTGAAGAGGTGAGTCTTCAACCTGGATTTGAAGAGGGCCAGGGAGGGTGCTTGGCGTATAGACACAGGTAGGCTGTTCCAGGCGTGAGGTGCAGCAAGGTGAAAGGAACGAAGTCGGGAGTTAGCGGTGCGGGTGAACTGCATAGAAGTAATTTGCTAGCGGAGCGTAAGTTCCGAGAGGGGATGTAGGGAGAGATCAGAGATGAGAGGTATGGAGGGGCCGCAGAGTGAATGCATTTATAGGTCAGTAGGAGAAGTTTGAATTGGATGCAGAACTGGACAGGAAGCCAGTGAAGCGACTTGAGAAGAGGAGTAATGTGGGAGTAACGAGACTGGCGGAAGATTAGTTGAGCAGCGTGATTTTGTATAGATTGAAGGGGAAGGAGGTGGCTGACGGGGAGACCAGCAAGGAGTAGGTTGCAATAATCGAGGCAAGAGGAGATTAAGGAGTGGATTAGCGTTTTGGTGTTGTGCTCAGAGAGGAAGGGGCGGATTTTGTCAATATTGAAGAGGAAGAAACGGCAGGTCTTAGCTACATGCTGGATATGTGCGGAGAAGGAGAGAGAGGTATCAAAGATAACCCCTAGGTTGCGGGCCGAGGGAACAGGAAAGATAGTAGCTCCATCCATATAGACTGAGAAAGGGGGAAGAGGAGGGGAGGAATTGGGGGGAAAGATAAGGAGTTCAGTCTTAGCCATGTTCAGTTTCAATCGGCGAAGAGACATCTAGGCAGCGATGTCGGAGAGGCAGGCAGAAATCTTGGACTGGGTTTCTGGAGAAATAGTAGGTATAGAGAGAGAGATTTGGGAGTCATCGACATAAAGATGGTACTGAAAGCTGTGGGAGTAGATAAGCACGCCAAGGACTTGGGTGTAGAGAGAGAAAAGGAGGGGGCCCAAGACTGATCCTTAAGGTACACCTACGTGGAGCGGGGTAGGGGAGGAGGAGGAGCCGCCAGAGCATACACTGAATGAGCGATGGGAGAGGTAGGAGGAGAACCAGGACAGTACCAGGTCCTTGAAGCCAAGGGAGGGAGAGGATGGTGAAGAGAAGAGTGTGGTCAACGGTGTCAAAGGCAGCGGAGAGGTCAAGAAGAATGAGGATAGAGTAGAGGACCTTAGATTTAGGCAGGAATAGGTCATTGGAGACTCTTGTGAGAGCCGTTTCAGTGGAATGTAAGGGACGGAAGCTGGATTGTAGTGTGTCCAGGAGGGCCTGGGAGGTGAGGAAGTCGATGCAGCGGCGGTGGACTGCACGTTCTAGTAGTTTGGATATAAAGGGAAGGAGGGAGATGGGTAGATAGTTAGAAGGACATGTGGGATCAAGTGAGGGTTTCTTGAGGAAAGGTGTGACAACAGCATGTTTAAAGTCAACAGGGACAGTTGCAGTACAGAGTGAAAGGCTGAGGATATGAGAGATGGTGGGTACAATGGTGGAGGAGATGGGTGGGGATAGGGTCAGATGAACATGTGGTGGGTTTGGAGGAGGTAAGGAGGAGTGCGGTTTCTTCTTCAGAGATTGGAGGGAAGGAGGAGAGGGTGGCAGAGGAAGTACGGATGAGGGGAGGGAGAATTGGGAAGGGGGGGAGGTAGATGAGGAGGTGGGGAATTGGAGGGTAATCTTGTGGATTTTGTCATGGAAGTAGTCGGCTAGGGATTGGGCAGAAAGGGAGGGTGAGACCGGGGGCGGGGGGACTTTGAGGAAAGAAGTGAGGGTGTTAAAGAGACGGCGAGGATCAGAAGCCAGGGAGTTAGTCAGGTGGATGTAGTAGTCTTGTTTAGCAAGTGCTATGGCTGACTGGAAGGAACCAAGTATGAATTTGAAGTGTAGAAGGTCCTCTGGGGAGCGGGATTTGCACCAAGCATGCTCGGCGGAACGTGCGCAGGTGCGTAGATAACGGGTTGTGGGCGAAAGCCAGGGCTGGGGAGTAGATCGTTTGACTGGACGTGGGGTGGGTGGGGCAAGTGTGTCAAGGGCTGAGGAGAGTATAGCATTGTAGGAAGATAGTGCCTTATCGACGGACTTGGAGGATATAATGGAGGAGAGAGATGGAGAAATGGTGGAAGAGAGAGTCAGGGGATCAATATTATGGAGGTTTCTAAATAGGTCAGATGAGACAGGATGAGGTTGAGATGGCGGAAGCTGAAGAGTAAAGGTTAAAAGGTGATGGTCAGATGAGGTAAGGATTGAGTTGCGGAAGCTTGAGGGAGCGGAATTGGAGAAGAGTATTAGGTCAAGGCAGTGGCCGTTTGTGGGTGTGGGCGGTGGAGCAGAGTTGGAGGTTGTAAGAGGAGATGAGGGCAAGGAATTTTGAGGCATGGGGGTCGGAGTGGTTGTCGACGTGAATGTTGAAGTCGCCAAGAATAAGAGTGGGGGAAGAGGGATCCAGAAAGGCAGAGAGCCAGGAGTCAAAGTCGGTAAGGAAGGTTGATTGGGATTTGTTGGGTGGGCAATAAATAACAGCAACACGGAGGGGAAGTGGTAGGAGGAGGCGAATGGAGTGGACTTCAAAGGAGAGGGGTGAGGGTGACTGAGGTGGCAGAGAGGTTGGAATTGACAGGAGGGAGAAAGTAGGAGACCAACACCACCACCACGACCAGTAGATCGAGGTGTATGGGAGAACTGGTAACCCCCATAGCAGAGAGAAGCAATGGATACGGTGTCATCTGGGGGGATCCAGGTCTCAGTCAGGGCGAGAAGGTGTAGGGCATTAGAGATAAAGAGATCATGAGTCAAAGGAAGTTTGTTAGTGACTGAGCATGCGTTCCATAGGGCACATGAGAACGGGAGAGCGGAGGGAGGAAGGAGAGGGATGTGGATAAGGTTAGATAAGTTACGTGAGGATTTCTTATCAGAGTAATGTGAGGCCTTATTCCTAGAGAAGTGCAGAGATTTAGAGGGAACAGGGTGTGGGTGGATATGTTTGGATGTGTGTGCCTTGCAAGAGGGACTTGAGAGAAGGGAAGTGGGGGGCGAGTGAGGGGTGATATTGCTGGTATCAGTTAGGTTATGTGAGGATTTCTTTTTGGAGATAAGGTTGGGGTTGATATCTCTGTATGAGAGATTGGGGGATAAGTGAGGGAGGGTGGAAGAGGGGAGGAGCGGGATGTGGATGAGATTAGATAAGGTACGTGAGGAACTCTTAGTGTGAGAAGGAAATCGAGGGGGGCCAGGGTTAGGGTTGATGTTGCCTGATGAGAGAAGGAGAAGGAGTAGTAGAGAGCGCGGTAAAGTGGAGACGGTACAGCGGAAGCAAGGGTGGGGTTGCCTTAGAGAGAGAGGGGTTGGTTGAATGCGGGGGATGGTGTGCTGAAGCTCAGGAGTAGATGCTAGGTGAGGGGAAAGAATGGAGGGCGAAGTGAGGAAGGTAGGAAGGGGGTAGGGGGAAGAGGAGGGGGTGTTGGTAGGAGGGGAGGCAGTTGGGGAGGATGAGGAGCACAATGTGATGTGGGGCCATGGTAATGGGCAACAAGTTCTGGGCAAGCACTGGGTAGCAGTTCTATGCAAACTGGGTAGCAGTTCTATGCAGGCAATGGGTAGCAGATCTATGCAAACACTGGGTAGAAGATCTATGCGATCTATGCAGGCAATGAGTAGCAGTTCAAAGCAGGCAATGGGTAGCAAGTTCTAGTCAGGTAGTGGAGAGGAAGATCAATGCCAGCAGTGGGCAGTTCTATGCAGGCAATGGGTAACAGTTCTGTGCAGACAATGGGTAGCAAGTTCTAGTTGGGTAGTGGAGAGGAAGATTAATGCCAGCAGTAGGGAGCAAGTCAAGGAACGTTACTTGAACGTAAAGGTGGTGATCATGAGATGGTTGGGGTCAGGAGGCCAAGGGTGGAGGAGCGATCATGCTTACTCGGCTCTAGGCAGCTACGATGATTTGGAGGAGCAGGGTAGATGGCTCACGCCAGAGTGCCCCCAGGCTCGGGCCCGCTGGAGCACGCCGCTTTCAAGGGCTGATTGCCCTTTGATGTTCCGTCGGTGGTGTGAGTGAAGGCTCCCGCTGGAGCACGCCGCTTTAAAGGGCCAATCACCCTTTGATGTTCCATCGGCAGCGTGAGTGATTTTAAGAAGTGTTCCAAATGTGGTAGCACTGTCTCTGCTACTGATACCCATGACTGGTGTCTTAAATGCCACGGCCCAGATCACCAGCCATCTGAATGTCCCCTATACAAAAAGATGATAAAGAGAGGCCTACAGAATCGGGCCGCAAAACTCTGCTTCTTTTTTGCTTCAGATGCGGTTTCACTCGCTTAGATGTCATCAATGGCATTGTCTTCCTCACATGGATCTCTGGTATCGAAACACAAGACAGGCCGTCTTCCCAAGGGTAGATCTCTATCTAAACATAGAGATGCCGCGAGCATTGCCCTGAAGGTGGATCGACCGGCCAAACTACCCCGGCGGGAGGACCTCCCCTCCAAAGCTACAAAAGAGGTCCAGGATGCTCCCGAGGCCTCCACCTCAGGGGAGTTCCTGGTGCCATGCTTTGGAACGGTAGCTCATGCTTCTGGTACCGATACCCAGGCATCGGCAAGCTCAATGGCCAGCATATGCTGAGTCTAGTGGCTCTGTTAACGGCGTCAGTACCGGTCAAGTCATTACTGGAAGTATCTTCTGTACTGGTACTGTCCACGATGCTCATACAGTCTGCATCGGATTTCATGCCACTCGGCATGCTTCCGCCCATGCCGGCTCTCGAGTCCGTTCCCAGTTCCGAGGTTCTGGTATGGCAAGTCTCTTGAGCAGATACCGATCTTGATCGGTAGTGGACCTTGCAAGAGCAGGATCATCGCTCCCGGTGATACTTTGAATCTCCAGGAACAAGCAGGAATGAGTCTTCACATATGGGTACATCGGTACCGACGGAGCCTGCGCGGGAACGCTCCCCAGCGTCCAATCAGAAAGCTTTTGGGAGCATCCCACAGCGCCTGTGTGCTGCCTTCCCGCCTTTCCCAACTGTCTCTCCTCAGTTCTTCTTTTTTCGCAGAGCCAGCAGGTTGTGTTCCTGTCACCGCAGAAGAATTTCCGTTTTTTTTCTTTATTTCTTTTGTATCGCGTCTGCCTTCTTCGACGCTGTACCGGTACCGCCGGTCTTTGTTCTTTTCTTCTTGTAAAAAAAAAAAAAAAAAAAAAACCCCAACCTTTTTTCCGTTCTTTTTCTTCAGGTGCACTTGTGTTTTGGGCCTTAGGCCCAAAACTTTTTTTCCTTAAATATGGAAAAGCCTGCCTCAGGATTTAAAAAGTGCACAAAATGTGGTGGTACCATTTCCGTCACCGACACCCATGACTGGTGTCTTAAATGTTTAGGTCCTGACCATTCCACAACAGATTGTGTGTCCTGTTCCATGATGTCTAAAAGAGGTCGGCAGAACCGAGCTGCCAAGCTCAGTACCCTGTTTCCCTCTGATGCGGATTCAGTGGCATCGACGTCTTCCAGGGCTGCTTCTTCCTCACATGGTTCTCAGGCAACTAAACATAAATCCAGCCAGTCCTCGAAGGGTAGATTTCCTTCTAAGCATCGAGATGCCTCTGACCTTGTCCTCGAGGATTCTGCACTGGCAAAATTACCCCGGCGGGAGGCTTTGGCCTTTAAAGCATCATTATCGGGGTTCCAGGATGATCTCGATGGCGTGGCCTCGACAGATCTCTTGGTGCCATGCTCTGGGGTACCGGTGGCTTCCACCGGTACCGACTTCCAGGCATTGGCGGCGTCGATGGATCAGAGGATTCTGTCCATAGAACGCAGTCTGGCGGCTTTCCTTGTGGCATCGACGCCCGTGGTACCGCAACAGACTACTCCGCCGGTACCGGCTCTAGCATTGCCATCGGTACCGATCCCGGTACTGGTGGCATCGGCATCGGTGTCCGCTATGCTGGTACTCTATCCTCTGCAGCCCTCCGGTACCGATACCCCAGTACCGGTTATTCCCGATACCGATACCGGTCGGTACGGGTATTGGGCTTTGCAAGAGCATCCGGACAGACGATACTTCGATTCCTCTGAGGACTCTGAGGAGTCGGTCGATGCAGTGATGCTTCTTCCACAGGAGGAGTTCTCTCCTAAACGAAGGATGTCTCCTCCAGAGGACTTGTCTTTTCAAGACTTTATCAGAGAGGTGGCTTGGGGCCTCTCTATTACAGTGGCCCCTGAGACAGAGCCCAGAGTCAAGGAGTTAGATATTTTACAATATCCTAAAACTCCTAAGGAGGCAGCTACCTTACCTATTCATGAGATTCTGTATGATCTTATGTTGAGGATGTGGGAAGCACCTCTAACCACCTCTCCTCATTCGCGCAGGTTGGATACCATGTATCGTGTCCCTCCTTGTCCTGGTTTCCATAAAACTCAACTTCCTCACCACTCTATTGTGGTTGAGTCTGCAATGAGAAAGATTAGAAGTGCTAAAAGACATGCCTCTAATCCTCCAGGACGTGAATGTAGAACCCTGGATGCTTTTGGAAGAAGAGTCTTCCAAGCTTCCATGCTTGCTGCAAGAATTATTTCTTATAGTCTCTGCATGGGAATGTTCTTAAAAGAAGTCACTGACCATTTGCAGACTTTAAGTCCTTTTATGTCTGAAGATAAAAGGCAAGACTTTCTCACTGGGCTCAAACATGCCCAAGATATCTCCAAATTCGCCAACTGTGCAGCTTTTGACTCCTTTGAATGCATAAGCAGAGCCTCAGCTATTGCCATAGGTGCACGTAGGATTGCTTGGCTTCAAGCATCTGATTTGGAGATCTGGGTTCAAGATGAATTGGGAAATATCCCTTGTACAGGTGAGAACCTGTTTGGTCTTTGCTTGCCAATCCTTACCAATCAGATGGATGCTGAAAATTCTGCTTTGGATAGACTATCCAAATCCACAGCTGCTCCTGCTAAGAAAAGGTTATTCAAGAAAACACCTTTTTCTAAAAAGGGAAGATTCTATCCTGCTTATGGTCAGCGGGCATCTTCGGCAGCTCAGTTCCCTACCAAACGTCAGCAATCCTCCAAACAGAGCAAAGCAAAGGCTGCGAGGCCTGCTCCAGCCCAGCAACCTCAGCCCCCTCAGGGCCTTTGACTTTCCGCTAGAGAACTTAGCCTTCCTGGCTCTAGATGGACCAGAGCCCTCCACCATTCCAGGAAGGTTATGTCACTTTGTTCCCAGATGGGGGCAAATTACAGCAGAGCATTGGACACTCTCCATCATAAGAGAGGGGTACAAACTTCATTTTTCAAGCTTGCCCCCTCTCACAAGAGTGCACCAGTTCAGTTCTCCAACCTCCCTCCTCAGCCTATTGGAGCAGGAGGTTGCCACTCTTATCGCCCAGGGGGCAATAGAAGAGGTGCCTTTTCAGCAACAGGGCACAGGGTTCTACTCCCCCTGTTTTCTTATTCCAAAGAAAACAGGGGGCTTCAGACTCATCTTAGATCTCAAAGTTGAACAGATTCCTAGTCAAGGAAAAATTCAAGATGGTTTCTCTAGGAACTCTGCTGCCATACCTTCAGAGTCAGGATTGGCTTTGTTCTCTAGATCTCAAGGATGCCTACACTCATGTTCTCATCCATCCTACTCACAGAAGGTTCCTTTGGTTCCTTTTTCAGGAGTAGCACTATCAGTACAGAGTGCTCCCTTTCGATCTGGCCTCTGCACCGAGGGTGTTGACGAAATGCATGGCAGTGGTAGCTGCTTTTCTGCGCACCCTGGGAATATTCGTTTTCCCTTATCTGGACGACTGGCTCATTCGAGTTCCCACTCAATCAGAGGCCAAGACTTCTCTGACCTGCACAATGCGTATCCTTCAGTATTTAGGGCTGGTAATAAACATCCCAAAATCCAATTTGATCCCTACTCAGTCCCTGGAGTTTATAGGGGCGTTGCTGGATACCACAAGTGCAAGGGCCTATCTCCCCCAGGCCCGTTGCCTTTGCTTGGTGCAGTTAGCTTCTCAAGCATAGTTGAAACCCCTACTAACTGCTCGAGAGATGTTGCAGTTGCTAGGCCACATGGCATCCACCGTACATGTGGTACCATATGCTCGCCTTCACATGAGGGCAGCTCAGTGGGCTTTATCCACCCAATGGACCCAGGCATTAGGCTGCCTGTCAGACAAAATAGCAAACACAAGTCGCCTCATTTTGTCCCTCCAGTGGTGGAAGTCCCCTCAAAACCCGTTGCTGGGGTCCCCTTTTCAACAACCTCTACCCCAAGCAACTCTTACAACAGATGCTTCTCCAATGGGCTGGGGAGCTCATCTTCAGGACCTCTCCACCCAGGGCATCTGGTCCCCACAGGAGACTTGTCTACATATCAATCTCTTAGAACTCAGAGCAATCTTCCTTGTTCTGCGAGTTTTCCACACCCTGCTCAGCCACAAGACAGTCCTTATCCACATGGACAATCAGGTAGCCATGTTCTATGTAAACAAGCAGGGAGGAACTGGCTCTCTGTCGCTTTGCAACGAAGCTTTGCGACTGCGGGCCCTCGCCAGAGAGCATCACTTTCATCTTCTGGCAGTTTATCTTCCAGGTGTTCAAAACTCTTGGGCAGACAGACTCAGTCAAGTTCTGCTTCCACACGAGTGGTCCCTACATATGGACCAGGTATCCAAGATTTTTCAAATTTGGGGAACCCCGGACATAGACCTCTTTGCCAGTGCGTGGAATGCCAAACTTCCCCGGTTCTGTTCTAGAACTCTGCCTCAGGGAGCTCAGGCAAGAGATGCTTTCCTCCTTCACTGGGGTCAGGACTTCCTTTATGCCTTTCCACCCATTCCCCTAATTCCCAAAACCCTGTTCAAGCTTCAGAGAGACAGAGGCCACATGTTTCTCATAGCTCCACATTGGCCGCGGCAAGTGTGGTACCCTCTGCTTCTACATCTCTCTCAAGCTCCCTCCCTAGAGTTAGGGTCTGCTCCAGACCTCCTCTCTCAAGAGGACGGAAAGTTATGGCATCCCAATCCCCAGTCTCTGCATCTCAGGGCTTGGTTGCTGAAGTCCTAGATCTCCAGGATCTTCATCTTTCTCAACAAGTAAAAGATGTTCTTTATGCTTCCAGAAAACCTTCCACTAGACGTTCTTATGCTTTCAAGTGGAAGAGGTTTACTATCTGGTGTTCTGGAAAGGGTCTTAACCCCCTTGCCATACCTCTGGAATCTTTGCTGGAGTATCTCCTTCATCTGTCTAATGCAGGCCTTAAGACAAATTCAGTAAGGGTCCATTTGAGTGCTATTGCAGCTTCCCTTAAGCCTCTAAATGGACAACCTATTTCTTCTCATCCTCTTGTAGCAAGGTTCATGAGAGGCCTCCTTTTAACAAAGCCTCCCATTAGACCACCCCCGGTGGCATGGGACTTAAATTTGGTTCTTGGTCAGCTTATGAAGCCGCCTTTCGAACCTTTAGCTACCACCTCCTTGAAATACCTTTCTTGGAAGGTTATCTTTCTCATTGCAATCACATCAGCACGCCGCATCAGTGAATTGCAAGCACTAGTAGCTAATCCACCTTATACAAGGTTCCATCATGACAGGTGGTCCTTAGGACTAATCCACACTTTATGCCTAAGGTGGTCTCGCCTTTTCACCTCAACCAGGAGGTCTACCTACCTGTCTTTTTTCCAGGACCTCATGCATCAAGTGCAGAGAGGAATCTTCATACCCTGGACTGTAAAAGAGCTCTGGCTTGTTACTTACAAAGGACACAGCAACATAGAAAGCCTTCCCAACTCTTTGTTGCCTTTGATCCTTCTCATTTGGGACAACCAGTCTCCAAGAGAACACTTTCTAACTGGATTGCCCAGTGTATTTCTTTCGCCTATCAGAGCAAGAACCTTTCTCTGGAGGGCCATGTCACAGCTCACAATGTGAGAGCCATGGCAGCCTCAATGGCTCATCTGAACTCTGTGTCTATCGATGACATCTGTCGAGCAGCCACTTGGGCCTCGGTTCATACCTTCACAGCCCATTACTGCTTGGACAAGGACTCCCGCCGGGATGCCTTGTTTGGTCAGGCTGTTCTCAAACACCTGTTCCATACTTAATCAACTCCTACCCACCATCCCTCATGGGATGCCAGAGATCCAGGTGGGGAAGTGCAGCCCTGTCCCAGGGGGACACAACTTATGGGCTCTCTCCCTGGCATCTAAAGCTAGGGAGTCCCCATATGTGAAGACTCATTCCTGCTTGTTCCTGGAGATAGCACAGTTACTTACCTGTAACAGGTGATCTCTGGGAACAGCAGGAATAAGTCTTCACAATCCACCCACCTCCCCTAGGAGTTGTCTCTCTATCTCTCTTTCCTTTCCCTCTCTCTCTCTCTCTCTTTCCTTTCCCTCTCTATCTCTCTCTCTCTCTTTGTCTCAGCTCTAAAACTTAACTGAGGAGAGACAGTTGGGAGAGGCAGGAAGGCAGCAGGCAGGCGCTGTGGGATGCTCCAAAAAGCTTTCTGATTGGACGCTGGGGAGCGTTCCCGCGCAGGCTCCGTCGGTACCGACGTACCCATATGTGAAGACTTATTTCTGCTGTTCCCAGAGATCACCAGTTACAGGTAAGTAACTGTGCTTTCTTCGGATGATGAATCGATCAGTACCTAAGAGATGCGCAGTCTTCCGGAGGAACCCTCACTATCGCAGCAACGGGTATGTCCCCTCCCGAAGATATGTCTTTCCAAGAGTTTATCAAAGAATATGGCAAGGGGGCTATCCATTACTTCTACATTTGAGAAGGAACCCAGAGTAGAGGAATTGGACATTCTCCAATATCCTACAGCTCCTTAAAGAGGCGACTACTCTACCTATTCACCGTATACTGCAGGATACTATGCTCCTGATGTAGGGAAATGTCCTTCACTATTTCTCCCCATACTCAACGACTCGATACCATGTATCAAGTACTGGAAAGCCCTGGATTCCAGAAAACACAGCTTCTACACCGCTCGGCTATGCGTCGAATTAAAAGTTCTAAAACGCATTCCTCCAATCCCCAGGGCAAGGAATCAAGAACCCTCGATGCCTTTGGGTGTCGATGTTTTCAGGCCTCCATGCTCTCAGCCCGGATAAGTTCAAACATACTCTACATGGGTATATTCCTTAGGGAAGTAATTAGGGATCTGGAATCGATGTCTCATTTTCTCCCGGATAATAAAAGGCAGACTACCGTACATTGGTCAAACATGCCCAAAATGTTTCCAAATTTGTTAGCAGGGCAACCTTTGACTGTTTTGAATGCACTAGCAGAGCAACTTTTATCTGCATAGGTGCATGTAGGATTGCTTGGCTCCAAGTATCATATCTTGAACAGTGGGTACAAGATCAGCTGAGTAATATTACCTGTACTGGTGAGAACTTATTTGGAAAGGATTGGCGAGAATACTACCCTCAATAGACTTTCCAAAGCTACCGCCAACCCTCCCAAGAAGAAGGCAGCGGCAAAGAAGACTTTCTATGGTAAGAAGAAGGAATTTTACCCTTCTTACCCCCCAGATTCTCAATACCAACCTCAGGGTATCCAGAGGAAGCAACAGTCTCCTAAGCAACAGAAGAAGCCACAGGCTCCTAAACCTCAACTAGCTGCGCAGACCCAATCTGTGCCTAGTTTTTGACTTCTTCCTAGAGAACATAGCCATCCTGTCTCTGGAGAACCCCCACCTTCTCTACATAGCAGGCAGACTTTGCCATTATGCCCACAGGTGTCATCACCTCAGAGCAGTGGACACTAACCATAGTGCAAGAGGGGTACAAGCTTCATCTGCAAAGTCCCCTCCCCCTTTCCACTCTGGTCTGGGAATACCATTCTCAACCCCCACTCACTGCTCTCTTGCAGCAAAAGATCAACTCGGAAGGGCCGTCGGGTGAGGTTTGCCTTTTTGCGGATGATACCAAAATCTGCAATAGAGTATTTATTTATTTATTTATTTATTTAACAGTATTTCTAAACCGCCTTATCTTAATAATCAAGGTGGTATCACAGCAAGCAATCAGGTAAAGTGTGTGTGTTGTACATGCAGTGAGGATAAAACTTAGTTGTGTGAGGGATGTGTTGGGTGCTTGATTTGTTTGAGCTATAAACAGGGTGGGCTATTTACAGTGGTGCTAGAATCATATTTTATATATATTCAGTTGTTTGGGAGGATTGGAGTGCTGTTATCCTTTCTCTTAGGTTATGTGATGTGACCATAGTGCTCTATGAACAGCATGGTTTTCAGTTGTTTTCTGAAGTCTTTGAGGTCTGGAGTTGCCCTTAGATCGTCCGGTAGATTGTTCCATATTGTTGGAGCAGCCATGGAGAGAGCTCTGTCTGTTGTGTCCTTGCGTGTGTGCTTGTACTCATTTGGGGTGCTGACTCGGTTGCGTGTTTGACTTCTTCTGGGACGTGCGCTGGTTTCCGGTTGTATGAGCAGGTGGAGGCTGTTGGCTGATGTTTGTTCTTTTATCTTAAATAGGTTTATGATAGTCTTGTATCTGATGCGAGCAATGATTGGGAGCCAGTGTAAGTCCTTTAGTGTAGGTGTGATGTGCTCCTGCCTTGCGGCTCCGGATAGGTGTAGATAACATGAGGAGGGATCTAGCAAAGCTTGAAGAATGGTCTAGAATTTGGCAGCTGGGATTTAATGTTAAAAAATGTAAGGTCATGCATTTGGGCTGCAGCAATCCAAGGGAGTAATATAATATAGGGGGTGAAGTACTTTTGTCCACTAAAGAAGAGCGGGACCTGGGCGTGGTTGTGTCTGATGATCTTAAAGTAGCTAAACAGGTACAAAAGGCGACAGCAAAAGCTAGAAGGATGCTTGGGTGCATACGGAGAGGAATGGATAGCAGAAAAAAGGAGGTGATAGTGCCTCTGTATAAGTCTTTGGTGCGACCTCATTTGGAGTATAGTGTGCAATTCTGGAGACCGCACCTTCAAAAGGATGTGAACAGGATGGAGTCGGTGCAGAGGGTGGCTACTAAAATGGTTAGTGGTCTTCGTTATAAAGCACACGAGGATAGACTTAAGGATCTAAATATGTACACCTTAGAGGAAAGGCGGGATAGAGGTGATATGATTGAGATGTTTAAATACCTCCGTGGCATAAATGTTCAGGGGGAGAGCCTCTTTCAATTGAAAGCAAGATCTGCTATGAGGGGACATGGGATGAGGTTGAAGGGGGATAGAATCAGGAGTGATTTGCGGAAATATTTCTTTACGGAAAGAGGGGTGGATCCGTGGAATAGTCTCCCAGTTTAAGTGGTAGAGATGAGGAGAGTAAGTGAATTCAAAAAAGCATGGGACAAACACAGAGGATCTCTAAAGGAAAAAAGGGGACTGTTGTAGTTGTTGATATGGAAGGACAGACTAGATAGGCCATGTGGTTTTTTTCTGTTGTCATATTTCTATGTTTCTGTCACAGAGTGCATAGAAGAGGTTCCAACATCCCAGCAGGGGATGGGATTCTATTCCCTTTACTTTCTCATAGCAAAGAAAAATGGAGGGTACAGACCCATCTTAGACCTCAGGAACCTAAACAAGTTTCTGGTCTGAGAGAAATTTAAAATGGTCTCACTAGGAAGCCTTCTACCTTTATCTCCAGAGTCAGGACTGGTTCTGTTCTCTAGATCTAAAAGAAGCGCATACTCACATCCTCATTCATCCAGAACACAGGCGGTATCTATGCTTAATCTTCCAAGGAAATCGCTACCAATACAGAGTCCTTCCTTCGTGCTCGCCTCTGCCCCAAGAGTCTTCACAAAGTGTATAGCGGTTGTAGCAGCATATCTAAGGACTCTTGCTTGATATGGCAAAGTTACTTGCCATTTCTATACCTGGTGAAGAATCCATACCAGGAGATTCAGAGACTCTGCAATCCCCCTGGATTCCAAAGGAGGGAATCATGCTTCCTTTGCATCAGATCTTACAGGATTTACTTTTAAGAATGTGGGAAACTCCTTTAACGCTATCCCCACATTCTAAGACACATGACACTATGAACAAGGTGCCACCTTCTCCAGGTTTTCAAAAGACTCAACTTCCTCCTCATTCTATTGTTGTAGAATCGGCAATGAGGCGTATTAAGAGTGCAAAGAAGCACTCCTCTTATCCGCCAGGTCTTGAGTCTAGGACTTTACATGCCTTTGGACGTCGATGCTTCCAGGCATCCATGCTTTCAGCAAGAATTTTCTCATATATTTTCTATATGGGATTATCTCTTTTATGTTCTTGAAGAAAAGGATTCAAAAGCTTTAAGTTCTTTTTGAACCCTTTTCTTCAAGAACATAAAAGAGCAGACTATTCCTTATTAGTCAGTCATGCTCATAATGTTTCTAAGTTCCTTAATCATGCTTCCCTGGACTGTTTTGAGTCTATTAGCAGAACTTCTGCTATAGCCATAGGGGCACGATGCATAGCCTGGCTCCCAGCTTCAGACTTGGACAAATGGGTGCAAGAAAGGCTGGCAAATACTCCTTGTACTGTTGAGAATCTCTTTAACAAGGATGCT
Source organism: Ichthyophis bannanicus (assembly GCA_033557465.1). Lineage (NCBI taxonomy): Eukaryota > Metazoa > Chordata > Amphibia > Gymnophiona > Ichthyophiidae > Ichthyophis > Ichthyophis bannanicus. The sequence goes on from CM066033.1 coordinate 711,491,514, forward strand.
TTATTTCAAGCTAATCAGTTAAACACTGATATTCTTGCTTTCAGAGGATTGTCAAAACTTTCCTCTAATCCAGCTACTAAAAAATCTCCTAACAAACTTTATCCTCTTAGGGGGGAAAGGTTTTATCCATCTTAAGAAAATCAAAGCCTCAACAGGCTCAGCAAACCCAGCAGTCGCAGGGTTTCTGATTTTTTATTCATTGAATCTCTTTTTCCTGTTTGAGGTTTAGAACCAGTAACCTACTTCTTATGAAAAGTAGCTTTTACAGTTCATCTCATCCTTACTGAGATATCGGTGATACACTGTCTCAATCCTCGGCTCTAGGCATGAATCTCTTGCCACAAGAGAAATCCATTTCTTTTAGCTCCAAGAGCAACTGAGGACAATCATGCTTTACAGGTAAAAGGGTTCTCCTCTCCTTTTTGAAGGAAAAAGAGGAGTAACAACTAACAACAAGGTAGGCTATGTCCTTCACCTTGACAGTTTTCCTGTACGAGGATATCTCTTAGTTTGGTCTGCAAGGGACTTACCAAATTGTAAGTCTTCTCAACTCTGTATTGCTTCTATCCCTCTTAGTCGGAACATCTAGTCTCTAAGAGTGATACTTTTCAACTGGGGGGCTTACTTTTTGAGCCATAGGTTTTTCTTCAATACCTACTCCAGTAACTGATTTCCATACAGAGTTTTCTTTCCCTTTACAATCTTCTCAAATATTTCTTTTAAGACAGCTTATCAGACACTAATTGAGTTTTACCACTCTTAATTATGTCTGTCGGTCCTTTTCCAATCTATAGGACCTAACTTTTTCTGTTGCCTTGATAACAGAAAATTCCAAGAGAGGTTCCACAACCCACTTGGATATTTTATCATTGCAGACAACCGGCCTGTCTACTATTCTTGGCCATCTTTAATTCTTTTTGGCTCCAACAGAATAGATTAGGTTGCACACTGGCAGTTGAACAGCCAGATCTCACCTAAGCAACCTACAACATGCTCTCTGCAATTATACAAAAAAGTTCTGCAACTATGGGCCTTTGCTAGAGAGTGTCAGAGCCATTCCTAGTAGGTAGCTTCTAGATGGTTAAGGCTTTGCCCAGTCATGCTCCTACATGACTGTTTTTTTTCCTACTCTTACCATCTTTACAATGGTAAAGGGGATGGAAGGATACTCCTATGAAGAAAGGCTAAAAAGGTTAGGGCTCTTTAACCTGGAAAAGAGACGGCTGAGGGGAGATATGATAGAAGTCTATAAATTAATGAACGGAGTGGAACGGGTAAACGTAGATCGATTGTTTACCTTATCAGAATATAGAAAGACTAGGGGACATGCAATGAAGCTACAGGGTAAACTATTTAAGACTAATAAAAGAAAATATTTTTTCACTCAACGTGTAATCCAGGGGTCACCAACCTGCGGCCCGCGAGGTCCCTCAGTGCGGCCCGCGAGACTCTACCCCGGTGCGGCCCGCCAAGGCAAACTCACCAACTCCTTCTTCTGCAGCCGCGGCTCCCTGCCTCTTAGGGAACCGCGGCTGTGCTTGTAAAATCATCGCGGAGCCCTTCCTGTCTTGACGGGCTCCGTGCAGCATTGTCCCGCCTCCAAAGGAAAACAACTTCCTTTAGAGGCGGGACAATGCTGCACGGAGCCCGTCAAGACAGGAAGGGCTCCGCGATGATTTTACAAGCACAGCCGCGGTTCCCTAAGAGGCAGGGAGCCGCGGCTGCAGAAGAAGGGAGGGAGCTGACATGGGAAAATAAAAGTACAGGTATGAGCAGGGTTTTTTTTCGCGCGGGGGGGGGGGGGAGGGGGGTGCGGCCCGCGAGTCTGCCGGTAGTCGGCTGTGCGGCCCGCGGCCCCCTGGAGGTTGGTGACCCCTGGTGTAATCAAACTCTGGAATTTGTTACCGGAGGATGTAGTAAAGGCTGTTAGTGTAGCTGGGTTTAAAAAAGGTTTGGACAAGTTCCTGGAGGAAATGTCCATAAACCATTATTAAGAAGGGACCCAGGATATCAGTGCTTGAACCAATACAAGCATTGTGGAACCTGTGTCCCTTGGGGAAACTGCTAGGTGGTACATATGACCTAGATTGGCCACTGTTGGAAACAGAATACTGGGCTTGATGGACCTTGGTCTGACCCAGGATGGCATATCTTATGTTCTTATCTTCCTTAAAATTTCCTTTTAGGGAAAAGGAACCAGGGCTTAGACTACGTGAAAACATAAAGAATTGCTAGTTTCCCTGGGTTGTTCCACATCTTCAGTGGAACTCTTTCAACAGGGATGCATTCTTTTTCACTGCAGTCGGTCTTTGTCCACTGTTTTTCCTTCTAATTCCCGAAACTTCATTGAAGCTTGTGCTGACCAAAGAACACATGATACTCATATTGCCCTCATAGAGGGGCAAACATGGTATCCCCTTATATTGCGTCGTCTTCTCCACATTGAAGTTATAGAAGGATCCAGACTTGTTGTCTTAAGACTAAGGATCTCCTCCTGCACCCCTTCACGTAGGTCTCCTTTCTGGTTATTCAAAGGCTAGAATTTTTAAAGAAATCTAGACCTCTCCTTCTAAGTAAGAACATTCCACTGGTTCCATGTAACCTTCTCCATGGTTCTTCTATGTGTAACCAGAAAGAAATTCTCTATATTCTCAAGCAGGTCCTACCCCTTCTTGTTGTTAAATGTCTGTCTATCTATCTATCTATCTATCTATCTATCTATCTATCTATCTATCTATGACCTTGAAAGATTTGTAACCGTCCTTATTAATGCTGTTCCAGCATACCATAACCTTTTAAATGGTCAGCCAATTTCTATGGTAATTACAAACAACCTTCTTTTACCGTAACCTGTCCGGTAGTGATCTTCAGTGAGTTGGAGGCTACACTGCCTACCATAAATGTTTGTTTCTTTCATTTGGATAGAGGGCTCTTAAAGACCCATCCGTTTTCTGCAAACTAGTCAGATTATCTCCTCTCTTTCCTAGAGCCTTATTCTGCTCCATGGACAAAGAGCTTCCAACTTTGGCCTACAGAAGCTTTTGCTTCTCCTCCAAAGTCCAACCTCATTAAACGCCCCCAGTTTTTCTTCTGGGATTAGTTCTAGCCATTAAGGCTTCTGAGCTCTGCCTGTATTGCAAACATTATGTTTCTCTACTTCACAGTGAGGTAATTTCTTTGAGGATAATGTACTGGCTCTGGGCACCAGATCATATTACCCTCAACAAATACTTTCGCAATACTTTGAGTAAGGTCCACATTAGAAAATTGAAATTCAATATTTGCTAACAATTATGGTCTACACAAGGACTCCCCTCTAGACCCCTTGTTTGTTCAAGCTGTTCCACAGCACACCCTTTTTTATTCAACTCCTACCCTCCATCCCTTGGATGCCTGAGGTTCTGGAAAATAGCATGGCCCATCCATTGGGTTTGCAACATGCTGGGACCTCCTCCAGGTATCTTTAGCTTGGTAGTCCCCATATGTGAAGACTCATTCCTGCTTGTTCCTGGAGATAGCACAGTTACTTACCTGTAACAGGTGATCTCTGGGAACAGCAGGAATAAGTCTTCCTCCCTTAGGAGTTGTTCTCTCTCTCTAATTTGTCTACTTCCCTCCTTCGGACTCAGCTACAAATCCAACTGATGAGAGGGAAGTGAATGGGCGGGAAGGCAGCGCGCATGCGTGTGGGATGCTCCCCAAAGCTTTCTTTTTGGACGCTGGGGAGCGTTCCTGCGCAGGCTCTGTCGGCACCGATGTCCCCATATGTGAAGACTTATTCCTGCTGTTCCCAGAGATCACCTGTTACAGGTAAGTAACTGTGCTTTCTCCACTTGGTGTTCCCTTCATAGCTCCTGTGGAAGCTCTCTTCAGTATTTTCTCTATCTTTCATCCTCTGGTCTCAAAACAAACTTTGTAAGAGTTCATCTCAGTGCAATTGCTGCTTCTCACCATTCCTTGGATGGACAGCCTATCTCCTCACAACCTCTTGTGACGCATTTCATGAGAGGGCTCTTATTGATCAAGTCTCCATCAGGCCACCACCGGTGGCATGGCATCTTAATGTCATCTTAGGACAGCTCCTTAAGCCACCTTTAGCCACAACGTCATTAAAGTTTCTTTCTTGGAAGGTCATCTTCCTTGTTGCTCTCACTTCAGCTAGATGCATCAATGAGCTTCAGGTGTTGATGGCAGACCCGCCTTATACCCGGTTCCACCATGATAAGGTGGTCCTTTGGACTTGCCCCCATTTCATGCCAAAGGTGGTGTCTCCTTTCCATATCAATCAATCTGTTTACCTGCCTGTCTTTTTCCTTAGACCTTGGAGACAGGAGAAGTTCCACAGAACTGGAAAAGGGCTGATGTAGTAGTTGGGAAGAAGTGACAAACTACAGGCCAGTAAGCCTTACCTTGGTGGCGGGAAAAGTAATGGAGGTGCTCCTGAAAGTGCGAATAGTGGACTTCCTCAAAACCAACAGGTTGCATGATCCAAGTCAACATGGTTTTACCAAAGGACAATCTTGCCAAACAATCTGATTGAGTTCTTTGACTGGGTAACCAGAGAACTAGATCAAGGGTATGCGATGGATGTGATCTACCTAGATTTCAGCAAAGCCTTTGATATACTGTTCCTCATAGGAGACTTATCAATAAACTCAGCAGCTTGGGGATGGGTCCCAAGGAGGTGAACTGGATCAGAAATTGGTTGACTGACAGATGACAGAAGGTGACGGTAAACGGAATTGACTCAGATGAAAGGAAGGTGATTAGCGGTGTGCCCCAGGGTTCAGTCCTGGGACTGCTACTGTTCAATATATTTCTGAGTGATATTGCTGAAAGGCTGAATGGAAAAGTCAGTCTCTTTGCAGAAGACACCAAAATTTGCAACAGAGTGGAGAACATAAGGAAAGATCTACAAAAGCTGAAAGAATAAATCTTAATTACCAAGCATTAGACCAATGTGAAGAAGTGCAGTGTCATGCACTTGGGAAGCAGAAATCCAAGGGAATTGTATGCGATAGAGAGCGAGAGATTGATGTGCACGGACCAGGAGAAGGACCTTGGAGTGATTGTTTCTGACAATCTCAAGGTGGCAAAAAGTGTGACAAGGTGGTGGCAAAAGCCAGAAGGATGCTGGGTTGCATTCAGAGAGGAATTACCAGCAGAAAGGAAGAGGTAATAATGCCACTGTACAAGTCGCTGGTGAGGCCTCACTTAGAATATTGTGTTAAGTTTTGGAGACCATATCTCGCAAAGGATATAAAAAGACTGGAAGCAGTTCAGAGGAAGTTGACCAAAATGATTTGGAGCCTACATCAGAAGACTTATGAGAAGAGACTTGAAGACCTAAATATGTACACTCTGGAGGAGGGGCAGGGAAGGTATGATTCAGACCTTTAAATACTTAAGAGTATTAATGAACAAACAAACCTCTTCCAAAGACAGGGAAGCTGTAAAACTAGAGGGATAGCACAAAGCTGCAAGGGGGTAAACTGAAAGGCAATGTCAGGAAATGCTTTTTCATTGAAAGGGTGGTGGATGCTTGGAATGCCCTTCCGATGAAAGTGGTGGGGCAAACACAGTGACAGAATTCAAAATGGCATGGGACAGACACAGTGGATACCTTTTTATAGCAACCGGATAAAATCAAAATAAACATAACTATCTGTTATATCTGAACAAATAGGGGTGACCTACATGGAGCAGTGGGTACACCCCTAAACAAAGGCATGGGGAGAGGTGACCTGCACAGATGGGCATGTGCACCTACTCTTGCCACCTTGCTGGGCAGACTAGATGGACCATACTGATCTTTAACTACCGTTATATACTATGTTACTATGTCACATTCCTCTAGGGCAGAGGCAACCCTCCATACCCTTGACTGGGATACAACTCAAACTAATCCCAGGTCAGTTAAGATAAAATGCAATCCACTTGCCACTACGTATTTGTATACCTTACACTCCTATACACTCTCTAGTACTATACACACAGGGCATAGGACCAAACAAACAAATCCCCTTGTTACACCTGCACACCACCCAACCAGATTGGATACAAAGCACACCCATCTCTAAGGAACACAAACATGGTAAACCTTCAGTCCACAAACCACATAATACCACACGTATTACACATATCCACCTCACAAATAGAGTACACACTAACCCAATTACAACAACTAACATTAAATGGGCCCTAATTAACGCCAGATCAAGCAGGAGCAAACTAAATACTATCCTCAACCTCATACATGACAAAAGGCTAGATATATTATGTATCACAGAAACCTGGCTAGATGACTCTGACCAAGTAATTTTAAATCAAATCATCCCAGAAGGATACACAGCATTTAATTGCATAAGGACCCAAAGGAGAGGAGGAGGAGTGCTAATACTGACCAAAAAAGAATACAAATTCAAAACAATCGCTACCGCAAACTCAATAGAATCCAATGCAATCATCATAGCCAACAAATACCTTAGCATCTCCCTCACCTATAGACTCCCTGGAACCACAACAGAATACCTCTCTACAGTACTTGAAGCAATATGTGCGCACAGCAAAAAACTCAAACCACTCATTGCATTAGGAGACTACAACCTAACCTCCACATCCACCAAAGAAGCCGCATCATTCCTAAAAGCCATGGAATCACTAAATTACTACCAAACCATTAATACCCCAACGCACCAACACGGTACAACTCCAGATATGGTGTTTATCCCAAAGCACTTGGTGGGACAGGGCATGACCACAACACCAACAGTTATACCGGTTCCTTGGTCAGATCACCATCTAATTGAATTCACATTAACCCTAAATGACCCCATCCAGCACACGGAAAATGAGACCATAACCAGAAGATTCAGAGCCTTCAAAAAAGAAGCATTCATAGACGAAATCGAACCACAACTTCAGCAAGATTATGAAACCCTTGACCAAGGCATAGAGATGTGGAACTCCATAATATCAAATGCAGCATCAGCCCCAACAAATATAAAAGCACAAACACACAGGAGACCCAATGCCCCCTGGTACTCAAGTGATATTTGAGACGCAAAACGCACCCTCCGAAAATTAGAGAGAAAATGGAGGAGAAACAAGTCACACGACTCCCTAATCCAGTACAGAGACAAGCAAACTGAATACAACAGTCTAATAAATAAACGTAAACAGCAACACCATACCAACCTAATCATGAACTCTATTAACAAACCAAAAGAACTATTTAGAATCGTCCAAACACTAACTAAAGACACTACACAATGTGATACCCTCCATCTTAACCCACAGGAATATGCAGACTACATAAAATCGAAAAACAGCACCCTCACATGCTCTATCACATCACAAGCAGAAGACCATGAAACGATAGAGGAACTTCAAACCTGGGAAAACTTCAGCATACCATCAAAACGCCAGATTGAGGACATAATCAGTGGCCTTAACACAACAACTTCACCATCAGACCCATGCCCAGTAGCTTGGATCAAAGCCTCTAAAACCCAGCTCTCCCATTATATTCATAAAATTGCCAAAGATTCACTCCAACAAGGATACATGCCGCAAACCCTGAAGCACGCCATGATAAGACCGATACATAAAGGCAACAACCTCAGCCTCTCTGAACCAAAATCATATAGACCTATCTCCAGTCTACCTTTCCTTGCAAAAGTCATTGAAAAAGCAGTACAACACCAACTACAGGACCATATTGACATCAGTGCCCCACTGGACATCCATCAGCACTGTTTTAAACCCCAACACGGAGTTGAAACACTACTAACTTCCCTCTTTGACAATCTCCTAAAAGGCATAGACAACATAAAAAGTGGATTCCTGCTTGTATTCATGGACATCTCGGCAGCCTTCGACACCGTGTCACAAGCCAGACTGCTTCAACGCCTACACCAAATAGGATTACGCAGAAATACTCTAAAATGGTTTACTTCATACTTGGAAAATAGAACACAAGTCAAATGCGCACAAAAGAAATCAACACACTTCCCTGTCACGCAGGGAATTCCACAAGGCTCAGCCCTATCATCAGTGCTCTTTAACATTTACATTTAGCCCATATGCAACATCATCAAAAGGCACAAGCTCCAATATCACATTTATGCTGATGACATCATGGTGTATGCCCTAGTTAACCTACCAGCACTCAACACCACATCTATAGCTAGATGCCTTGAAGATATGAATACCTGGTTCACAGCCAGTAATATGATGGTGAACTTCGACAAGACTGAGGCAGTGTTCATCACCAGGAACATTACCTTCACCCCACCACAAACCATCAGCATTTTAAATAAGCATATAGTAGTTAAAGATGAGGTTAAATATCTGGGCATCACAATGGACAGAGCACTAAACCCCAAATCCCACATCACAAAGACCGCAAACAAGGCTTATCAATGATTAAGGATCATCAGAAAACTCAAGCCACTACTCTGCCTGGACCACTTCCGCACAGTATGCCAAGCACTCATTATACCTCTGCTTGACTACGGAAATGCGTTATATCAAGGCCTCCCTCAACAAACCCTACACCCACTACAAATGGTGCAAAACACCACAGCATGCATCATTACGGACTTCCCAAGATCTGAACACATCACCCCAGTCCTACAGCAACTACACTGGCTACCCATGATGGCCAGAGCAAAATTCAAAATAATCCTAATCATCTTTAAAATCATCCACCACCTCTCAGCAGAGGCGCTCCAACACATCATAATGAAAGATACCTGCAACAGACCGAGAAGAACCAATCAAGACAACATGATCGGCACACGTGCAGGATTCCACAAGACCAAACAACCAACCTCAAAAAGAGCACTCTCCTTACTAGCACCCACACTCTGGAATTCCCTCCCAACAAGCCTGAGAGAATTAGATGACCTAACAAACTTCCGAAAAGACCTCAAAACCTACCTCTTTATTGAAGCATGCGGTAATGCATCTTCTGCCAATAATTTGATACTCACTCATACGAAATAAGCATATACTCATACCAAATAGGCAAATACTAACCCCAACAAACACAATATAACCTGGTAACTACTTCATAATGTATAAACACTACCCTTAGAATAAATGTAACCCTCCAATAGTACTGTCTAGAGTTTAAGTTCCCACATACTAAATGTAACCCTCCTATTGTAATGTGACCACTTTGATTGATGGATAAGGTGGTATACAAATCTGTTTAAATAAATAAAATAAATATTCTTGACTGTAAATGGACTTTAGCTTTCTGTCTTCAAAGGACTGCTGAGCACCATAAAAGCTCTCATTTATTCATCTCCTTTGATCCCAGTCACTTGTGGTTGCCAGTATCCAAACATACCCTTTCTAAATGGATAGCAGATTGCATTTTATTTGCTTATGATAAGGCAGGACTATCCCTTGAAGGTCATGTCACTGCCCTCCCACAGCAAACTTACATTCTGTTGCCATTGACGAAATTTACAAAGCAGCCACATGGACTTTGGTACATACCTTTACAGCTCATTACTGTCTTGACAAGGACTCCCATCGGGATGCAATGTTTGGTCAGGTAATACTCCAGCACCTCTTTCAGATTTAGGGCAACTCCTACCCTCCGTCCTGGAATTTTTCAATACCAGACATCCATGGAGGATCCATGCCCTCTTGACGCCTGCTCTGAGGCAAATATACCGATTCTGGAGACATTTCTCTGGCATCTGGGAGCTAGGGAATTCCCACTAGAAAGAGGGAAAGAGAAATCTATTTGCATTGGTGTGATATACAGACCTCCCTCACAAGAGGAAGAGGTGGACAGAGAGTTAATTGAAGACATACGCAGCATTGCTAGGAAAGGGGAAGTGCTACTGCTAGGAGATTTCAATATGCCAGATGTTGATTGGCACATTCCTGCTGCAGTATCATCTAGAAGTAAGGAGATCCTGGATTCTCTACAGGGAGAACTATTCAGGCAATTGGTAACAGACCCCACACGTGGCCATACTGGACTTGGTGCTTACCAATGGTGAAAGTGTTTCTGATGATGTAGTGGGAGATCATTTTGCATCCAGTGATCACCAGATGGTGTGGTTCAGTATTAGGACTAGGGCTGTTAGAATCCATTCCAAGGTGAAGATCTTAGACTTTAGGAAGACTAACTTTGCGAAGATGGGCCAATACCTCAGGGAGTCGTTAGTGGGATGGGAACAGCTGGGGGATGTAGAAAAACAGTGGGCAAAACTGAAAGGGGGTATTTTAAAGGCAACCAACCTTTTTGTTAAAATGGTAAATAAAGGCAAAAGGAACAGGAGACTGCTATGGTTTTCGAAGGAAGTAGCTGAAAAAGTGAAGAAAGAGGGAGGCCTTCACGAAATACAAAAGATCACAGAGAGAGGAAGACAGGCATCTGTATTTGGAAAAACTTAGAGAAGCTAGCAAAGTAGTCAAGAAGGCAAAGATTCAAAAGGAGGAGGAAATAGCCAATGCAATAAAATGGGGGGGATAAGACATTTTTCAGATATATTAGTGAGAAGAGGAAGGGCAAAAGTGGTATTGTCAGACTCAAGGGTGCAGGGGGGGAATATGTAGAAGCTGATAAGGATAAAGTGGAATTGCTTAACAAATATTTTTGTTCTGTGTTCGCAGATGAAGAACCAGGAGCAGGACCTCAGAAAACACCCACAAATAAGAATAGAAGCGAGGGACATCTTGAACAATTTTCAGAAGACTGTGTTTGTGAGAAACTAGCTCAACTTAAAGTAGACAAAGCGATGGGACCGGATGGGATACACCCTAGAATACTGAGGGAACTTGAGGACGTTCTAGCAACTCCACTGACCTTTTCAATGCCTCGTTGGAGTCGGGAGTGGTGCCAAAGGACTGGAGAGAGGCTCATGTGGTGCCTTTACACAAAAGCGGAAGTAAGGATGTGGTTGAAAACTACAGGCCGGTTAGTTTAACTTCGGTGGTGAGTAAATTATTGGAAACGCTGCTGAAAGAGAAAATAGTGAGGTTTCTGGAGTCCTGCGGATTACAGGATCCGAGGCAGCATGGATTCACCAGAGGCAGGTCTTGTCAGACAAATCTGATTGATTTCTTTGACTGGGTGACCAGGGAGTTGGACCGAGGGAGAGCTCTAGATATGGTGTATTTAGATTTCAGTAAAGCCTTTGACACTGTTCCTCACAGGCGACTTATAAACAAACTGAGCACCCTAGGGATGGACCCTAAAGTTACTGCTTGGGTTAGAAATTGGTTGGGTGGGAGGCGACAAAGAGTACAAGTAAATGGAGCTCACTCTGAGGAGAAGGATGTTACCAGTGGTGTGCCCCAGGGATCTGTCCTTGGTCCGATTCTTTTTAACATCTTTGTTAGTGATATAGCGGAAGGGCTGTCGGGTAAGGTTTCCCTCTTTGCGGATGATACCAAAATCTGCAATAGAGTAGACACCCAGGAAGGTGTAGATAACATGAGGAGGGATCTAGCTAAGCTTGAAGAATGGTCTAGAATTTGGCAGCTGGGATTTAATGTTAAAAAATGTAAGGTCATGCATTTGGGCTGCAGCAATCCAAGGGAGCAATACAGTATAGGAGGTGAAGTACTTTTGTCCACTAAAGAAGAGCGGGACCTAGGCGTGGTTGTGTCTGATGATCTTAAAGTAGCTAAACAGGTAGAAAAGGCGACGGCAAAAGCTAGAAGGATGCTTGGGTGCATACGGAGAGGAATGGCTAGCAGAAAAAAGGAGGTGATAATGCCTCTGTATAAGTCTTTGATGCGACCTCATTTGGAGTATGGTGTGCAATTCTGGAGACCGCACCTTCAAAAGGATGTGAACAGGATGGAGTCCGGTGCAGAGGGTTGCTACTAAAATGATAAATGGGCTTCATTATAAAGCATATGAGGACAGACTTAAGGATCTTAATATGTACACCTTAGAGGAAAGGCGGGATAGAGGTGATATGATTGAGATGTTTAAATACCTCCGTGGCATAAATGTTCAGGGAGAGAGCCTCTTTCAATTGAAAGCAAGTTCTGCTACGAGGGGACATGGGATGAGGGTGAAGGGAGATAGATTCAGGAGTGATATGCGGAAATATTTCTTTACGGAAAGAGTAGTGGATCCGTGGAATAGTCTCCCAGTGGAGGTGGTAGAGATGAGGACAGTAACTGAATTCAAAAAAGCATGGGACCAACACAGAGGATCTCTAAAGGTAAAAAGTGGACTGTTGTAGTTATGGAAGGACAGACTAGATGGGCCTTGTGGTCTTTTTCTGTCATCATGTTTCTATGTTTCTATATGTGAAGACTACATTCCTGCTTGTTCCTGGAGATAATGTAGTTACTCACCTGTAACAGGTGATCTCTGGGAACAGCAGGAATTTAGTCTTCACAATCCACCCACCTCCCCTAAGAGTTGTAGGGTTTCTCTCTATCTCTCTATTCTCTCCTTTTATCTCAGCTACAAACTCAACTGAGGATGGAGAGTTACAAAGGTGGGAAGGCAGCAGCGCAGGCGCAGTGGGATGCTCCAAAAAGCTTTCCTATTGGATGCTGGGGAGCGTTCCCACATGGGCTCCATCGGTACCGACATCACCGATATGTGAAGATTAAATTCTTGCTGTTCCCGGAGATCACCTGTTAAAGGTGAGTTACTACACTTTATATTAACCAGCCTGAATGCCAGGGTCCTGTGGTTTTTCAGCTGCCATATAGTACAAGGGTCTGCAAATATGGATGTCCTCCAGTAGCAGTGACCTTGGATGGAGTTGCTGTTTTGTCTAATGTCCTTGGCCATAACAGAGCTGAACTCTGCAGAGAGTAACATCTGGTGCTCTTTGAATTCCCCTTTTAGCTGTGGTAGGCAGATCTCTTCCTTTGCCTTCAAGCAAAGGATGGCTTGGGATGCCCATGGGAAGACTGGCTGCCTTGCAAGGGTTGATCTCCATGGAAGACTCATTTCACTTTTGTCTTACAGTCTGGCTCTTGAAGGGTGTTGATTGACCTGCAGGGGTTATGCGAGGTTATTACCACTCTTTTCAGACATGTAAGAGACCCATCTCGCTAGCTTATGTGAGGGTTGAGGTGTGTTGTTTGAAGCCTGGCCTTCAGGACACGGTATTTCTCCCTTTTAGGCTTTGGTAACCTCTTTTGTCATCTTCTCTATAAATGCCTGAAAAGGGTTTTGCCTTCATCACTCTGAGAGTACAGGTGGCAGTTTGGCCTGTTAGCGTAGCTGTGAGGAGGTTGTATACCTAAGGTCCTACCACGGGAATAGTATGTTTCCACAATGGGGTGCTTCTTCTTGGGGGCCACTGGCATCATTGTCTGAGTTTCCTGTCATGCCCCAGTTCTCTGTGCTTTGGGGGCATGGCCCTTTATTTCTTTCAAAGGCACAATTTTATTGGGTTTTGGCCTATCTCCAGGAACAAGCAGGAATAAGTCCTCACATATGGGTACGTCGGAATCGACGGAGCCTGCGCGGGAAAGCTCCCCAGCTTCCCAGAAAGGAAGCTTTTGGGGCCTCCCACTGCACATGCGCGCTGCCTTCCCGCCTTCCTGACCAGCTCTCCTCAGTTTCTCTTTTTCCGCGGAGCCAGCAGGTCGTGTTCCTGTCACCGCTGAAGAAATTATTGTTTTAGTTTGTTTCTTTAGACCGCGTACCTGCCTTCCCCATACCGAAACCGGTACCGCCGGTCTCTCTTTCTTTTCTTTTAAAAAAACCTTTATCTTGCACAACTTGGTGACTTCGGTTAGGCCTCAGGCCTACACAAATTCTCCTCATGGAGAAACCAGCCTCTGGTTTTAAGAAGTGTACCAAGTGTAGTGCTGTTATTTCTGTCACAGACACCCATGAATGGTGTCTTAAATGTTTGGGACCTGACCACTCCATTCCGGACTGCCCATCCTGCTCCCAGATGTCTAAACGTGGTTTGCAGATCCGGGCCAACAAATTCCATGTGCTGTTTGCTTCAGATAATCCAGCATCACAGTCATCCAGGTCTTCCTCTCCGGATGGATCTCAGGTAACCAAACCTTCGGGCAGGTCCTCAAAGAGCAAATCTCCTTCAAAGCATCGAGAGGCTCTCAATTTTGAATCTGAGGACCATGCCCCAGCCAAACAACCCCGGCGGGAAGCTCTGGCTTCCAAAGCACCATCTATGGGGTTACAGGTTGACATCGATGGCACGGCCTCGACCGATCACCTGTTAGACTGCTCTGGGGTACCGGCCCATGCCGGTACCGACATCCAGGCAGCAGTGGCGTCTATGGGCAGTACTGTCCAGACCATGCAGCAGGCCGTTCTGGCTTTCATTAACGCTGCGACGCCCTCGGTACCGCATCTAGCGGTTCCGGGTCCGGTTCCGGTACTGTCTTCCATACCGGAACCGAGACCATCGTCTTCCAAACGCAGATCGGTTCCGCATGCCGGATCCGGGTTTTCACCCGATACCGATCCCAAACCCGGTACGCCCGATGTCGATACCGATCGGTATGCGTATCGTGCGTTGGAAGCAAATAGAGGATACTCTGATTCTTCTGAGGATTTTGACTCCTCTAATGACTCTGATGAGCTGTCTCTAGTTCTTCCTGAAGAGCCTTCTTCCCCAAAGAGGAGAATGTCTCCACCAGAGGATTTGTCCTTTCAAGACTTCATTATAGAAGTAGCTAAAGGACTTTCTATTACCACATCCTCTGAAAAAGAACCTAGATCAAAGAAATTGGATATTTTAGCATACCCTAAGGTTCCTAAAGAGGCAGTCACCCTGCCTATCCATGAAATCCTTCAAGAACACTTGATGGACTTATGGGAGGCTCCTCTAACGTTGTCTCCTTATTCTCGTAGGTTGGACACCATGTACCGGGTCCCTCCTTCTCCTGGTTTTCAAAAGACTCAGCTGCCTCACCATTCCATTGTGGTGAAGTCTGCGCTGAAAAAGATTAAGAGTACCAAAAGGCACTCTTCTACTACTCCAGGGCGAGAATGTAAGACCCTAGACTCTTTTGGTAGGAAAATCTTCCAGGCTAGTATGCTTATAGCCAGGATTAATTCATACAGTCTGTATATGGGCATGTTTCTCAGAGAGCTTGCCCTAAAGGTATGGCTTTTTGCCCCCTTTATCCCTGAGGATAAAAGGAGGAGTTCCTTTCTATAGTGAAACAGCTTCTAGATGTTTCTAAGTTCTCCAACAGAGCAGCCTTTGATTCCTTTGAAGGTGCCGGTAGAGCTTCGGGCATTGCCATTGCAGCCCGACGACTTGCTTGGCTCCAGGCCTCTGACCTAGAACCCTGGGTCCTGGATGGCTTACGGAATCTGCCCTGTACAGGTGAGAACTTATTTGGTAAAGACTGGCAAATTAAAGCCACTCAAATGGACGCAGAAAATGCCACCTTAGATAGACTTTCTAAGTCTACCTCTACTCCTGCCAAGAAAAAGTCTTTCAATAGGCCTTACTACAAGAAGGCCAGATTTTCCACAAATACTGGCCAACAATCTTCTCAGCCTCGCTTTGCTGCTAAACGTCAGCAGCATAAACAGGCAAGGTCAAAGCCTGCAGTGTCTGCCACTCCTCAGCAGGCTCAACCCCCTCAGGGGTTTTGACTTGCCCCTAGAGAACTTAACCTTTCTGGCTCTAGAACAACCAGAGCCCCTCACCATTCCCGGAAGGTTAGCTCACATAGCTCTCAGATGGGAGCAAATTACATCAGAGCAATGGACCCTCTCTATCATCAGAGAGGGCTACAAACTTCATTTTTCCAACCTTCCTCCATATACCATGATGAGGCACTTCAATTCTCCCCCATCTCTCCTGGGCCTGTTGGATCAGGAAGTCTCTTCTCTCCTTGCCCAAGGGGCAATAGAAGAGGTTCCTCCTCTTCAACAAGGGACAGGATTCTACTCCCCTTATTTTCTCATAACAAAGAAGACAGGGGGATTCAGACCTATCCTAGATCTGAGAGAATTGAACAAATTTCTGTACAAGGAGAAATTCAAAATGCTTTCTCTAGGCATTCTCCTTCCATACCTTCAGAGTCAGGATTGGCTTTGTTCTCTAGATCTCAAGGATGCGTACACTCATGTCCTCATCCATCCATCTCACAGAAAATTCCTACGTTTTCTGTTCCAGGGAAAACATTACCAATACAGAGTACTTCCTTTCGGTTTAGCCTCCGCTCCAAGAGTGTTCACCAAATGCATGGCAATAGTTGCTGCATTTCTACGCACTCTGGGAATGTTTGTCTTCCCATATCTGGACGACTGGCTCAACCGAGCTCCAACCCAGTCGGAGGCTTAGATCTCCCTGAACCGCACCAGGCGCATTCTGCAATACCTGGGACTTGTGGTAAACCTCCCAAAGTCCCAGCTCACCCCTACTCAGTCCCTGGAATTCATAGGGGCCTGGTTGGACACCACTTCTGCAAGGGCCTACCTTCCTCAGGCCCGTTGTCAACGTCTAGTGCAGTTAGCCTCCCAGATTCAGTCAAAGAGCCACTTAGCTGCCAGGGAGATGCTACAGCTGCTAGGCCATATGGCTTCCACAGTACATGTGGTACCCTATGCTCGCCTACACATGAGAGCAGCTCAATGGACTTTGTCCACCCAGTGGAATCAAGCTTCAGGAGCTCTCTCAGACCAAATAGCAACCTCCAAACGTCTCTTTTGGTCTCTCCAATGGTGGATGTCCACTCAAAATCTGTTGCTGGGGTCCCCCTTCCAAACTTTGTTGCCCCAGGCAACCCTCACAACAGATGCCTCCCAAACAGGTTGGGGAGCTCATCTACAAGACCTCTCCACCCAAGGCATTTGGTCCCCACAGGAGACCTCTCTTCATATCAACCACTTGGAACTTCGAGCAGTGTTCCTAGCTCTCAGGGTCTTTCATACCCTCCTCAGCTACAAGACAGTCCTCCTTCATACGGACAATCAAGTAGCTATGTTTTACATAAAGAAGCAAGGAGGAACTGGCTCTCTGTCGCTTTGCAACGAAGCTCTAAGATTGTGGGCCTTTGCCAGAGAGCATCAAATCCATCTCCTGGCAGTATACCTCCCAGGAATCCAAAACTCTTGGGCAGACAGACTCAGTCGAGTTCTGCTTCCACACGAATGGTCCCTGCACATGGATCAGGTACTCAGAATCTTCCAGGAATGGGGAACCCCGGACATAGACCTCTTTGCAAGTCCGTGGAATGCCAAACTTCCCCGGTTCTGTTCCAGAATTCCGTGTCAGGGAGTTCAGGCCAAGGATGCCTTCCTCCTTCATTGGGGTCAGGGCTTCCTGTATGCCTTTCCACCCATTCCTTTGATTCCCAAGACTCTGTTCAAACTCCAGAGGGATCAAGGATCTATGATCCTCATAGCTCCACGCTGGCCACGCCAAGTGTGGTACCCTCTACTTCTGCATCTCTCCCAAGCCCCCTCCCTGGACTTGGGAGCTGCGCCAGACCTTCTGTCCCAGGAGGAATGGACTTTGTGGCATCCAAATCCCAAGTCCCTTCACCTCAGAGCTTGGTTACTGAAGGCCTAGACCTTCAAGACTTCAATCTTTCTCAGCAAGTGAAGGATATCCTCCATGCTTCCAGAAAACCTTTCACTAGGCGTTCCTATGCTTTTAAGTGGAAAAGATTTTCCATTTGGTGTGCTCAAAAGGGTCTTGACCCTCTGGCACTTCCTATGAATTCTCTATTGGAATATCTCCTGCATCTCTCCAATGCAGGCCTTAAAACAAATTCAGTAAGGGTCCATTTGAGTGCTATTGCAGCATCCCTTAAGCCTCTCAATGGACAACCTATCTCCTCTCATCCTCTTATTGCAAGATTCATGAGAGGCCTAACTTTAACAAAACCTCCCATTCGACCTCCTCCGGTGGCATGGGACTTAAACTTGGTTCTTGGTCAGCTTATGAAGCCACCTTTTGAACCCTTAGCCACTACCTCCTTGAAATTTCTTTCCTGGAAGATTATTTTCCTTATTGCAGTCACTTCTGCTCGCCGCATCAGTGAACTGCAGGCCCTAGTGGCTAATCCACCTTATACAAGGTTCCATCATGATAAGGTAGTCCTTAGGACAAATCCTCACTTTAAGATGAAAAGGTGAGACCACTTTAGGCATAATCAAGAGGTATATTTACCTGTCTTTTTTCCAACTCCTCATGCATCCAGTGCAGAGAAGAACCTTCATACTCTAGATTGTAAAAGAGCTCTTGCTTTTTACTTACACAGGACGCAGCAACATAGAAAGTCTTCCCAGCTTTTTGTTGCTTTTGATCCTTCTCATTTAGGACTTCCAGTCTCTAAGAGAACACTGTCCAACTGGATTGCTCAGTGTATTTATTTTGCTTACCAGAGTAAGAATCTTTCTCTGGAGGGCCATGTCACAGCTCACAATGTGAGGGCCATGGCTGCCTCTATGGCTCATCTTCATTCTGTGTCCATCGACCAGATCTGTCGAGCAGCCACCTGGGCCTCGGTTCATACCTTCACAGCCCATTACTGTTTGGACAAGGACTCCCGCCAGGATGCTTTGTTTGGTCAGGCTGTCCTCAGACACCTGTTCCATTCTTGAACAACTCCTGCCCTCCTTCCCTGAATGGATGCCTGAGATCCATAGGAAGACGAGGAACCCTTCAGGGTCTCATACCCTTGGGGATCTCCCAGGCATCAAAGCTAGGGAGTCCCCATATGTGAGGACTCATTACTGCTTGTTCCTGGAGATAGCACAGTTACTTACCTGTAACAGGTGATCTCTGGGAACAGCAGGAATTAGTCCTCACAACCCTCCCACCTCCCCTAGGAGTTGTATCTCTCTCTGTCTTTCCTTTCCTCTCTCTCTCTATTGTCTCAGCTTTAAACTCGAACTGAGGAGAGTTGGTTAGGAAAGGCGGGAAGGCAGCGCGCAGGCGCTGTGGGATGCTCCCAAAAGCTTTCCTTTTTGGGAAGCTGGGGAGCGTTCCTGCGCAGGCTCCGTCGGTACCGACGTACCCATATGTGAGGAGTAATTCCTGCTGTTCCCAGAGATCACCTGTTACAGGTAAGTAACTGTGCTTTCTCCTCTTCTTCCTGCCAAGAACAGAGGTTTAACAACTATCCCATGATAGTTTCCTGTACCAACATGAATTTTTTCCTTCCACAGACTTTACCATATGGTAAGTCACCCTTCAGCTCCTGTTTCTCTACCCTCTTATCCAGGGTTTCCCCTGTACGAGTGGTACCATACCACTGGAGGGCTTCTTTAGCCTTTCTAGTCTTTCTTTCAATTCCAGTGTGGAGTTTTTTCTCTTGAGTAAACTCCCTCCTTTTGCCTGGGCAGCTCATCAGACAGAGACAGGAATTTCTTCTCTTTTTCTGTCTGTTCTTTCTGTTTTACACAGAAAGATTCTCTCTGCTGACTTATTCAGCAGCTGCCCATGCAGGAGTTCCAGTGATTGGACTACTGGTACTTTTCCACAAGTTTCCAGTCTTGTCCTCCACTACTTTCTGTCTGGCCTTAGTAGTGATTCCAAGACAGTGCATACATCTTTCTTGGATAATCCTTATCACTTCAGGCTTATCACACTATCTTCTATTCTTGCCATCTCCAATTCCTTTGCGTTTGGCAGCATAGTTGACGTGGCTGCTGGGTTTTTCCAACAGCCAGTTCTATCTCCCAATTCTCCTGCATAATGCTCTCTGCAATCCTACAGAGAAGCTTTCCACTATGGGCCCTTGCTAGAGAGCATGGGTTTTTTTTCTCTAATGACTATCCTATATGGTTGAAAAAGGCTTCTTCAGTCATTCCTCATGACTCTGAGGGTTCTTCACACCCTACTAACTCCTTTTAAAATAAAGGACATAAGCCTTCTCTACGTGAAAGTCTAAAGAGTTGTCCAATTCCTACAGGGAATATGCTCTTTTTTCCTTGCAGCTTGTCCTCATGGTATCCTAATCCTTCATGGACAGCACATATTTAATTAAAAAACGCATGATACCCCTTTTTGTCCCTCAAGTGGGTCAACCTGGTATCTCATCCTATTTGTTTTCTGTCCATTTACCATGCTAGAGTTCTCCAGGACTCAGGTCTTGCTGTTTACAGACTGATATTATCCTCTGTTTTTTTCCCGCAACCATCCTGGTTATTTCACTGGATAGCATTCCTGCACCATCATAACCAGGGGGAATAGATTCTCTATATATCTTCTCAAGTAGGTTCCACCTTCTTGTTATTGGATGAATCTTTCCTCTTCACATCTCCCATGTGAATGTTCTTATAGGCATATCTCTGTCTGCTTATTTGCAGACATTTATCTTTAGACCTATATATTCATATATGTATATATATCTATATACATCTCTATAGATACATATGTCTGTCAGCTGCATGGACAGCAACCTTGGGCCGGAAGGACTGGGGTTTCTAGTCCCACAGGTTCTCCTTGTGGTCTTGGGCAAGCCACTTAACCCTCCATAGCCCATGTTCCCTGTAAAATAGTTCTCTGTGTGCTGTGCTTTCCTGTCTAATCAATGTGTTTATACCTCAAAAATTTCCTGTCATGATTTGACAATTTCCAATCTGTAATCAAAACCGCTGCTGATCGCTGGAAGTAGCGGTATACAAATGTATACTAAATACTAAATACTAAATATGTTATGCTCCTCTAGATCTCACTACAGACATATATATACCCATATATATATATATATATATATATCTGTCGAGATGCTTGGTTATAGGTAGATATGTATTTACATACTTATCTCTCTAACTATCTATGCTCATAAAGGTTTTACCTTCCTATATGTTCCAGACAGTGGGCTTTGCACATGTTCATACTGTTCCACAGTATGTTTGGGGTATTATGCACACAACCACTGCTGTGGTACTGACAGCTCCTACCATAACCCTAGGTTTAGGTATCCCTGAAGCTCCATGCTCCAATATCTTCCTACCTCTCACCAGTTAGGAAAGACATGGGGGATCTTCAGTAGATCTGATGTTTCAACTCCTCAGACACCTGTTCTTTCTTTGGGAATACGGGGTTTTTCCCATAC
This sequence comes from Ichthyophis bannanicus, assembly GCA_033557465.1. Lineage (NCBI taxonomy): Eukaryota > Metazoa > Chordata > Amphibia > Gymnophiona > Ichthyophiidae > Ichthyophis > Ichthyophis bannanicus. Next base: position 711,512,532 of record CM066033.1, read on the forward strand.
CCCTTCTTCCCTCAAGGACTAGGCCAGTTTGTCCAAATCGGTCAGTCTTCCTCTTTTGCTCCTAACTGTGAATAACTCTGTAGCCAAAAGAGTTTTCAGCTTTTTCCATAAAGCTTCCCACTAAAGACCTACCGTTTTTGTACTACCCCAGTTGAATCCTGGGGTCACCTGTCACTTCCAGATTTTGACCTTCACCTTCACTTCAGTGAGGTCACCTTGAAGATTCCTCTACTGGATCCCCAGTAGACTCCATCAGCCTCTCTACTTCCTGCAATCCAGTAGGTGAGGTCCATATTGTAATTGTTCATTTCAATATATTTCATGATAATTATCATACGTACAAGGACTCTTTGCCTGTAGTCCTATCTTAGGTCAGCTGTTTTCTACAGCTCCTCTCTTTTTCAACTCCTACCCTCCATCCTCAGGATGCCTGGCCATATGAGGTGTAGCATGTTTCAATCTCCAACATGCTAGGGCTCCAGGTATCTCAGCTTGGGAGTCCCCATATGTGAAGACTCATTCCTGCTTGTTCCTGGAGATAACACAGTTACTTACCTGTAACAGGTGATCTCTGGGAACAGCAGGAATAAGTCTTCACAACCCACCCACCTCCCCTAGGAGTTGTATCTCTCTATCTTTCCTTTCCTCTCTCTCTCTCTCTTTGTCTCAGCTATAAAACTCTACTGAGGAGAGACAGTTGGAAAGGCGGGAAGTCAGCATGCAGGCGCTGAGGGATGCTCCCAAAAGCTTTCTGATTGGACGCTGGGGAGCATTCCTGCGCAGGCTCTGTCGGTACCGACTTACCCATATGTGAAGACTTATTCCTGCTGTTCCCAGAGATCACCTGTTACAGGTAAGTAACTGTGCTTTCTCCAGTTGAGGTTTGACAAGTTGCAGGGTGCTCTTAATTGCATTCATTTTTTAGATAGTATAGGCTAGATGTTCAGGTCAAGGATTATGCAGTCTTTACAGCCAGGGTCCATAGAGGAGGGGTGTCTTCTTCCTGTCCAACAGAGGATTGCGTAATTATATTCTAAATATTCCGAATTGGTCTGGTGGACAAAAATGAAAGGAGGCATTTGGTCTTACTTGCTTTGATCCACCAGACCGGTCTAGAGATCCACCCTGGATACTTCAGCTAATTTGTGGGACAGTTTCTCCAAATGGGTTAGTTTTGTGCATTCCATGACAGTCATGACACCTCACTTCTAAGCCAGGGTATATAGAGTATGATCTGTCTCACAAATATATTGCTAATGTTTGGTGTAGTACTTGCATCATGCTAAAGAGAGCCTCCTTCTGGTGTTCACTAATTCATCTTTTAGGAGGTGCCTTTTCCTTATATGGGTTTCTCACATGTACACATCTTTGATATGTTTCAATTTTTTTCTTTCTGTGGGTGCAGTTTCCTGGGAATACATTATTGCCATTGCTTTGTTATAGAAATACTAAGGAGCAGGTGGCTACATGGACCTTGCCTTTTTATACAATTTCGATAACCCACAAATAGGCCCATTTTGTGCTAGCTATGTGTGATTTTTGTAAAGTTTTTTTTTTTTTTTTTTAATCTCTGGTGTGAATAAGCTTCATGCCCACATTGTTGATCCCCGAAGAGCCACAGATTGAGTGTAATTGCAGTAGGCTCTTTGTGATTGTAATTAAGTTTTCATTGATGGTGGTGGGGGAGGGAATTGTTCTCCTCCTATTTAATTCATTGTTAAAATGTTCTCTTGTTTCAGCAGATCATGAAATGCTTAGGCAGCAGACAAAGATTCTTTCTGAAAAACAGAGTTTTAATGGACATTCTAGGAATCTGGTTCCTGCTGTATGTACAACATTACAGAAGCCTAGACCCGGTAGAAGCCTGAACCATGAAACCTGGAAAAAACCAAGGTGTGTGTAACCTTATTAATATGTTATGTGCACTTCTAAACTCACAAAGTAAGGTGTTAGATTAGCCTCATCAGGAAAGGAAGACCCCTCTTCATTCACAAAGCGAACATGAGAAGCTGCAATATCAAGTACCTACGTTGTCCATGCTTATGAGCCTCATCCCCTGTTCTAGAAAAGCCATATCTAAGGGACAAGAGTGGAACTCCTAAGCCCCTCCAGTAGCTCACATTATAGCTAGAACCAATGTTACTAGTAGAGCAGTTCCAAGACTGTCAGTTTGAGGCCTCACTTATGTGCAAGCAATTTCATTTGACCCTCCCCCCACACACATAAAATTGTAAATGAGGGGTATATATTGATGTCCTAAAATAAAAAAACAGTGATAGTCATAATGCCTACATGCAGCAGTGGATTTAAATAGCTTTCCTCACCTTCTTTCCCCTTAAATAATTTGTTCAGATAAGACGGTGTGACTGCTTATGATGTACAAAAAGATTCACGCAGGAAGGTAGCTTCCCATAACGATTGTCTAATCTGCGTATTGGTAGAGCCATTCCTCTTGATGTGACAAACATAAAGGTCTGTGTTTGCATGTAAGTAGGATAATGCTGCATATGCACGTGCAGCATTACTAGGTGCAGGCACTGGAGCTTTAAACTATACACTGATCTAATGGCTTCTTCAGGAATAATCACTGGGCTACCTGTTTCTTCGGGAATAAGCAGGAAGTCAGTCCTCACATATGGGTGACGTCGGCACCAATGGAGCCCTCGTGGAAGCATCCCTCCAGCTTTCAAAGAAAGCCTTTGGGAGATGCCACTATGCATGCGTGGTCCCCTTCCTGCCCAAGGGTGCCATCTTGCTCAGTCCCCTTTTTTCCACAGAGCCCTTCAGACGTTTGTCTGGCTTGTCCCCGGAAAAAGTTGATTTTTCTTTCCAAGTTTCATATTCACCTCCGGTATTGCACCGGTACTCTTCCCACCTACCAACCTCGTTGCCTTGGTGTCTAGTTCGGTCTATTTGTGTAGTCTTTCATTTTTTTCCTGGCATCTTTGCACCTTTTTTCTCCCACCGGCAGCCCGGAGAATCTTCGACTTCGCAGGGGTACTTTTTTCCCCCATGGTTACCAGTGGCTTTAAGAAGTGTGATCGGTGCTCTAAAATTGTATCTTTGACTGATACACATGACTTCTGTCTCCACTCTCTCGTGCCAGACCACGACCCAGCAGTCTGCGGTCTCTGCAAGAGGATGTCCAGTAAGGCCCTCAAGAGCCGCCAGCAGTAGCACAATAAGTTTTTCCCCGAGTCCCCGGTGCCTCCAAAGGCCAGGGCCTCATCTGAGGCCCCAACATCTCGGGCAGAACCTTCCGAACCCAAGCCTCGTCGTGGGTCCTCAGAAAGGGGGTCTCCCTCGAGGAAACCCAGGAAGAAGAAGAAATCCTCGAAGGCGGCGTCCTTGGATGGTTCAGATCGGCTGGGTACTCCCTGGGCCCGGTCCCACAGTTCGAGATGTTCGTCCGAGGTGTCGGAGAAGGAGCGGCCTGCGAAGGTCCCCCCCAGAAGGATCCGACCGCAGACTGGCCTCGGTCCCCAGACACTATCATTGTCAAGGATTCCCCTTTGGGGGAGTCGGCGTAGGGCCTGAGTCCCTCAGTGCCCGCGCCGAAGGCTGCAGAGCCTTCTGGTCTGGAGTCCAGAATGGCGACTCCGGAGCACAGTTTGTCTGCCTTCATGGACCAGCAGCGGGCACTGTTGTCCGGCATGACCGGTTCATCCGCTCTGACCACCGGGCCCTCGACTTCCAAGACATCCCCAGAGGCCGAGCCAATCCTCAAGGTTCTTCGTCCTCGAGTTGATCCTTGGCCAAGGTCGCGATCTGAGTCCTGCTCAATGGGACCGCAGTCATCCCCAGAAAGTTTGCCGGGCACTGGCTGCAGGGCATCAGGGCCCCCAAGGCCCGTGGAGCAGCCCTCCTACGAGTCCTTGATGGACTACTCCAAGTGGGAGACAGAGGACAAAGAGTCCCACGATACCTGTTACCACCATGACGTCCCATCTAACTCTCCCGTCTCGGAGCCTCGACAGCAGTCCCCGCCTGAGGATATGGGCTTCCTTGATTTTCTCAAGGACATGTCTAAGGCCCTGGCATTCCCGACCGAGTCAGAGGAGGAACCTCGGGAGGATGAGTTGGAAATCCTCCAGTACGAGGCCCCTCCGCAGGAATCTCTCACAGTGCCCATCCCGCCCATCCTGGAGTGGCTGATGCTCTGAATGTGGGAGACACCGCTTTTGGTGCCAGTGGTGAGCAAATGGCTCAACTCGATATATCGAGTCTGCCGGAGCCCGGGCTTCCAAAAGTCACAGCTGCCGCATAACTCCATGGTGGTGGAGTTGGCCATGCGTCGGCTGAAAAGCTAGAAGACGCATTCCTTGGTACCCCCCAGCAGGGAGGCCCGCACCCTGGACACCCTTGGCAGAAAGTGTTACCAGGGCTGCATCCAGGCCTTTCAGCTGTACATGGGCATGTAGCTGAGAGACCTGGTGAAGGAACTTGCCGCATTCTCAACTGGTCTCTCTGAGGAACCCTTGCAGCAGTTCAAGTACCTGGCCAAAGCAGTCCGTGAATGCTCTAAATTCATGTCTTGAGTGTCCTATGATGGGTTCGAGTTGGCGGCTCGAGTAGTGGCGGCTAGCATCGGTGCACGTTGCCAAGTTTGGCTACAGTCGTCTGATCTTGAGCAATGGGTTTAGGACAAATTGGTCGATGTCCCCTGCCAAGGAGAGAACCTCTTTGGCAAACCCATGACCGACGAGGCTGCTGAGCTGGAGACCAAGTTCATGACGAGGACCAGGCTCTCCAAAAAACCTCTGCCTCTCCTCGATGGAAGGGCTCGGGTAAAAAGTCCTTTTACTAAAGGAAGAGAGCTGCTTGCCGAAACTACCCACCTTATCAGGCTTCCCCAGCTCCTTAACAGGGTCAGCAGGCCAAGGGACATGGGCATGGCCCACGTAAGCTGAAGGCTAAAAATTCCCAGCCAGGGCAGAGTGTTTGACTCCTTGAGTATAGCCTGTCTACCGCAAGGAGATCAGCAGTCCACAGGGGGACGTCTGGCCCTCTGTGCCCAGAGGTGGATGTCCATCATCACCGATTCCTGAGCACTTCGGATAGTCAGGGAGGGTTATCTCCCCCTTATTACTTGGCAGAGCCCCTTGGGTCTCCCCTCCACCGGGACCACCTTCTGAAGGAGTTGGCATGTCTTCTTGAGGACAAAGCAGTGGAACCGGTGCCCTACCATTTCAAGGGCAAGGAGTTCTACTCCAGGTACTTCCTTGGGCCAAAAAGGACAGGGGGCCTAAGGCCCAATCTCGACCTGCACAACCTCAAATTCCTGATGAGGGAGAAGTTCAAGATGCTATCCCTTGAAACATTGCTGCCATACCTCCAGCAAGGAGACTAGCTAGGCTGCTTAGACCTCAAGGATACTTATACCCACATCCTCATCCACCCCAACCATAGGCAATCTCCAGGAACAAGCAGGAATGAGTCTTCACATATGGGTACGTCGGTACCGACGGAGCCTGCGTGGGAACACTCCCCAGCTTCCCAAAAAAGGAAAGCTTTTGGGAGCATCCCACAGCGCCTGCGCGCTGCCTTCCCGCCTTTCCTAACCGCCTCTCTCCAGTTCTTCTTTTCCGCGGAGCCAGCAGGTCGTGTTCCTGTCACCGCTGAAGAAGTTCTTTATTTTATTTCTTTGGTCGCGCGTCTGCCTTCTTCGACGTCGGACCGGTACCGCCGGTCTTTTCTTTCTTTTCTTTAAAAAAAAAAAGAAAAAAAAGAATACTTCCGTTCCACTTCAGTGTATTTTTTCTTCGTTGGGCCTTAGGCCTAACAGAAAATTCCTCATGGAAAAGCCCGCTTCCGGGTTTAAAAAATGCACTAAGTGCAGCGGTACCATCTCTGTTACCGACACCCATGACTGGTGTCTTAAGTGTTTGGGTCCTGACCATTCCATCATGGATTGTCCGTCCTGCTCCATGATGTCTAAAAGAGGTTTACAGAACCGAGCAGTCAAGCTCAGTACACTGTTTCCCTCTGATGCAGCTTCGGTGGCATCGACGTCTTCCAGGGCTGCTTCTTCCTCCTATGGATTTCAGGTAACCAAACATAAGTCTAGCCGGTCCTCGAAGAGTAGATCTCCCTCTAAGCATCGAGATGCCTCCGGGCTTGCCCTCGAGGATCCTGCACCGGCAAAAGTACCCGGCGGGAAGCTCCGGCTTCCAAAGCTCCTCCTATGGGGTCACAGGTTGACATCGATGGCACGGCCTCGACCGATCACCTGTTGCAATGTTCTGGGGTACCGATGGAATCCGCCGGTACCGACCTCCAGACATTGATGGCGTCGATGGATCAGAATGTTCTGACCATGCAGCGTGCCATTACGGCATTCATACAAGCTGCGACGCCGCCGGTACTGCACCAAGCTTGTTGTCGACACCGGCTCCGATATCGGTTCCGGTGCCGGTACCGGTTGCATCGACATCGGCTTCGGTGTCGACTGCAGCGGTACCCTGTCCGATGATGCCTATCGGTACCGATCCGGTACTGATGACTCCCGATGTCGATACCACCCGGTATGCGTATCGGGCTTTACAAGAGCATCCAGACAGGCGATACTTCGATTCCTCCGAAGACTCTGATGCATCGGAGGCCTCTGTCGAAGCATCGGTACTTCTTCCTCAGGAGCCTTCTTCTCCAAAAAGAAGAATGTCCCCTCCAGAAGACTTGTCTTTTCAAGACTTCATAAGAGAAGTGGCCAAGGGGCTTTCTATCTCAGTAGCCCCTGAGACAGAGCCTAGAGCCAAAAAATTGGATATTTTGCAATATCCTAAGGCTCCTAAAGAAGCAGCCACTTTGCCATTTCATGAGATCCTTTATGACCACATGATAGGCATATGGGAGACTCCTCTCACCATCTCTTCTCATTCTCGTAGGTTGGATACCATGTATCGTGTCCCTCCTTGTCCTGGATTTCATAAAACTCAGCTTCCTCACCATTCTATTGTGGTGGAGTCTGCTATGAAAAAGTTAGAGTGCAAAGAGGCACTCATCTGCTCCTCCAGGAAGAGAATGTAGAACCTTGGATGCTTTTGGCAGGAAAATTTTTCAAGCCAGTATGCTTGTTGCCAGAATCAACTCCTATAGTCTCTATATGGGGATGTTTCTGAAGGAAGTTACAGATCATCTGCAAACTTTCCTCCTTTTTCTTCCAGAAGATAAAAGGGAAGACTTTCTTGCCTGGCTTAAGCATGCCCAGGATGTTTCCAAATTCTCTAACCGTGCAGCCTTTGACTCTTTTGAGGGGGCCAGCAGAGCCTCGGCCATTTCCATAGGTGCACGCAGAATTGCTTGGTTGCAAGCTTCTGATTTGGAACCCTGGGTCCAAGATGGATTAGGAAATCTTCCTTGTACAGGTGAAAACCTGTTTGGCAAAGATTGGCAAGCAAAGGCCACTCAGATGGATGCAGAAAATTCTGCTTTGGATAGGCTTTCAAAGTCTACCTCTAATCCTGTCCAGAAGAGGTTGTTCAAAAAGACATATTTTCCCAAGAAGGGAAGATATTATCCTGCTTTTGGTCAGCAGACATCTTCTGCAGGTCATTTTGCTGCAAAGCGTCAGCAATTTAAACAGGCCAAGTCTAAGGCTGCAAGGCCTACTGTAGCCCAACAGCCTCAGCCTCCTCAGGGCCTTTGACTTGCACCTAGAGAACTTAGCCTTTCTAGCTCTAAAAGAACCAGAACCTCTCACCATTCCAGGAAGGTTAGCTCACTTTGCTCCCAGATGGGAGCAAATCACAGCAGAGCAGTGGACCCTTTCAATCATAAGGGAAGGGTACAAACTTCATTTCTTAAATCTTCCTCCTCACACCATGGTGAGACAGTTCAATTCTCCAACATCTCTCCTCGACCTTCTGGGTCAAGAGATTTCCACCCTTCTTGCCCAAGGGGCAATAGAAGAAGTACCTCTTCTTCAACAGGGCTGAGGGTTCTACTCCCCCTACTTTCTCATTCCAAAGAAAACAGGGGGTTACAAACCCATATTAGATCTCAGAGAATTGAACAAATTCCTATGCAAAGAGAAATTCAAGATGATTTCTCTAGGTACTCTCCTTCCATTCCTTCAGAGTCAGGATTGGTTTTGTTCTCTAGATCTCAAGGATGCGTATACCCATATACTCATCCATCCAGCACACAAAGGGTTCCTTCGGTTCCTTTATCAGGGAAAGCACTATCAATACAGAGTGCTTCCCTTTGGTCTGGCCTCTGCTCCAAGAGTGTTCACAGAATGCATGGCAGTAATAGCTGCATTTCTACGCACTCTGGGAATATTCGTATTCCCATATCTGGACGACTGGCTCATCCGAGCTCCATCCCAATCAGAGGCCCAGACTTCCCTAGCCTGCACAATGCATGTCCTGCAGTATCTGGGACTAGTTATAAACATCCCAAAGTCCCAACTCACCCCTACTCAGTCTCTAGAGTTCATAGGGGCCTTCCTGCATACCACAACTGCAAGGGCCTATCTTCCCCAGGCCCGTTGCCTACGCTTAGTGCAGTTAGCCTCTCAGATTCAGTTATAAACCCATCTAACTGCTCGAGAGATGGTACAACTGCTAGACCACATGGCATCCACGGTGCATGTGGTCCCTTATGCTCGCCTTCACATGAGGGCAGCTCAATGGACTTTGTCCACCCAGTGGACCCAGGCATCTGGAAGTCTGTCAGACAAAATAGCAACCTCCAGGCGCCTCTTTTGGTCTCTCCAGTGGTGGAAGTCCACTCAAAATCTGTTGCTGGGGTCCCCCTTCCAACAGTTGTTACCCCAAGCAATCCTTACAACAGATGCCTCTCCAAAGGGTTGGGGAGCTCATCTTCAAGACCTCTCCACCCAGGGCATTTGGTCCCCACAGGAGACCTCCCTACATATCAACTTCTTAGAGCTCAGAGCAATCTTCTTGGCTCTCAGAGTCTTCCATACCCTGCTCAGCTACAAGACAGTCCTCATTCACACGGACAACCAAGTAGCCATGTTCTATGTGAACAGGCAGGGAGGGACTGGCTCTCTGTCGCTTTGCAACGAAGCTCTGAGATTGTGGGCCTTCGCCATAGAGCATCAAATTCATCTTCTGGCAGTATACCTTCCAGGAGTTCAAAAACTCTTGGGCAGACAGACTCAGTCGAGTTCTGCTTCCACACGAATGGTCCCTTCATATGGACCAGATAGTCAGAATCTTTCAAAATTGGGGAACCCCGGACATAGACCTCTTTGCAAGTCCGTGGAATTCCAAACTTCCCCGATTCTGTTCCAGAATTCCGTGTCAGGGAGTTCAGGCCAGGGATGCCTTCCTCCTTCATTGGGGTCAAGACTTCCTGTATGCCTTTCCACCCATTCCCCTAATTCCAAAGACCCTGTTCAAGCTTCAGAGAGATCGAGGGACTATGATTCTCATAGCTCCACGTTGGCCATGCCAAGTGTGGTACCCTCTACTTCTGCATCTCTCTCAAGCTCCCTCCCTGGACCTGGGGTCTGCTCCAGATCTCCTGTCTCAGGAGGGGGGAACGTTGTGGCACCCAAACCCCCAATCTCTCCATCTCAGGGCTTGGTTGCTGAAGGCTTAGACCTTCAAGATTGGCATCTTTCTCAGCAAGTAAGGGATATCCTTCATGCTTCCAGAAAGCCTTCTACTAGACGTTCCTATGCCTTTAAATGGAAAAGGTTTACCATTTGGTGTGCTGAGAAGGGTATTAACCCTCTAGCAATACCGCTGAATTCTTTACTAGAGTATCTCCTACATCTTTCCCACGCAGGACTCAAAACAAATTCAGCAAGGGTCCATTTGAGTGCTATTGCAGCATCCCTCAAGCCTCACAATGGACAACTTGTCTCCTCTCATCCTCTTATTGCGAGATTCATGAGAGGCCTTCTTTTAACTAAACCGCCCATCAGACCACCTCCAGTGGCATGGGACTTGAATCTGGTTCTTGGTCAGCTCATGAAGCCACCCTTAGCCACTACCTCCTTGAAATTTCTTTCCTGGAAGGTTATCTTTCTTATTGCAGTCACCTCAGCTCGCCGCATCAGTGAACTGCAGGCCTTAGTGGCTAATCCACCTTATACAAGGTTCCATCATGATAAGGTAGTCCTTAGGACCAATCCACACTTTATGCCTAAAGTGGTCTCACCTTTTCATCTTAATCAAGAGATGTATTTACCTGTCTTTTTTCCAGGTCCTCATGCATCAAGTGCAGAGAGGAATCTTCATACCTTGGATTGTAAGAGAGCTCTTGCTTTTTACTTAAAAAGGACACAGCAACATAGAAAGTCTTCTCAACTCTTTGTTGCTTTTGTTCCCTCTCATTTGGGACTTCCAGTCTCTAAGAGGACACTGTCCAATTGGATTGCTCCGTGTATTTCTTTCGCCTACCAGAGTAAGAACCTTTCTCTGGAGGGCCATGTCACAGCTCATAATGTGAGGGCCATGGCCACTTCTATGGCTCATCTAAATTCTGTGTCCATCGACCAGATTTGTCGAGCGGCCACCTGGGCCTCGGTTCATACCTTCACAGCCCATTACTGTTTGGACAAGGACTCCCGCCGGGATGCCTTGTTTGGTCAGGTTGTTCTCAAACACCTGTTCCATGCTTAATCAACTCCTACCCTCCATCCCTGGTTGGATGCCTGAGATCCATGGGAGGAGGTAGAGCCCTTCTCAGGGTCTCACAACCTTGGGGATCTCCCAGGCATCTCTAGCTGGGGAGTCCCCATATGTGAAGACTCATTCCTGCTTGTTCCTGGAGATAGCACAGTTACTTACCTGTAATAGGTGATCTCTGGGAACAGCAGGAATAAGTCTTCACAACCCACCCACCTCCCCTAGGAGTTGTATCTCTCTATCTTTCTTTCCTTTCCTCTCTCTCTTTGTCTCAGCTTTAAAACTCGAACTGGAGAGAGGCGGTTAGGAAAAGCGGGAAGGCAGCGCGCAGGCGCTGTGGGATGCTCCCAAAAGCTTTCCTTTTTTGGGAAGCTGGGGAGCGTTCCCGCGCAGGCTCCGTCGGTACCGACGTACCCATATGTGAAGACTTATTCCTCCTGTTCCCAGAGATCACCTGTTACAGGTAAGTAACTGTGCTGTACTTGCAGTTCGTAGAGGGGGCAGGCATTTTCAGTACAGGGTGCTCCCCTTCAGCCTAGCCTTTGCCCCAAGAGTTTTCACAAAATGCCTGGCAGTCATGGCCACCTTCCTCTGGCTCCAGGGGGTTCTTCGTCTTTCCCTACCTGGACGACTGCACGCACCATCTTTCCCTACCAGGCCACCGCATGCATCATCCAGGTTCTGCAACACTTGGGCTTTATCATAAACTACCCCAAGTCTCACCTCTTCCCAACAGTGTCTGGAGTTCATTGGGGCAAGAATCGACACTCTCCAGTTGAAGGCTTTCTTGCCCAGGGACTGAGCCAATCATCTCAGCTTGATGGGACTCGGCTTCTCCTTGGGCACATAGCCTCCATGCTCCTCGTCACCCCTGATGCTCACCTCCAAATGAGGGCGGCATTTTGGTGTCTCAGAGACCAGTGGTCTCAGGCCACAGGCCCCCTCAGAGACAGTGTTTCTGTGACCCACCAATTGGCGGATTTTCTGGTCTGATGGCAGTCTCCCCAGCATCTCAAAGGGGGCATGCCTTTTCAGGACCCAAGCCCCTCAAGGGTCCTCGCCACAGACACCTCCTTGCTCGGCTTGGGAGCCCACTGCAGAGATCTTCGCACTCAGGGCAACTGGTCACCAGGTGAGAGCACCCAGCAGATCAGCCTCCTGGAGCTCCGAGCCGTACACCTAACCCTGAAGGTCCAGTCGCTGCTGATCCAGACGGACAACCAGGTGGTACTGTTCTACATGAACAAACAGGGGGACTCAGGGTCTCGTACCTTTTGTCAGGAGGCACCGGTCCTCTGCTCGTACGCAATCCAACAGGGTATCCTCCTGCGGGCAGTGTACCTGCCAGGCAAAGACAACCTGCTGGCTGACAGGCTCAGCAGAGTTCTCCAGCCTCACGAGTGGCAACTGGATCTCAGGGTAGCCAGTCGTCTTTTGCGGCTCTGGGGGGGAACCCGTGATGGACCTGTTCACCAGTCCGGACAACTTTAAGTTGCTCCACTTCTTCTCCTGGCAGACCCACCTCTCCAGTGTGGCAGCGGATGCATTCCTGGTCTCATGGTCGGAAGGACTCACGCCTTCCCTACTACGCCGTTGATCGCCAAGACCTTGTTCAGGACCTTCCATGACAGGGTCTCACTCATCCTGGCGGTCCAGGCAACCGTGGTTCCCGCTGCTTCTACAGTTGACGGTGGAGACCCCCATCCCCTTGAGGACCGCCCCGGGACTCCAATCTCAGGAGGGGGGCTCTCTCCACCCCAACTGGGGTCCCTGTCGCTGACAGCCTGGATGCTGAAAGGGAGACCCTGGCCCCATTCAACTTTCTGGTTGAGGTGGAAGACATTCTGCTGGCCTCCTGCAAGGCCTCTACTAGAAACGCTTACACTCTCAAATGGCACAGGTTCTGTGTTTGGTGTGCTGAACATGGGACTGACCCTTTCTCCTGCCTGGTGGCTCTGGTGGTGCTGTACCTTCTCCACCTCTCTGTCCGGACTCAACTCTAACACTGAGTGCACCTTAGTGGATGGTAAGCCCCTCTCGGTCCAGTGGTTGGTGACCCGTTTTCTTTGGGGCCTGCTCTTATCGAAGCCCCCGGTTCACCCTCCGGCAAATGAATGGGACCTCAATGTAGTGTTGAGCAGCTCATTCGCCCGCCCTTCGAACCTCTGGCTATCTGCCACCTTCACTACCTCTCTTGGAAGGTGGCTTTCCTGGTCGTGCCTACCTCCTCTTGCAGAGTTAGTGAGCCTCAGGCCCTTGTGACATAGGCGCCCTATACCAGGTTCTACAAGAATAGAGTAGTGCTTTGCATGCACCCCAAATTCCTGTCGAAGGTAGTGTACCCTTCCATCTCAACCAGGAAGTGGTGCTGCTTACCTTCTTTCCAAGACCTCACTCCATTTGGGTTGGGACGGTCCTCCACACCTTGTACAGTAAGAGGGCTTTGTCCTTCTATATCCAACACACTCAAGGCCACCGGAGAGCCTCTCAGCTTTTAATCTCCTATGACCCCAGTAGGCTGGGGGAGGCGATGACCAAATGTGCACTGTCCACATGGGTGGCAGACTGTATCGCCCTTGCCTATGAGCAGGCGAGGCTCCCTACTGTGGTCTGTGTACACGGACTACATTGCTGCTGCTTGCGGCTCCCTGTGAGGGGGCCCCTATTTTTGCTATGGGCTTTTGGTAGCCTGTAGCTGGGGAGTTCCATATGTGAGGACTGACTTCCTGCTTGTTCCCGGAGAAAGCGTAGTTGCTCATCTATAACAGGTGTTCTCTGGGGACAACTGTAATCAGTCCTCACAACCCTCCCTTCTCCCCTTGGAGTTGCTCCTTTTACCATCTTTTATTTTTGCTGTCTTTTAGCTATGTCATCTGACTGAGCAAGATGGCACCCTTGGGTGGGAAGGGGACCACGCATGCGTGGTGGCATCTCCCAAAGGCTTTCTTTGAAAGCTGGGGGGATTCTTCTGCAAGGACTCTGTTGGTGCCAACTTCACCCATATGTGAGGACTGATTCCTGCTGTCCCCGGAGAACACTTGTTACAGGTGAGTAGCTACATTTTCTCTGCTCTCTGGGTATGTATATATTTTTGTACTTATATATTACCTTGCTTAAAAGTAAAGTCATGTGGCTGGCTGGTGACTTGGTGGCAATGCTGTGCATTGACGTGGGAAACTTGAGCTACCTCAAGATGCTCTTGAATCAGGAAATTGCAGCCATTGTTCAGTAGTGACACCTAATAGTTGTAACAAGACTGCACATGTACTAGATTAATGAGATTGTCTTGGGGGAGGGGGGAACATACAATATGACTAGCACTGCAATGACTGATCAACAGAGAGCACATAAAATTCTGTTTCTGTATCATCCTGCTAGACCAGCCCAGACAAATGAGTTGTGTTCCTCGATTAGTCCAGACAAGTGATTTGTGTTCCCCTACCAGCGGATTGGTAGAGACAAAGAACCAATGAAAAGCCTGGGCTTCACTGACATCACTCCCATGCCTCTATTCGCCTCAGCCACCAGAGGTTTCTTCAGTATTTCTTTGTCTCTAGCAGATGGTGGATGGATTTTCTCCTCTGAAGAAAATCTGGAGAGGAAAAGATTGACTAAACGCTTGTGAAAGACCACTTTGAGGATGACTCAGTCACTTGAGCATGATGTAGGAGACTCCACTAGATTGCAATCTTTTTGATAGCCATAGGAGGAGGGAAAATTGATTAACTCCATGTGCTTATCATGATGAGCCTGTTGAGCAGCCAGAAATTGGAAGAATCTGGAAGAGGTGCAGCAGCCTTGCACATTCTCAGTGCCCTCTCCCTCCTCCTCTGTCCCCCCTGTTCTTTCCCAAAGATTGCAGAATGCTCTGCGGGATCTGCTTGCTAGATTGAGTACTAAGGTCCTGTGGAGAAAGGTTCAGAAATATGGAGACAGCTTGATAGTGGTTATGTGTGGGACAGTCATGGTCATATTTTGCAGAAGCAGCTAGACAGGAAAACTCATTCTCATGCCTCTGATCCTCGCCGTCTCTTCATTGCTTTCATTTCTCTCCTCAAAGTGCCTCCGCCTCTGATCCCTCCTTTCCTTTCTGCCCAGGCTCTGGCTGATTACTTCCATGATAAAATCCATAAAATCACTCTCCAGTTTCGCTCTAAATCCCTGATTTCCCTTTCCTGCTTTCATTCCCTCCCCCCTTCTCATCCTACCCTCTCTTCCTTCCCCACAATTTCTATTGATGAAACTGCTCTTCTTCTTTCCTCCTCCAAGCTCGCCACTTGCTCCTCTGATCCTATCTCCTCCCATCTCCTCTCCTCTATTTCCTCTACCGTTGTCCCCTCCATTTCTCATATTTTCAACCTTTCGCTCTCCACTGCTACTGTCCCGGCTGACTTTAAACATGCTGTGATCACGCTGTCCTTAAGAAACCCTCTCTTGATCCCTCTTGTCCTTCTAATTATTGCCCCCATCTCTCTCCTTCCTTTCATTTCTAAACCTCTCGAACGTGCGGTTTACGGCCGTTGTCTTGACTTCCTCTTTTCCCATGCTCTTCTCAATCCCTTACAATCCGGTTTTCGTCCTTTGCACTTCTACTGAAACTGCTTTTGTCAAAGTCTTCAGTGACTTGTTCCTGGCTGTTTTTCTCCTAAAATTTCCCTTTCTCCTTCTTCTTTTTCAGTCTCTGTTGATGGCTCTGTTCTCCAACCTGTTTCATCTGCTCGCAATTTGCGTGTTATTTTTGACTCTTCGCTCTCTTTCTCCTCTTATATCCAACTCATCACTAAGACCTGCCGCTTCTTTCTCTTCAACATTGGCAAAATCCGCCCCTTTCTCTCTGAGCTCACTACTAAAACCCTCATCCATTCCCTAATCACCTCCCGCCTTGATTATTGTAATCTCCTTCTTGCTGGTCTCCCTCGGTCTCATCTCTTCCCTCTTCAGTCTATTCAGCACTCCGCTGCCCGTTTGATTTTCCGTCAGCCTCGTTTTGCCAACATCACTCCTCTCCTCAGATCTCTTCACTGGCTCCCTATCCGTTTCCGTATTCACTTTAAGCTTCTCCTTCTGACCTATAAGTGCATTCACTCTGTGGCTCCTCAGTACCTTTCTTCTCTCATTTCTCTCTATTTCCCCCCTCGTGTACTCCGTTCTTCTTCCCAGTTGCTTCTTGCTATGCCCATCTTCTCTATTGCCAACTCCATATTCCGCTCTTTTCACCTTGCTGCTCCCTACGCTTGAAATAAACTTCCTTTGTCTATACGTCAGGCATCTTCTTTGCCCCTCTTCAAACTCAAGTTAAAAAGCTCATCTTTTTGCCTCTGCCTTTTGCTCTTGATTTGCTGTTCTCATTCCTTCCCCTCTTATTTCACCTTTCTTTCTTCCTCTTACACTTGTTCTTACCTCTTTCCTTTGTCCTGTCTCTCCTGCTCTTGTCTCTTTGCCCTTGTTCTTATCTTTTTTTCTACTCCTTTTCTTGCTTTGTCTTTTTAGATTGTAAGCTCTTTTGAGCAGGGACTGTCTTTTTGTGTTTTCATTGTACAGTGCTGCGTGCGCCTGGTAGCGCTTTATAAATGCTTAGTAGTAGGAAAACTGTAGGAGCTAGACAGAAAGTTTGTTTTCAGAATGCATGTCATGATTAGAAGTGATCAATATGTTTGTGCACAGCTTGACCTATAATGCCAAGGCTTGACCTGTAACATATAGATGTAAATTATAGATATAAATTAGTGAAACACAATGCAAAGCTCGACGTAAGCAGATAAGGTAAAATTGTGCAATGTAGCAGTTTTTACTATTAAAAGGAAGTACTGCACGCCAGCAGAGGGAAGGTGTTAGAGGTGACCACTCGAGTTTGTGAATCTGTAATTGCCTCCCTAAAGCTTTAACATACTTTATTAATATATAGTATATATCTTAAAGTGTGTTGTGTCTTTTTTCTTGCTTGCACTGGGTTCAGAGATAGGAACCAAGAGCCGAGGAAGGATTCCAGTGGTTATTGTCCCCAGCTAGAATTTAGAACACGAAAACACCAGCCACCTTAAACGCAGTGCTGCAAAGCCAGTAAAACAGTATCAGGGGAGTAGAGCTGAACCTGTCACAGATTCTCTGCCTGGGGCTCTCAGGGGGTGAGTACCAAGGCTTGTCCTCGTCATTGTTCTTGTTATGGGGCTCCCGATTCTGTATTCCTGGGACGCAATTTGGGGTGGACCGTTGGCATGGTATGAGGGTTTCCTGCCATTTTCCGCACGCGTTAGTAGCGATTTGTTTCTATTGTGCACCTGGAAGTTGCACGGTCAGTATGCGCGTTCCCGCATAAGAGGCTCCAGCGCATGTTTCTAACCTAGTGCCTGTTATCTACGCCAGAGTAAAAGTGCAGTTAACGTATGCCTTTGGGCTGCCGCGGTCTTAGCATGTGCTGTTGTGATAATTGCCTTAACTCTGTCTTCTTCCAGGAAATGATGTTTGACCTGTGGCAAGTAAGATGCCTCTTCTCCAGATTCTGGACTCTGCTCTTCTTGCATGGCAGCTTCTGAATCGTCCCTGGAGGGCCTGTTACCACCCTTGCAGCTGGGGGATGCAGTTAGTCTGTTCTTGCCTACCTCAAGGCAGGAGGTGATGGATGGAGCTATGGGCAAGGATATGCATCCAGCTGGAGGGTCTGACGACCATGCTGTGAGCTGCTCCTTGTTCTCTTGGGTTCTGCAGCAACTGTGTCCCCTGGTGTTAGGGGGTCATTTCTGAGAGGAGAACCTCCGGACTCCAGATTGTCCTCCCTGGAATTCTTTTTTTTTTTTTTTTTGCAGCAAGCCTGGTCCTTCTGGCATGGAAATTCAGACCCTGCGGCCTCTGGGTACCCCCAGACGCAGTCTCACATGGGGCAGGCGGAGAGTGGAAGCCCTGTTCAATTGCCTTTGGCTGTGTCTTTGGCAAGGGGCGCCCCCTGGAGACGGGGAACTTCTGGGAGCTGTCTGAGATTGGATATGATGTGGTCGGAGTGTGACTCTCCCGACTCTCCACCTAAGGGGTTATAAGGATATGTAAGAAGATCTACGCTCTTCTGGAGAAGGAAGTGCATTGAGTAGTTTGGTATTCCCAAGGTAGATGCACAGGTCACTGTGGTTACTAGACGGACCACCGTGGCTGTGGAAGACGGATTGGTCTTAAAGGATTTTCTGGACCGCAAGGTAGATTCGTTGTTGAAGAGCCAGTTTGCCGTGGCGTCTACTATTCTGCAGCTGGCAGTATGTGCCAGTCTGAGGTCTCCAGCCCTGGTCCATTGGATTCCATCTATTCTTCTGGATGATACTACCCCTCTTGACATCTGCTATGACCTTCCTTTCTGATGCCATGTATGACCTGGAATGTTTGGCAGCCAGGGATGGTGCCCTGACAACTGTGTCACGGCATTGGATTTGGCTCTGGCACTGTGCAGTGGACTCATCTTCTAAAGCCTGGTTGGACCAACTGACTTTTAAGGGGAAACTTCTTTTTGGAGCCGATTTGGAGAAGCAGGTGAAGGACCTGGTTGAGATGAAATCTTACTGCCTTCTGGAAGGCAGGTCCAGGTGACCTGTGAAGTGAGCTGGTGGCCATTTGTCGTCGGCCTCCGCCCATCCACCGAGGGTGTGCTGGGAGTCTCTGGACTTTCGTCGTTACCGACTTGGAAAACATTTCTTCCCCCTTCCTTTCAGAGGAAGATCCTCCTGGGCTGTGCAGTGAAGGTTTGGGGGCCCTTTTCCTGGTTCTTCCAATTGGAGGCAGGCTTTGTCTTTTTTTTATTTTTTTTTATTTTCAGGAAAGGGCCCAGGTTACCAAGGATCACTGCATGCTAGACACCATTCAGTTTGGCTATGTCCTGGAATGCAAAGAGCCGATTTTGGATCCTTCGTCATCTCCCCTTGTGGGTCTGTGATCAAAAATGCCACTGTATGGACCACAGTGGAAAGTTGCTGCGCCTAAAGACAATGGTTCCCATCCTCCTGAACGAACAGGACAAGGGCAGATATTTCTTCTATTTCGTGGTGCCCAAAAAAGGATGGTTCCTTTCTGCCCATTCTGGACCTCAAGGGGGTCAACGAGCACTTGCATGTCCTGCGCTTCTGGATGGAAATCTTGCGCTTTGTGATTCAAGCAGTGCGCCAAGGGGAGTTCTTCGCTTCTCTGGATCTGGCTGCGACATATGTTTTTATCCTGATCCAGGCGGATCAGCAAACGTATCTGCATTTTGCTGTTCTTGGCTCTCCCTATCAGTTGGCCACCCTTCCTTTTAGGCTATCTTCTGCCTTGAGGACATTCTCCATGGTCGTGGTGGTGGAGGCTGAGGCGTTCTCTTTTTAGAAGCATCTTGGGTGGCATCCCAAGAGGTGTCTCTTTTGGAAAGCCTCTGTTGGGCAATCAGACAGGGAAAGAGCCAGTTGTTGCCTTCCCAGTCCTTGGAGATCCTTGAAGCACATTTCGACACTTGAGTGGGCAGAGTTTTCCTGCTAGAGGAAACAGTCAAAAGACTGTTGGATTGCCTGGCACTGTTCTGTGTGCAGCAGACTCCCAGGATCTAGTATTATCTTCAGCTCCTCCAATTGATGATGAAAACAATAGAGTTGGTGCTGTGGGCTCATGTTCACATGCAACTGCTCCAGCAGTCCTTGTTGGCTCTGTGTTCCCCATGCTCTCAAGAGTTGGAGCGCGGGCTCCTCCACCTGTTGATAATGAAGTCCAGTCTGCGATGGTGGCAGCAGCCCTGTCATCTGAGGAAGGGTGTGCCGTTGGACGGTTTCTCCTGGATCCTCCTGGCAATGGATGCCAGTCTCTCAGGCTGGGAAGTCCATTGCCAAGACTATACGGTCCAAGGCCATTGGAACCACAGGGACGCGGTGTAGTCCATCAACAGCCTCAAGGTGAGGGCTGTCAGGTTGGCTTTTCTCAAGCCACCTTGAGAATCGGGCAGTTTGAGTGTTTTCAAACGACACCATGGTGGTGGCGTCTTTCAATTGGCAAGGCAGCATGAGGAGTGCCTGGGTAGCTCTGGAGATGGCTCTCTTGTTTGCCTGGGCAGAGGAGAACCTCCTAGCCTTGTCGAATCAGCACATTGCCTGGTTAGACAATGTGATAGCAGACTTCCTCAACTGGTACTCTCTCTGGATCCTGGAGAGTGGGAGTTGATTCAGTAGGCATTTCAGTTGATTCTGTGCTGCAGGGGTTGCCCAGAAATGGATCTGATGGTTACCTGCTCCATTGCCAAAGCTTGTCATTTCTTCAGTTGCCACATGGAAACGGGGTTCGACAGCGTCGATTCTCTGGCCCAACTTTGGCCAAGTCAGCACCTGCTATACATGTTTCCTCCATGGCCCCTGGTGGAGGATGTGATTTGATGTATAGAATGCCACCTGGGCAGGATTGTGCGGTGGTGCCAGATTGGCTGAGGAGAGCATGATTTGGAGACTTGATGCTGCTCCTGCAGGCACCGCCTCTTTGGTTGCGTCCATCTCTGGGCCTATTGCGGCAGGGACTGATTGTCCTGGAGGATACCGTTCCCTTCTTGCTTATGGCTTGGCTCTTGAAAGGAGATGGCTAGTGCACAAGGGCTATTCTCCAATAGTGGTCTCCACTCTGCTTGGAGTCCGGATGAGGTTTACCAGGCAAGCATTTGTGTGGGTCCTGCTGCCTTTTTAAGCGATGGTGCGGTGCTTGACAGTTGGCTCCTGAAGTGGCAAGGTGCCATCTCTGGCTTTTTCTACAGGATGGTCTGGAGAAGGGCGTTTCCCTTAGCTCCAGTGGCTGGTAAATATCTAGTCTTGTGCCCACATGTCTTGCACTTCCTCCAGGGGGTTCGACACCTGCGTCCTCCCCTCCAGTCTGTGGTCCTTTACTGGGATCTGTGCTTGGTGGTCAGGGCCCTGATCTTGGTGCCCTTTTAGCCATTGAAGCATGCTACTTTGAAGGATTTGTTGCTCAGGACGTTCTTCTTGGTTTGCAGTTGTTCTGCAAAGCAGATTTCCAAGCTGCAGACTCGGCCTTCCTTGTAAAAGACAGATAAGGATCTTGGTTAGACAGTTTCCATTCGGCCTGTGCCTTCCTTCTTGCCTAAGATGGTTTCTCCCTTTCATGTGAACCAGGTGGTCTGCCTGCCCTCCTTCTCTAAAGAGCAGTGCCGGGAGAAGGAGAAGGATCTTCGCCTTGTGGATATCCAGAGGGTTCTTCTCCGGTACTTGGAGGTTACATATATTTTAAATATTTATTCAGTTTTCTATACCACCTTATCCTTCAATCAAAGTGGTTTACATTATGTATTCATTACAAACAGGTACTGGATATATTCGCTTGTCCCCAGAGGGCTTACAATCTATGTGTACCTGAGACAATGGAGGGTTAAGTGGCTTGCCCAAGACCACAATGAGTGCCTATAGGACTAGAAACCCCAGTCCCTCTGACCTGAGATTGCTGTCCCCAAGTGGGAATTGAACCCCTGGCCCTCCAGCCTGAGGTACCATTCCTTTTGTAAGTCCAACCATCTTTTTTGTGCTGTTGGCCCGCACAAGGGTGACACAGCGGCTAAGTCGACTTTGGGGTGCTGGATTAAGGAGGCCATTGCCTCTGCATATCTCTTGTAGAACAGGCCAGTTTTGGTGGGTTTGCGTGCCTATTCTACCAGAATACAAATATCCTCATAGGTGGAGCGGAGCTCAGTAGCCCCTGCAGACATTTGTCGAGCATTAATGTGGGCATCACTTTCCACTTTTGTGAAGCATTGCTGCTTGGATGTCCACGTCTGAGCGGACACGGCCTTTGGCTCAAGGGTTTTGCAAGCTGCTGTGTCTTCTTCCTGCTCAGTGGAGTTGTAGCTTTGTTACATCCCACTTGTCTGGACTGGTCTAGTAGGATGATATGGAAGGTGACATTTTACTTATCAGTTAATGTCCTTACCTTGAGTCCTGCTAGACCAGTCCAGGGCTCCTGCCCCTCAAGCTGTATTTGCTCTGTTCTTCTGCTGCAATACCCTTGGGTTCAGTATAATTTTTATACTTGGCTCTGCAGGTTCATCTTCTCCTGACTGCCTTCTGTTTATGCTTTCCTGTACGTAGTTCTCTACTGTTAATTGTTCATTGTTGCCCACGATTGAGGTTGTGTGAGGCTTGTCATGGTTTCTCCCATATGCTTTGTGACAAATACTGAAGAGACTTCTGGTGGCTGAGACGAGTAGAGGCATGGGAGTGATGTTGCTGAAGCCTGGCCTTCTCATTGTTTTTTTGTCTCCACCAATCTGCTGGTAGGAGAACACAACCCACTTGTCTGGACTAGTCTAGCAGGACTCAAGGACAGAACATTAACTGGTAAATAAAATTTCACCATCATCCTGTTAGACCAGTCCAGACAAGTGGGTTGTGTCCCCCTACCAGCAGAGTTAGAGACAGAGAAATAATTCCAGAGGTTTATTAAGACCCTATCCTGCTATACTAGTCGATGCAGCTAGGGGTACACCTTCAGTATCTGTCTCCAGCAGATGGTAGATGCATCGATGCGCTCTGGTGAAAATTCTAGTAAAGATTTGATTTAGCTTGTGAGTAACCTTCCTTAGGAGCGACTTTCGTATTGGAGCTCAATGCTGGAGACTGCACTAGAGTTGTCCTTAAAACCGGTGTTCTTTTGGGTATTGCCATATGGAAGAGGGGTGTTTTGGTCAGCTCCTCATCCCTATCTGGTTAAAGGCCATTTGAACAGCTAGGAGTTTGGAAAAGGATTCTTCACCTCACACATCCGTAGTGCCTACTTCCTTTTCCTTCTCCCCCCCCCCCCCCCAGCAGATTAGAGATGTGTGCCTGCAGGCCCTGGTAGCATGGAAGTAGCACAGAGCCTGGCATGGTCTTCCAGCTTTGTGTTCCCTGGGGATGAGTACCAGAACTAGATATCTGTATTTTCTGACTTGTTTTTAGGGGACTATCCAGCCTTGTCCGCGATATGCCCATTGAGTTGGGGCAACTGTTGGTGAGACAAGATTTTTTCCTGCTGTTTCTCACTTTCCAATGCTATCGGTGCATGTTAGCTGTGCCACATGCACTATGTATGCATCTATCTCCAGGAACAAGCAGGAATGTAGTCTTCACATATGGG
This sequence comes from Ichthyophis bannanicus, assembly GCA_033557465.1. Taxonomy (NCBI): domain Eukaryota; kingdom Metazoa; phylum Chordata; class Amphibia; order Gymnophiona; family Ichthyophiidae; genus Ichthyophis; species Ichthyophis bannanicus. The sequence goes on from CM066033.1 coordinate 711,535,241, forward strand.
TATCATCGGTACCGACGGAGCCTGCGCGGGAACGCTCCCCAGCGTCCAATAGGAAAGCTTTTGGGAGCATCCCACAGCGCCTGCGTGCTGCCTTCCCGCCTTTCCCAACTGTCCCTCTCCAGTTCTTGGTTTTCCGCGGAGCTGACAGGTTGCACATCCTGTCCCCACAGAAAATTCCCTTCTTATACTTCTTTTTTGTGGTCGCGACTGCCTTCCCTCGACGCTATACCGGTACCGCCGGTTTTTCTTTTTTCTAAACCCCCCCACCCCACACACTTTCTTTCTGGAGTCTCCAGTAATTTTCTTCTCGGGTGCCACGCGCCATTTTGGGCACTAGGCCCAATTTTTTCCCTCAAAATGGAAAAACCTGCTTTGGGTTTTAAAAAGTGTTCTAAGTTTGGCGGTACCATCTCCGTCACAGACACCCATGAGTGGTGCCTCAAATGTTTAGGTCCTGACCACTCTATTTCAGAGTATGTTGCCTGTGGGATGATGTCAAAAAGGGGCCGGCAAAACCTAGCACCCTTTTTCTCTCCGATGCAGCCTCCGTGGCATCGACGTCCTCCAGGGCTTCATTTTCCTCCCATGGATCTCAGGTAACTAAACATAAATCTAGCCGGTCCTCAAAGGGTAGATCTCCTTCTAAACATCGAGATGCCTCTGGCGTTGCCCTTGAGGGACTTTCACCGGCAAAATTGCCCCGGCGGGAGGCTTCGGCTTCCAAAGCACTAACGGGGCTCCAGGATATTCTCGAGGCTTCAACCTCGGCAGAACTACTGGTGCCATGCACTGGGGTTCTGGCTGCTTTATCTGGCACCAATACCCAAGCATCAGCAGCGTTGATAGACCAGAGATTCTTGGCTATTGAACGCAGTCTGGCGGCTCTTCTCACGGCCTCGATGCCCCTGAAACTGCTTCAGACAATTCAACCAGCACCGACTGCATCGACATCGGCAGGTATTCTACCGGGACTGAGTCATGCATCTCTATCCGGTATCGACAAGTCGGTACCGGACCACTCCGATGCCGACTTTGATCGGTACCGGTACCGTGCCTTGCATGATCACCCGGATCGGAGATACTTTGAATCCTCGGATGAGTCTGAAGACTCTGAAAGCTCTGCCGATACCAGAGTACTTCTTCCCGAGGATTCCTCTTCTCCTCAGCGTAGGATGTCTCCACCAGAGGATATGTCCTTTCAGGATTTTATCCGAGATGTGGCCCGAGGTCTTTCCATCACAGTGGCTCCTGTAAAAGAGCCTAGGGCAAAGGAATTAGAAATCCTACAATACCCTAAAGCTCCCAAGGAGGCAGCTACCTTACCTATTCATGAGATCTTGCATGATCTTATGTTAAGGATGTGGGAAACACCTCTGACCACATCTCCTCCTCCTCGAAGACTCGACACCATGTATCGAGTAACTCCTTGTCCTGGGTTTCAAAAGACTCAATTACCACACCATTCCATGGTAGTGGAATCAGCCATGAGATGGATAAAGTGTGCAAAAAGGCATGCATCTAATCCTCCAGGACGTGAGTGTAGGACTCTTGATGCCTTTGGACGTCGATCCTTCCATGCTTTCTGCTAGGATCAGTTCCTATATTTTGTATATGGGAATGTTCCTTAAGGAAGTTACAGGAGACTTAGAGCTTATGAGCCCTCTCCTTCCTGATGATAAAAGGCAAGATCTTGCTCTTGTTAAACATGCTCAGGATGTTTCCAAGTTTGTGAATTGCGCAGCCTTTGACTGCTTCGAATGCATAAGCAGAACCTCTGCTATTGCCATAGGCTTCAGGCATCTGACTTGGAAATCTCGGTACAGGACAAACTGGGGAATATACTTTGCACAGGAGAGAATCTCTTTGGCAAGAATTGGCAGGAAAAAGCTAATGAGATAGATGCTGACAGTATCACTTTGGATAGATTGTCCAAATCTACAGCTGATCCTGAGAGGAAAAGATCCTCTAAGAAACCATTCTTCAGCAAGAAGAAGTTTTATCCCTCCTATACCCAGCAGGGACATTGTTTAGGTCAGTCTGCCCAAAAGGGACAGCAGTAACAACCTAGGCAACAAAGGAAGCCAAAAGCAGCTAAGCCTCAACCGGCTCAGCAGACTCAGCCTCCACAGGGGCTTTGACTCCTGTCTAGAGAACTTTGCCTTCCTGGCCCTGAACGGCCCAGAACCCTCCACCATCCCAGGAAGGTTATGTCGTTTTACCCCAGATGGTTTCAGATAACAGCAGAAAATTGGACTCTGTCCATTGTACGAGAGGGGTACAAGCTTCATTTCCTCAGCATGCCCCTTCCTACAATAGTAAGGCAGTTCAATTCTCAGACCTCTCTCAACGACCGGTTAGGTCAAGAAGTCACTATGCTCCTTGCTCAAGGAGCAATAGAAGAGGTGCCCATTCCCCAACGGGGTACAGGGTTTTACTCCCCCTATTTACTTATTCCAAAGAAAACAGGAGGACACAGACCCATTCTAGACCTCAGAGAATTGAACAAAATCCTGTTCAAAGAGAAGTTCAAAATGATTTCTCTAGGAACTCTGCTACCATTCCTTCGGAGTCAGGGTTGGCTTTGTTCTGTAGATCTCAAGGATGCATACACTCATGTTCTCATCCATCCAACTCACTGAAAGTTCCTTCGATTCCTGTTTCAAGGAAAGCGCTACCAATACAGGGTTCTTCCCTTTGGCCTGGCCTCTGCACCAAGGGTGTTCACAAAATGCATGGCTGTGGTAGCAGCATTTCTCCGCACCCTGGGAATATTTGTCTCCCCCTACTTAGACGACTGGCTCATTCGAGCCCCTTCAGAGCCAGAGGCCGGGGTTGCTCTGTCTCGCACAATGCGCATCCTTCAGTATTTGGGACTTGTCATAAACTTCCCAAAGTCCAACCTTGCTCCCACTCAGTCCCTAGAGTTTATAGGAGCTCTTCTGGATACCAGACAGACAAGGGCCTTCCTTCCCCAGCCCAGCTGCCTTCGCATTGTACAGTTAGCTTCCCAAGCAGTGCTAAAACCTCACCTCACTGCTTGGAAAATGTTACAGTTGCTAGGGCACATGGCATCCACTGTGCATGTGGTTCCTTATGCTCGCCTCCATATGAGGGCAGTCCAGTGGACCTTATCCACTCAGTGGACTCAGGCGTCAGGTTGCCTGTCAGACAAAATAGCAAACTCAAATCGCCTTATTTTGTCCCTCCAATGGTGGCAGTCACCCAAAAATCTTTTGGTGGTGTCTCCTTTTCAGCAACCCCAACCCCAAGCCACTCTAACAACAGATGCTGCACATGTGGGTTGGGGAGCCCACCTGCAAGGCCTCTCTACCCAGGGTACCTGTACTCCACAGGAGGCCTATCTTCATATCATCCTTCTGGAGCTTAGAGCAATCTTCCTTGCTCTTCGAGTATTTCACACCCAGCTCAGCTACAAGACAGTCCTAGTTCAAACGGACAATCAAGTAGCTATGTTCTTTGTGAGCAAGCAGGGCTGAGCAGGCTCTCTGTCGCTCTGCAACGAAGCTTTGCGACTATGGGCTCTCACCAGAGAGCATCAGATTCATCTCCTTGCGGTGTATCTTCCAGGCATTCAAAACTCTTGGGCAGACAGACTCAGTCGCGTTCTGCTTCCACACGAATGGTCTCTCCATGCAGACCAGGTGGCCCAAATTTTTCAAATTTGGGGAACTCCAGACATAGACCTCTTTTCAAGTCCGCTGAACGTCAGACTTCCCCGGTTGTGTTCCAGAATTACGGCTCGAGGTTGTCAGGCCAGAGATGCTTTCCGCCTTCATTGGGGTCAGGACTTCCTGTATGCCTTTCCACACATTCCCCTAATTCCCAAGACCCTGTTCAAGCTTCAGAGAGACAGAGGTCATATGATCCTCATAGCTCCACGTTGGCCACGGCAAATGTGGTACCCTTTGCTCCTACATCTCTCTCAAGCTCCGCCTCTGGAGTTAGGATCTGCTCCAGATCTTCTTTCTCAAGAGGACGGGATGCTGTGGCATCCAAATCCCCAGTCTCTTCATCTCAGGGCCTGGTTGCTGAAAGCCTAGAACTTCACGGTCTTAACCTTTTCCAGCAGGAAAAGGATATCGTTCATGCTTCCAGGAAACCTTCCACAAGACGCTCTTATGCATTTAAGTGGAAAAGGTTTACCATATGGTGCTCGCAGAAGAGTCTTAACCCTCTTGTGATACCTCTGGAATCATTACCTCTGGAGTGGAGGAGTGGCCTAGTGGTTGGGGCAAGGTACTTCAGGCCGGAAGGTCGGGGGTTCAAATCCCACTAGAGGACAGCAACCTTGGGCCGGAAGGACTAGGGTTTCTAGTCCCACAGGTGCTCCTTGTGGTCTTGGGCAAGCCACTTAACCCTCCATAGCCCATGTTCCCTGTAAAATAGTTATCTCCAAGTTATAATGCCCTGTTCAATGTAATTTCAGTTTGTTCAATGTAAACCGCACTGATGCATAATAGCACGGTATATAAGAGAAATAAATAAATAAATAAATAAAATTACTGGAGTACCTCCTTCATTTATCAAATGCAGGGCTTAAGGCCAATTCAGTGAGCGTCCATTTGAGTGCTATTGCAGCTTCTTTCAAGCCTTTAAATGGACAATCTATTTCCCCTCATCCTCTCATAGCGAGATTTATGAGAGGCCTTCTTTTAACGAAGCCTCCCATTAAGCCACCACCGGTGGCATGGGACTTGAATCTGGTACTTGGGCAGCTCATGAAACCGCCCTTTGAACCATTAGCCACTACCTCTTTGAAATTCCTTTCCTGGAAGGTTATCTTTCTCATTGCAATCACTTCAGCACGTCGCATCAGTGAATTGCAAGCGTTAGTGGCTGATCCTCCTTACACAAGATTCCATCATGATATGGTAGTCCTTAGGACTCATCCACACTTTATGCCAAAGGTGGTTTCGCCTTTTCATTTAAACCAAGCGGTTTACCTTCCTGTATTCTTTCCAAGGCTTCACACCTCAAATGCAGAAAGGAACCTTCATACTTTGGACTGTAAAAGAGCTTTGGCCTTTTACTTGCAAAGGACACAGCAACATAGAAAATCCTCTCAACTCTTTGTTGCTTTTGATCCTAGTCATTTGGGATTTCCATTCTCCAAAAGGACACTGTCCAACTGGATTGCACAGTGTATATCTTTTGCCTATGAGAGTAAGAACCTTCCTCTTGAAGGCCATGTCACAGCTCTCAATTTGAGAGCCATGGCAGCCTCAATGGCTCATCTTCACTCTTTGTCTGTCGATGACATCTGTCGAGCAGCTACTTGGGCTTCGGTACATACCTTCACAGCCCATTACTGCTTAAACAAGGACTCCCGCCGGGATTTATTTTATTTATTTATTTAGCAGTCCAACAAAGAGACGTGGATAGCAAGGAAGGTGACGTAAATAAACCTTTATTGAACAAACATCAGCCACTTGGCCCAACACAGGCCGTGTTTCGGAAATCCCTTCTTCAGGGGCTTAAATGGCTAAAACAAAATATAATACAACAACATAACAAATATTAAAAAACAATTAAAACAAACAATCTAAAACAGCGGACATGAACGAATGCATAATGTGTAAAACATATACAGTAATATTCGTGAATGATGGAGCAAATAAGTACGGCTAACTTAAAAAGGAGAACAATAAATTATAATTAAGAGTTTTAAATATGATAAAAAGAATAATTAAAAATGATGGAACCAAAGTATAAAAGTCAATAAAATAATAGAAAGAATATCCAAAATAACATATAGATTACACATACCTGTGTCACTAAACTGTATGACTCAATCAGACAAGTCTAAATTTATGTACCCCAAAATGAGCTAATAAAAATAAACAATAAAATATTTAACAACATATTTTATAACTTATTGCAATGAATACTTCAAAAATAAATGAAATACAAGGATAAATAAGTGTTGCAATAATATTTAAATTTAAAATATAAATATATGGATAGTCATAAAACATTAATATAAAACAGAACAAAATGCAAGAGAGATGAAGACGAATCATATATGTAAATGTGAGAACCAACTGCTAAAAACTGGTAAAACAAGAGAATAAAAATATATATAAAAGTATAGCAATATGTAAGAATATAAAAATATAAAAAACTCTGTTACCTGAGCATGGGTAATCTTCCTATAGGTTTAAATGTGTAATCTGTGAAGTGTAAATAAAATAATGACATATATGGTGTGAATTGAAACAACTGAGCCGTGTCATGCATATTTAGAAATGCAACATATACAAATCAAATGTAAACAATGGAAAATATGTAATGAATCAGACTTCCTGAAATAAAATGTGGTGCAAATAATAAAAAAGAATAAAAAATGAAAAATGAAATAAATGGATAAACCCAACCTCCACCATATCAGGCATAGGGAGTATGCACAAACATGTTTGTCAAAAATAAAGAAGCCATATAAACGATCTTAGAAGTACTGTGAAATGAAGTTAATAGAGTATATATAAACTAATGAAAAAACGTGAAATTATAAAGCAAATATATCGCTTATATTGTAAAAAGTGTATGTGTGAAAATGATAAATGCAAGCTCCGAACCTGCGATGCTGGATTTATAACAGCTTGAAGTGAAAAATACTGTGAAGAGTGCCATTAAAGGAATATGTGAATAGACTGCAAAACGTGCAAGCTATCGTGCTAAATAGCTAATAAGGAATCTGAACACTATGACCGTATTGTGCAAAAAAAAGGAAGAGGTGAAAAAACATATACAGGAAATGCTGAACGTTAATATTATAAAACAAACTTGTGGACTGAAAAAATGAGTACCCTACTGTGTTTGAAACAGAGGGGGGATTTTTTAAGTGAGATCTCTAAACTTTTTATCAAATTGATTGTAATGGGCCAAAGGTTCTAAACATGCAATGCTACTGTTTTAACCCATTCAAAATGAACCCCGGAATAAATAAAAAGGTCTCTAATAAAAAATACTGTGAGCTGTGCTCATAAGTAATTATACCTTCATAAGATGCAAGCAAACACGCTATATAGCGAATCGGAAATCACCAAATGAGGAGTACAAACAATGTATGAAAAAATGTATGAAAAACGGGGGTTGGAAGTGCAGAAATCAAATTGCAACTAAACAGTATGACCCAACCTTAAAAAGAAGAAACAGAGTATTGAGAAAATGAACGCCAAAGGACGTGCCGTTCTACATTTGAAAAGGTGAGAAAATGGATAGTATTTGTAAATGGCGAACGTTGGAAGGCTGTAAAAGTGATGGAAATGAAACATACTCCAAATGAACAAAAGCCAAGCCAGTAATTTAAGAATAATAAAAGTGGACATGATAAACTTACTAACAAAAAAACTTACTAACAAAAAACGGAAGATACCGCGGCCAGGAACGAGCGCGCCAAAAACAGCTTTCACTTTGTAATCGCAAAACGCCGACAGCTGCGCAGTGCAGAAATAAATTGAAGATGAGGCTGATGACGTTAGTTAGAATATGCAAATTGGTTGTCTTGCAAAAATAAACCCATGAATCTACAAGAGAAACTTACAAATAGGGCTAATAAAAAAGGGGCAAATGAAACAAGAGCAGCAAAGGACATGTTTGCCTAATAAATGAAAAATAAAAATAAAAACGGTGATGAGCAGAAACACCCTGAATGAACAATTAGAACGATGACTGGTGCATATAAACCAAAAGGACCATGGAACCAATAGAAAATGATACATCAGTGGGTGCCAAGCCTGAATATGTATATTGTCATGTGAACGGACTTTACATGTTACTAAAAAGTTAAATAAATAGAGACAGAACAAATCCTAATAAACGACAAAGCGGACGGATCGCGCGCTATAAATAACTTAAAAGGATAAAAATGTAATAAATAGATAAAAAATTAGAAATTAAAATTTTTAAAAAAAATAAATAATAAATAAATACAAAGTGGACATAAAAAGTGGCCATATTAAAGAAAAACTGAAAAGTCACTTTCCATATTAAGACCCTCAGGATACAGACTATGCAAATTAAAAATGTAACGTTGTTCTAATCGTAAGAGGGTGTTGTCAGCTTTTCCCCTACGCCAATTGAATTTTAGTTTTTTGATAACAAAAAATTTTAAATCGGATAACTTATGTGATGCCGTTTGCCAATGCGCGACAAGCGGTTTGTCCATTGCGCCTCTTTTAATATTACTCCTGTGTTCGTTTATTCTGGTCCGTATAGGGCGTGTGGTTTTCCCTACGTACAATTTATTGCAAGGACATTTCACAACCTAAATCACATGGCTGGTTGCACAATTCGAAAAATCATCTAAATAAAACTTTTGATTAGTTAATGGATGTGTAAAACAATCCTTGATCGATATAACATGGGTGCATACGGAACATTGACCGCACTGGAAGTGCCCTTTGTATCTTGATAAAAAACGTCGTTCTGTAAAAGCGGAGGGAACAAGGAGGTTACGGAGATTGATGTTACGTTTATGCGCTATGGTCAAGGGTGTTTCCTCAAACCCAGGAATGGCCTGTATTAAATGCCAATATTTTTTCAAGCATTTGCTGATAGTTGTGGATTGGTGTGAATACAAAAGTGGACAAACTATGCCAACATTAGACTTTTTCTCTTGTGATGTTAATAAATCGGATCTTTTTGAATTACGGGCTCTAAAATATGCCTTAGTGATTTGGGACTGTGGATACCCTCTCGCTTTGAACCTTTCTTTCATAATAGTAGCATGTGTTTCAAAAGTAAGATCCGTTGTGCAAATGCGTTTAGTACGTAAAAATTGTCCTACTGGCAAATTGTTTCTCAATGCAGCATTGTGAAAACTTGAGTAATGCAACAATTGATTGCGATCTGTTGGCTTTCTGTATAAAGAGGTGGTTAAACAGTCACCGGATTTAATAATCAATAGATCCAAAAAAGGAATTTGAATAGGATTTATGTTTAGTTACCTGAGATCCATGGACTGTTATCGCACGTGGTGTTGTGCTCTTTGTTGGACTTTATTTATTTAGCATACATTTATATACCGCTACTTCCAGCGATCAGTGGCGGTTTGATTACATATTGGAATTTGTCAAATCATGACATAAAATTTTGAGGTATAAATACATTGATTTGAAGGGAAAGCACATCACACAGTAAATAGGTTTTGAAGGGAGGAGGAATAATTTACATATGTACATTTTTACATAACTGCAACCCTGTTTTATTGGGTGGCATCTTGTAGACCACTGGGGTTTAATTCAAATTGTACTGACATTGGAATAGATGTGTCTTAAGTTTTTTTTCTGAAATCCATTAGGTCTTTGATAGCTCGTAGCTCAGTCAGTAGTTGGTTCCAGAGTGTCGGGGCTGTGTATGAGTATGCTCGGTGGCTAGTACTGGCTTTGACAGATCTGATATCGGCTGGAACGTGGAGTATTTTTGAGTTGATGGTTCTTCTGCTTCTGTTGGGAGGTTGTGTGCTGATTAGGGTGGAGAGAAAGGATGGTGCTATGTTATGCATGAGTTTGAATGTAGTTATTAGTGTTTTATATTTTATCCGAGCTGCAATGGGGAGCCAGTGCAGCTCGATCAACACAGGTGTAATGTGTTCAGCAAGGTTTTTTCTCATGATAATCCTAGCTGCTACATTTTGCGCCATTTGTAGAATGTTTATTGTTTTCTTTGGTAGATCCTGTAAGATGGCGTTGCAGTAGTCGAAATGTGGCATAATGAGTGCTTGAGCAACAGACCTGAAGTCATGAGGTTCAATGATGCTCCGTAGTGGTTGTAGGACTCTTAAGTTTGTGGAAAACGGCCTTGTTGGTTTTGCGGAGGTGTTTTTCCATCTTTAGGTCGCTATCAAATGTTACCTCCAGATATTTTATTTCGTTCTTTGTGTTGTACGTATTGTTACACAGAGTGATTGTTGCAGGAGGGTCAAAATTCGGTTTTCTGGAGATATACATCACCTCAGTTTTCTTATGGTTGATTGCCATGTTGTTTTGCTGTAACCATGTTATCTCGCTTAGGCATGTTTCAAGCTGGATATAGTTAGGGTTATCGGTATCAAGTTGTGTGTACAGCATAATATCGTCTGCATAAATGTGGTAGTTGATTTTGTGCTGTTGGAAGATTTCACAAAGGGGTTGCATATAAACGTTGAAAAGTAGTACGGAGAGAGCAGAGCCCTGAGGTATGCCTTGAGTTTGTGGGAATGCCTCTGCTTTTTTGCCGTTGAATTGAACCTGTTGCATTCTGTTTGATATGTATGAAGAGAACCATTTTAGGGGGGTTCCCAATATTCCTATTGATTCAATCCTGTTTAAGAGGATTCCATGGTGGACTGTATCAAAAGCGGCAGAGATGTCAATGAAAATGAGTATAAACATTTTCTTTTTGTCTTCTAGGCCTTTGAGGAGGTTGTTAAGCAGTGCTAGTAAAAGGGTTTCAACCCCATGATGTTGTCTGAAACCGTATTGCTGCTCATCTAGGGTTTCATGGTCATCCAGGTGGTCTTGCAGTTGTAGTAGGACTGCCTTTTCAATGATCTTTGCTAGGAAAGATATGCTGGAAATAGGGTGGTAGGATGCTGGGTCGTCTTTGTTGAGTGTTTTGTTTTTTAAAATCGGCCTTATTATAGATTTCTTAAGTTGTGTGGGCATGATGCCTTGCTGTAGTGATAGATTTACTATATGTGAGACTTGGTGTGCAATGTCTTGTTTCACCGCTTTGACCCAAGCAGCTGGGCAGGGATCTAGCGGGGAGGTGGTGGTATTGATTGTTATTATGTTAATAATTTGCTGATCATCAATGTTGCGAAAATTGCTCCATGCCCGATCCTGGTCCGCACTGGTCGCCATGTTGAGATGATGTGCCGGGTGGGTTGTACTCATACAGTGAGTGGGTTTGGTTGCAGTAAGTTTGCTTGCGGAGTGGTCTGCCAGAGTTTGGGGCTGGATTATGTTATCATAGTGGTCCTCCTGTGATGTTTTGGTCAGTGATTTGACTAGTTCGAATAATTCGCGAGGTTTATTGAGGGCTTGTTTGGTCAGGCTGTTCTTCAACACCTGTTCCAGACTTAATGAACTCCTACCCACCATACCTGGTAGGATGCCAGGGATCCATGGGGGGAAGTGGAGCCCTTTCACTAGGGTGCACAACTTTCTGGGGCCATCTCCTTGACATCTGCAACTAGGGAGTCCCCATATGTGAAGACTACTTTCCTGCTTGTTCCTGGAGATAGCATAGTTAGTCACTTGTAACAGGTGATCTCCGGGAACAGCAGGAATGTAGTCTTCACAACCCGCCCACCTCCCCTAGGAGTTGTATCTCTCTATCTCTCTCTCTTTCTCTCTTTCCCTCTCTCTTTTGTCTCAGCTATAAAATCAATTGGAGAGGGACAGTTGGGAAAGGCAGGAAGGCAGCACGCAGGCGCTGTGGGATGCTCCCAAAAGCTTTCCTGTTGGACGCTGGGGAGCGTTCATGTGCGGGCTCCATCGGTACTGACGATACCCATATGTGAAGACTAAATTCCTGCTGTTCCCGGAGATCACCTGTTACAGTTGAGTAACTATGCTTTACTGCATGTTAGTCTTGTGCACCTTGGATATGTGCATGGCCGTAGCACGCGGTGGTAATGCCCATGGGTTTGGCACACACATTGCAGCTTGGTTTATTAGCGTGTGCTCAGCCTATGAAGCTGGGTTGTAAGTGATGCATAAAGCACACATTATTGGTGAGGACATATGCCGGCTTCTAAGAAACATTGCTTGGTCTGCGGAAGGTTATGTCTTTGGACTCCAGCTTCTGCTATCCCTTCATGGAGGCTTCTAATGCACTCTTGAAGGTCCCCTCTTCTTGTAGCAGGGGGACATGGGTACCCTGCCCTTTGTTGTCTTTGCAGGAGGCAATGGATGCAATGACGGATGATTACCAAGCCTTGGACTTGGGCTTTTGCTTTGTTGTCCTCTCCCCTTCTGTTAAGGGCTCGGCGGCAAGTCTGCTCTCCACTGGTGATGAGACTAATGCCAACTGGGAGCTTCTGGTCTCCGGGTTGTCCTTCTTGGAATTCTTTTCATTTCTTTAGCAGGCTTTGTCCTTCTGGCGAGACAGTTTGGACCTGGGGACTCCTGAATCCTTTCAGTCGCTTAGTTGGAAGAGAGTCCTCCTACACAGGATAGCCAAAGCCCAGCTCGGACTCCACCAACTAAGCCATCTTAACTGAGATTAGAGTCCAGAGGATCAGACAGTCTCTCCTTTTGTCAGAGGTGCAGAGTCCATTTCTGACACTTCTGATGAGGAAACCAGTCTTGAGGAAGAAATGCCTTCTCCTCCTTCAGAGGATCATGACGATTCCCGTATCATCCACCTCTTCAAGAAGAAGAAGTGATGGTGTTGATTGTCTAGGTGTCTCTCGCTCTGCTGTTGGCTGATCATCCAGTAGCAGAACAGACGCTGAAGATACACTCCCTCTTGCAGAGGGTTTGGAAGCCTACTAAGGTCTTTCCCTTTCTGGAGGTTATCAAGATCATGATCTGCTCAGAGTGGGACCTGCCTAACTCCCCATTGAAAAGGGTCAGATTCATGAAGAAGCTCTATGCTCTTCCATAGGAAGATTGCACTGTGTGGTTCAGTATGCCTCAGGTGGATGCGCATCTCATTGCGATTACGAAGCAGGCCACCATCCCAGTGGAGATGGTATGGCCCTCAAAGACTACTTGGATCGCAAGATGGAAGCTCTCCTGAAGAGTCAGTTTTTGATTTTCTCTGTTCTCCAGTTAGCAGAGTGTTCAGGTGTGACAACTTGAGCTCTCCTTCAGTGAGTTTGGTTGCTTTCTCCTGATGGTACCTCCATCCTCCTGGCATCGGTAGCTGCCTTTCTGTCAGATATAAGAATATAAGATATGTCAAACTAGGTCAGACCAAGGTCCATCAAGCCCAGTATCCTGTTTCCATCAGTGGCTAATCTAGGTCACAAGTACCTGTCAGATTCCCAAAAAGGTACACAGATTCCATGTTGGTTCAGGGGTAAGTAGTGGATTTCCCTGGTACTCTTTAATAATGGTTTATGGACTTTTCCTCAAGGAACTAGTCCAAACCTTTTTATACCCAACTACCCTAACAACTTTTACTACATCCTCCGGTAAAGAATTTGAGTTTGATTTACGTGTTGAATTTTAATTTCCTCAGGAGCCTCTCATGAAGGACCATGTCAAAGGCATTCTTCAAATTTAGATAAACTATATCCACTGGCTCAGCTTTATCTACCTGCTTATTCACACCTTCAAAAAATGTAGCAGATTGATGAGGGAAGACTTCCCTTTGCTAAATCCATGTTAACTTTGTCCCATTACATCTTCCAGGTTCATCATGATTTGTTTCAGTTCCTCCGATTAATTACTTAAATATCATTTCTGGCATGAGTTTCTCCCCTACATCTTATTCAGTAAAGATTGAGGCAAAAAATTCCTTCAGTCTCTCTGCTAAGGCCTTTTCTTACCTTAGTGCCCCTTTTACTTCTCTATCATCTAATGGTCCAACTGACTCCCTCCCCTTTGTTCTTGAACCAGCTTCTCCATAAAGTAGTCATCGAGAAGATAGTCCAACGCCAGCTTCAAGAACATTTAGACGTCAACAACATACTGGACCCGCAGCAACACTGTTTCCGTCCACTACATGGAGTCGAGACCCTCATGACCACACTGATGAACACCCTCATCATGGGAACTCAAGAAAAACACTCCGGATACACCATGATCTTCCTAGATATATCAGCAGCCTTCGACACCATCTCCCACAACATCCTCATACACAGACTCCAATCCATAGGGATCAAAGATACTGTACTTCGATGGTTCCAGTCCTACCTAACCAACTGACAGCAATTGATCTGCACCAGCACCTCAACCTCACCCCCCTTCCAGCAACATCAAGGAGTACCTCAAGGATCCACACCATCAGCCATGCTCTTCAACATTTACCTCCAACCACTCTGCTCAGTTATACGTACCCACAACATCAACTTCCACATATATGCGGACGACATAATGCTCTATGCCCCAATTACAGCCACAAACCCAACGAATGAGCAACTATCAGCCTGCTTCGCTGATGTATCTAAATGGCTGCAAGAGAACAGCCTCTCCATTAACATAAAGAAAACTGAAGCTCTTATAGTGACCAAAGACCCAGACTTCAAACCACCTACACACCTCAACATGGGAGCTACACAAATTCAAATACAGCCACAAATAAGATATCTGGGCATTATCATTGACCAGGCTCTAACCCTCAAGCAACAAATCACTAAGACCAACGGAACTATATTCCACAAGGCTAAAACAGTACAACGTCTCCGACCTCTCCTCGAACCTCAAGACTTCAGGACAGTAATGCAAGCTATGACACTCCCACATCTGGACTACTGCAATATAATCTACCATGGACTACCCGCCACACAAACCAACCCCCTCCGAACGGCCTTGAAACACCACAGCGAAAATTATTCAGAATGCGAGGAAACGAGACCACATCACCCCAATTCTAAGGGACCTACACATACTTCCCCTCGAAGCAAGAATTAAATACAAAGCTATTCTACTCACCCACAAAACCATCCAGCAAACACAGAACACCCAGCTCCACACCCTACTGACCCGTCCAGCCCACAGCAAAATGACCAGACAGACCTCCAGCAACTCCCTCACCATCCCTCACAAAAGAACCAAATGCATACAACGGACCTGCAACAGAGCCTTTGAACTTTATGCCCCATCCCTCTGGAATTCTCTACCGAGCCACCTCAGGAACAGTAACGATCTCCTGTCATTCAAAAAACAGCTAAAAACCATCCTATTCCAAGAATATCTTAAAACAGAAACACCCTCCCACAAATAACTACACCAACCCCTCTAGGCCACCCTCAAGAACCCATGATCAAAAACTGTTACCTTGTCCATGTCTATGTCTATCCTCTGTCAAAATCATCAATGTTGCCCTCCTGGTGATGGCCCTATCCCTATGACCGATTAACCCCCCCCCCTTTGTTACGCCGCTTTGACCCGGTGAAAAGCGGGATATAAATACAGTTAAATAAAAAAAATTTATTTCATCTAGAAACTTTATTGCCCTGACATGTTCTGATATGATATTCACTATGTTGATACTAAGGTAATTGAAATGAAATCACTTGTTGATGATTTTGTTAGCTTCCCTAATTTCTGTTAGCATTTCATCATCTGTCTGTTCATTCTAGTTAGGCAGATGGAAGTATGCTCCCACTACTATTCTCTTCCCTGTCTCATGGAATTTCTGTCCATAATGATTATGCAGTGCATTTTGTTTCCTGCAAAACTTTTATCCTATTTGATGTGATGTCCTTTTTAGTGCCTCCTCTCCACAATTTTAATCTACCCTGTCATTATGATATAATTGTACCCTTGTATTAGTGTCCCATTGGTTATTCTCCTTCCATTAGGTCTCTGAGATACCAATTTATACCTACCTCTTCATTCAGTGCTACATATCTATCTTCTGTCTAGGCTAATGCAATCTCCTTTTCACTGGTCAGTCTCTGAATAATCTCTCCTCACTTCAATCTGTTCAAAACTCAGCTGCATGGCTAATCTTCCGCCAGTGTCGTTATGCTCATGTCACCCCTCTTCTCAAGTCACCTCATTGGCTCCTTATCTGTTTCCTGACAAAAAAAGAAAAATCCTCACCAGGATAGTAAACAATAAAAGGATCAAGAAAAGTACTATCCAAAGAATAGCTACTCTGCCCCGGACTAAAGACCAAAGATATAGTTTGGCTAAACAAATGTCCCTTGAATCTTCAGGAACAAAAACAAAATGCTATGTGTGAATTAGTCCACTTGACAGCTAAAGATAATGCCTTCTTGATGGTGGCGCGATACTGGCTGTAGCTTTGCCACTGGGCAGTGGACTCTGCCTCCAAGTCCTGGTTGTCCCGGCTTGCCTTTAAAGGGAAGCTGTTGTTTGGGGAGGACTTAGGGAATCTGGTTTAGGATTTGGGTGAGTCCAAACCTCAATGCTTCCTGGAAGATGTGCCTGTCCTCTTGGTGTCTACCTGTTTATCCTTTTCTGATATCTGGAACCCTGAAGTCCCCGGACATCCTGTCTGTATTGCCCTGGAAAGCCCACCTTTTTCTTCTGGTTTTTGCTTCCAGACACAGTCCTTTGGGGCTCATGGACTCTGGGATCATACTATCTCCAGAAATACCTCCTCTCGTCCAGCGCAGTGACAGAATGGAGCCCATTACGGGGTGCCTCCATTAGGTGGCAGGTTACAGCTTTTTCTACCAAGAGTTGGATCAGGTCCCCGAGGATCCCTGGGTGATAGACACCATTCAGCTTGGCTACATTCTGGAATGCAGGAAACCTATCTCAGGCTCCTTCATCTCCTCATGTGGCTCTGTGGCCAAGAGGACTGCCATTCAGGCTACACGGGAGAGATTGCTCAGTCTACAGGTAGTCGCCCTGAATTCCCTCTGCCGAGCGGGGCAAGGGTCGGTATTCCATCTGTTTCATGGTACCAAAGACTGATGGGTTCTTCTGTCCAATCCTCAACCTCAAGGGGATCAAAGCCTACCTGCGAATCTTGCACTTGTGTGGAGACTCTACGATCAGTGATCCAGGCAGCATGGCATGGGAAGTTTACTCATGTCCATGGATCTGGCAGAGGCCTATTCACACATTCCTTTCGACAAAGATCAGCAGTACTTTTGCCATTCTCTGCTCTCATTTTCAGTTCACTGTTCTTCCCTTTGGCCTCTCCACCGCCCTGAGGATGCTCTCAAAGATCATGGTGGCGGTGACTATGGCACTGAGGCATGAGGGGATCTGTGTACACTTATATCTAGATGAGTGGCTCATCCGAGCCAGGTTGCCGTAGGAAGCAATCCTGCTTGTCGGCCCGAGTGGTATAGTTTCTGGAGAGTCTTGGCTGGGTGATCAACTGTAGGGAGTGTCAGCTACAGCCTTCTCAGTCACTAGAATTCCTGGAAGTGTGGTATAGAACCCTTGTAGGCAGGGTCTTACTACCCGAGGAGACGGTGATAAAGCTTTTGTCTTAGCTGCAGCCTTTTGGGTGCAGCAGGCTCCCAGAGTTTGGGATTACCTACAGATTCTCAGCTTGATGGCAGCATCAATCAAAATGATTCCTTGGGCGTGAATTCATATAAGGCCGCTGCAGAAGTCCTTGCTGTCTCGCTGGTCTCCAAGCTCTCAGGATTTCAAGACCAGGCTTCCCTCCCCTTCCTCAGTGGTGTCCTGCCTGCATTGGTGAGGGCAGCCCCAGCATCTGAGGGAAGGGCATGCCACTGGACGATCCTTTGTGGCTCCTCCTGTCGACAATGCCAGCATGTTTGACTGGGAAACCCAAACGACTCAGGGCCATTGGGACAGCTGGGAGCAGCATGGTCCATCAGTCACCTCAAGGCAAGGGCCATTTGTTTAACCATTCTATATCTTTGGTCCTTAGTCTGGGCTAGAGTGGTCCAGGTGTTCTTAGACAAATGCCATAGCAGTGGCATATATCATTCGGGAAGGGGGCACAAAGAGTGCTGAAGTGGCCCTGGAAATGACCCTCTTGTTTTCCTGGACAAAAGGAACCTTCTAGCTCTCTCAGCACAACACACTGCGGATATCGATAATTTGTAGGCGGACTTCCTCAATCCCAGGGAGTGGGAGTTAAGCCAGTCGACATTTTGGCAGATTCTGGACCTCTGAGATTGTCCCAAGATGGATCTGATGGTGACCCAGTCCAATGATGAAATGTGCAGTCGCTGCAAGGAAGCAGGCTGTGAGGGTGTTGATGTCTTGGTTCAACCCTTGCTAAACCATTGCCTGGTGTATGTGATCTCCAGGAACAAGCAGGAATGAGTCTTCACACGTGGGAGACGTCGCCGACGGAGCCCGCACGGGAATGCTCCCCAGCATCCAATCAGAAGGCCTTTGGGAGCATACCCCGCGCCTGCGCGGTGGCTTCCCGCCCTTCCTACTGCCTCTCCCCAGTTTTTCGTTTTCCGCGGAGCAGGCAGGACGTCCCTCCTGCCACCGCAGAAATATTTTTCCGTTTTTCTGTAGTCGCGGCTTTCCCGCCGACGGTGGCACCTCCGTGCCCCCTTTCTTTATTTTCATTTAATTTTCATCGCCCCCCTCCGGGTGCTGAGGACCGGGGCATGGAGCCTTCTTCCCTCCAGCCTCATGGCGGGGACTCCATTTTCCACGTGGACTCCAATGCCTGGTGCCTCTCCTGTGTGGGGCCTGACCCCTCTTTCCCGGATTTCCCGGGCTGCAGTGTCGGCAGAAGACCCTCCCTCTTTCGGGTATCCCTCGACGACGTCTTCGCGCCCAGGGCGCGGTCGTCGGGTGGTGGTTCTCTCCAGGATCAGGTAACCACACAACAGTCTGTTAAGACTAGCCGAGTCTTGAGGGGCAAGTCTCATGCGAGGCATGGCGACGGCTCCGGCCAACCCCTCAAGTCCTCCTTGGCTGATATACCCCGGCGGGAGTCCTCGGGCTCCAAAGCATTACGGGGTTTCGGGATGTTCCTGAGGTTCGTTCCTCACAGAACATTCCCGAGCCATGCCCGAGGGAGGTACCCGCCTCGAGCGGTGCCGATTCCCTGGCATCGGCGTCGGCGTCGAGTGTTCCACTCTTCGCCAGGGATCGTCAGCCGGTGTCCTCGGCACCTTCGGGGCCGACTGGCTCGACCGGGTCTGACATCCCTACATCCAAGCCATGCTCGGGCGTGGTAGCCGCTTCGGGCAGTACTGAGCCCTCGGCGTTGGTGTCGAGCGCTCCGCTCCTCACGGAGGATCGTCGGCTGCTGTCTTCGGCGCCTCCGGGGCCGATCGACTCGGTCCAGTCTGGCGTTCCTCCATCCCTGCCATGCGCGTGGGCGATACCGACCCCTCGGCGTCGGTGTCGAGCGTTCCGCTCCTCACCGGGGATTGGCGGCTGAGGTCCTCGGCGCCTCCGGGGCCGACCGACTCGCGCCGGTATGGCCTTCCTAGGGGGCCGGTATCCGCCTTGGGCGGTGCCGACCCGTCGGCGTCGAGTGACCCGCTCCCCACCGGGAATCGCTGGCCGCTGTCCTCCCTACATCGGGGGCCGATCGACTCGACACGGTCTGACGGCCCTACATTCAGGTCATGCGCGGGGGTAGTACCCGCTTCGAGCGCGCGGGCGTCGGTGATTCCGCCCCGTGCCGGGGATGGTCATCGGGCCTCCCTCCCCTCGGGGCCGCTCGCTTCGACCCGCGCCGGGTCGCCGTTTTCCCAGCCCTGTGCAAGGGTGGTACCGGGTTCGGGCGGCGCCGCTCCGCCGGCGACGGCAGGGGCGTCGAGCACGAGGGGCCGCCATCGACCTTCCCCGGGGACCTCGGGGTGTGTCGGCCAGCGCTCGGACGACTCCCCGGCATCGACGCGGCCGTCGAGGGCCCTGTTTTTTCCTAGAGAAGGGGCCACGGGGCCTTCGACCGCTTAGACCCGATCTGGATCTGCGCTGCCCCGCAACGGTACACCGACGTCGGCGCAGGGGCTTTGCACCCCCGCAGGGACTCGTCGTCGGGTGACTGGGGTCCCCTCGGGGACGGGCCGTATGCCCCGGGAGGGTTTCTCTCCGGGTCGAACGGGTGCGAGAGGGAGCCCGGCTTCGGGCAGTGCCCGCCGATTGACATCGGCGCCGGCGTCGGATGACCCCCCTCTACACCGAGCTCTGCCCTCGGGGACCCGTGATGCTCGCGGCACCGTTCGGCACGGTTCCGATCCGCGCTCCGGGTTTTCCACCACCGGCGCGGTCGCCCCCGCCGGGGCCCTCTGGAAGGGAGTCGATCTCCTCGCTCGGTTCGATGCCCAGCCTGGAGTCGGTATCCAGCCTTGAAAGCTTGGACACTTCACGTCTCTGGATCGGTCCCTGTCCCCTCCCGCGACGCAGAGCGGAGACCGCTGGCCCCTGCCCTCCGGCAGCCGCAGAACCGCTTCGATCGCAGGGAGCAGCGCCACCCCCGGGTTCGGGGCCGAGGCTGATTCCTGCGGCGCTGTCGGTGCCATCGACCCCTTCGATGCCTAGTTTGGAATCAATCCCAGGAGCCGACGACGCCATGGGGACTGCCCCGATCCGGGGCGGTTGGTCCTCTCCTATGCCTAGCGGGCATCGGCCCGAGCGGCCTCTGTGTGCCCTGGCAGCCTCCCCCGCCATAACTCCTCCGGCAGAGCCACCTTTGCAGGATTTCATCCTTGACATGGCGGACTTGCTGGCCATCCCTACCCCGGGCCCGGGCCCTGAGAAACAGGCAGCCATGATGCTTCCTCTGCATCCCTCCCTGCAGGATCTCCTGCTGGGGGCTTGGCGGTCGCCTTTGAGGGTTCCGGCACCGTCGACTGCGATGCAGGCTCTTTACCGGGTGCCTCCGTCCCCGGGTTTTCGGCAGCACCAGCTTCCACATCGGTCCATTGTGGTGGAATCGGCGCTGAGGAAGGCCGGAAGCAAGGAGAAGCATGCTTCTCGCCCCCCAGGCCGCGCCTCAAAGACGCTAGATACTCTAGGACGTCAAGCTTTCCAGACGTCTATGCTGACGGCCAGAATTATCTCATATATATTTTATATGAGTCTGTCGCTGCAGGAGGTCACCGAGAGGTTGTCTCGGTTATCCCTCTTCGTATCGGCGACCAAGGCCTTTGAATATTCCCTGCTCCTTTATCACTGCAGGAATATCTCCGGGTTCCTTTCTCGTGCTACGCTGGACTCCTTCCAGTCGGTCAGCAGAGCTTCTGCTGTTGCCATTAGAGCATGCCGTACAGCATGGCTGCAGGCGTCCGAGTTGTGTAGACGGGCACAGCACAACCTGGGTAATTCTCCCTGCGATGGAGATCACCTCTTCAACAGCGAAGCCTTGCGTCAGGTCGCACAGTGCTTCGCTAACCTTCCCAGGGTTAGCAGCCAGCCTAGGGCCCGGCCCCACGGCGGCGGTAAACGCCTCTCTAGGAAGAGGAAATATCAGACCTCCGCCCACCCTCCAGGCGCGCCCAGGCAAGGGGCCTCTCACCCCGGGTTGATGCCCCCGGACCCGCGCCAGGACTCTCCTTCTAAGCATTTTTAGGCTCAGGCAGGCGGCTGCCTGCACTTAACCCTCTTATCGGACGTTTAAAAATTGAGCTCTGCTCGGGGGCTCGTTCAGTTGCAAATGGTTCAGAGGCTTATCTAGGGGTTCGGGTATTCTCCTTCCGTTGGTAGGGAGACCACCTCTATTCCGTGATAGCTATGGCCAACGGCCAACTTATTACTCTTCGGTACGTCTCCGAACCCTTCTCAGCCGGTATCCCCCTGCTGATTGCTTCCGTACCGGAATTACCTTCCTGTCCCCCGTCTGTGCGGTGGGGGGGCGAGTTTCTGCGTGCAGGTCCTGGGGACACATATAGGGCCTCCAGCCCCTGTGGCGTTCTACCAGACTGATGCTATCCCCTGTCCCCCCACGCTACCGCGCTGTTGGTTCGCCGATCTGCCCTTGTCCTCTGGAATAGATCCCTCTACTGACGGATCTTGCTGCCACCTTCCAGGTGGACGCTCTGTGGATCGATGGCAGATCCGCCTTACCAGGGTGATGCGCAGGGAGGTAGGCCCCTCGACATACCTGCATTAGTACCGGAGTGGGCGCCCTCATGCCCACCGGCTTAGATATACTAGATATCTCCTGCGGAATAGGCGCTTATTGGGGGGATGCCCGCAGTACCTGTGCTATACCACCTTTTTTCCCTATGACCGGTACTCACGCCCCCCCCCCCCGGGGTCTGGCTAGTCCGCCTGCCTATTCCTCGATCGGGCCGCGGACTGGTGGTACTCTACCGCTGTGGAGTCTACAGCTCCTTTTCAGTTAGGTCCTCCTCCCGGGGGTTCGGACCCTTGTCTCCCTATCTCTCGCTAGGGTAGCCTGTGTACTCCTTCTGCTCCGGGGTGCACCCCTACTCTTCTCCGGAATGGGCTCTCTGGTTCGGCCAGTCTTCTACTGTTAGTCCTCTGAGTTCTGGACTCTACTCCTAAGGGAGTGCTCAGCTTGCACTAAGCCTCCTAGAAGACCTGCCGTCTTTCTCCTGACCCAGCTGACGCCTGGATCTCCTAGCCTTCCGGATTTGGAGCTTCCTCCTCGCTGCGGCGAAGTTTCCTTGACGACTTCGCTACTGCGTCTACGGTGCCTTCACCACAGGTCTGCTTCCGGCAACTCGGTAGGTAAGCCCTACGGGGTTCCACACCATTACTTCATTAAAACTTAGTGGCCGGTAAGCTCTACATGGTACTAGGGCATTTACTCATTAAATGCTTACTGATACTATTTGTGCATCCCTCTGGCTACTCTTCCCGTAGCCTGGGTTTTTTTTTTGCTGTATCTTAATGTTACCTGTTCTGCACTCTAAAGACTCCCTCTGTAGTCTGTAGATTCGCTATTACTCTATTCAACTCCTGCCCTCCATCCCTCAGGGGATGCCGGGGATTTAGGCTGGGCAAATGCCATCCCGTCCTGGGCTGCGCTTATGGGACCTCCCCGGGCATCCTCAGCTTGGGAGTCCCCAGGTGTGAAGACTCATTCCTGCTTGTTCCTGGAGATAGCACAGTTACTTACCTGTAACAGGTGATCTCCGGAACAGCAGGAATTAGTCTTCACAACCCGCCCACCTCCCCTAGGAGTTGTATCTCTTTTTTGTATCTATTCCTTCCTCTCCTCTCCTTCTGGCTCAGCTATGAAACTCAACTGGGGAGAGGCAGTAGGAAGGGCGGGAAGCCACTGCGCAGGCGTGGGGTATGCTCCCAAAGGCCTTCTGATTGGATGCTGGGGAGCATTCCCGTGCGGGCTCCGTCGGCGACGTCTCCCACGTGTGAAGACTAATTCCTGCTGTTCCGGAGATCACCTGTTACAGGTAAGTAACTGTGCTTTTCTTCCATGGCTTCAGGTGGGGAGTGCATTTCGCCACATAGAGTGACATCCAGGCTGGGTTATCCTGGTAGCACTGGATTGTCCATGGAGGCCGTGGTTCGGGGACCTGAAACAACTCCTGCAGGAACCTCCTCTGTGACTTCCTACAGCCCCTGGGGCTGTTGCTGCAGGAACTGGTCCTCCTAGACGTCCTGGCTCCCGTCTCACTTATGGCTTGGCTCTTGAGAAGTGGCGTTTAGCACATAAAGGCTATTATCTCCAGGAACAAGCAGGAATGAGTCTTCACATATGGGTATGTCGGTAACGACGGAGTCTGCGCGGGAACGCTTCCCAGCGTCCAATCAAAGAGCTTTTGAAAGCATCCCACCACACCTGCGTGCTGCCTTCCCGCCTTTCCCAACTGCCTCTCCTCGGTTTTCGTTTTCCGCGGAGCCGGCAGGACGTCCTCCTGTCACTGTAGAAAATTCTTGTTTTATTTCTTTATTTTTCTTGTGGTCGCGGCTGTCTTCCCGACGCCACCGGTACCGCCGGTGTTTTCTTTTCTTTTCTTGTAAAATCTTCCTTTTTAAAGGAATATTTTTCTTCATAGTGTCTCACGGTATCTTAGGCCTTTTAGGCCTCTTCTTTTTCCTTCATGGAACCGCCAGCCACTTTCCCCAAGAAATGTTCACACTGTGGCGGTACAACTTTATTTTTAGACCCTCGAAGTCGGTGTCTAACCTGCTTGGGTCCTGACAACAGTTTGGTGAGAAGAGGTCTTCAATATTGAGGTTCCCTCGATACACGGTTTCCCTCCAGCTTCGGGGCACCGTCCCCTCCTTCTTCTACACAGGATCAGGTAACCCACAAACAGTCTGTTAAGACTAGCCAGCCCTCGAGTGGTAGGTCTCATGCACAGCATGTAGACGGCTCCAGCCTTGCCCTCGAGGGCCCACTGGCTTCAAAACCCCGGCGGGAGTCTTCAGTCTCCAAAGCGTTTGAGTGGTTTCAGGTTGTTCCTGGGGTTCACCCCTCACAGAACATACCTGAGCCGTGTCTGGTGGTGGCATCCGCTTCGAGCGGTACCGATACCCCGACATCGGCACTGGTGTTGGATGTTTATGTTTATGTTTTATTTCATTTGATAAAAACCGCCTTTCAGGGTAGGCAAAGCGGTGTACAATAAAACCAAATTAAAAG
The DNA here is from genome assembly GCA_033557465.1 of Ichthyophis bannanicus. Classification (NCBI taxonomy): domain Eukaryota; kingdom Metazoa; phylum Chordata; class Amphibia; order Gymnophiona; family Ichthyophiidae; genus Ichthyophis; species Ichthyophis bannanicus. The sequence continues at coordinate 711,559,376 of CM066033.1, forward strand.
AAGGCCGAAGCCAACGAAATGGAATGGAAATACAAATTCTTAATAGGAAAGCAATAAAACAGGAGAGACAGGACCAAAAACATAAAGGAGGACAAACACGAGGAAAGCAGAGGATAGGGCAAGTGGGATTCACATGAAGGGAGAGGGGACATCAAACGCCAGGGAAAAGAGGTGGGTTTTCAAGTTCTGTTTAAAAGTGGGGTGGTGAGGTTCCAGGCGGAGTGAGGAGGGGAGGGAGTTCCAGAGGGCGGGGCCGGCAAAAAAGAAAGCAGAGGAACGGGTAGATTGTAGATGGGCACGGGAAGGGGAGGGGAGAGCGAGGCGGTTAAGGTGGAAGGAACGAGGAGTGTACCTGGGAGAGTGAAAAGAAAGAAGGTCAGTTAAGTATTGAGGGGTGCCTGTATGAAGAGCTTTGTGAACCAGAATAAGCAGTTTGAAGTGAGCACGGTAGGGAGAGGGGAGCCAGTGAAGACGAAATAGTAGGGGCGTTATGTGATCACAGGGGGAGGAGTGGGTGACCAAACGGGCAGCGGTATTCTGGATCCGTTATAGGCGGGACTGTTGGCATTTAGAAAGGCCGACGAAAAGTGAGTTTGTGAAATCAACCCGTGATATAACCAAAGATAGCAATAAAGTGGTGAGAGCTGAAGGGGATAAGAAAGGGCGAACTGCACGAATTTGTCGGAGGAAGAAAAAGGAGGATTTAGTGACATGTGATATATGGGTGTGGAAAGATAGGTCAGAATCAAAGTGAACCCCAAGATAATGAAAGGAAGAGACTAGAGGGACAGGAGAGCCAGAGAAAGAAGGGGCCAGCGTGGGGGGTGGGTTGTTGTGAGAGAACCAGATAGCAATAGTCTTGGTGAGATTAAGGTGAAGACAGTTGCGAGTCAGCCAATTGGCCACAGTGGAGAGGCAGGAGTTTAACGCGGAGAGGTCAGGACAAGAAGGGGAGGTGTGGTGTAGCAGAATAATGTCGTCAGCGTAGAGAAAGGCAGATAATCCAGACTGTTGAATTAAAAGGGCCAAGGGGGCTAAGAAAAGGTTAAAAAGAAGGGGAGCCAGGACAGAACCCTGAGGGACCCCACAAGAAAGAGGGAAAGAGTCCGAGGGAGGGGTAGAGGAGGAAGGTGACAGGACAGCACAAGAACGAGAAGAAAGAAAAGAGTGGAACCAACGGTGAACAGTACTACAAAGACCTGCTTCCCGTAGACGAAGAAGAAGGAGGGAGTGGTCAACCAAATCAAAAGCAACGGAAAGGTCAAGTGCAACCGCCACCGATGAAACACTCCTCACCAGGGATGGTCATCTGGCGTCCTCGGTGCCTTCGGGACCGGTGGATACACTCCAGATTGACCTTCCATTATCGGTACCAGCACCGATACTACCACCGACGTCGGTACCCTCCAGACGTGCATCGATAGCCTTGCCTCCTTCGATGCCGAGTCTGGAATCGATCTCCAGTCTGGAGGACTGGGTGCAGACTCGCCTTGGTACCGGTTCTCGGTGGTACCGAAGGCTCGGTTCCGATGATTCGGATCCGCAACTCTCGGTTCCCTTGAGGCCCACTGAGTTGCCACTGGTTGACCTTCATTCACCGGTATCAGGCACGGTACCGAAGTCGGTGCCGATGTCCTCATTACCCTTACGGTCGGTGTCTTTCATGCTTTGTTCATCGATGCCCAGTTTAGAATCGCTCTCTAGTCTGGAAGACTCGGTACCAATACACTTTGGTACCGACACCGATCGATGCCGGTGGCTCGGTACCAAGGATAGCACCCGGAGGTTTTCGGTTACCTCGGTACCGATTGAACGGTCTCCGATGACTGCTCCGATGTCTTTGTCGGGTTCGACTCTGACATCGGTACCGATATCCACAGTACCATCGTGGCGAACTCCTGCCATGCTATTTTCAACAGGATCGCTCCCTTCTATGCCAAGCTTGGAGTCGATACCTGGCATGGACAATGTGGTAATGTCGGTCGCTGCTCCTGACAGCCAGTACTGGCGACCATCCTTTAAGCATTCCACACTGCACTGTGCATGATCTTCTATTCCTATATATCTGGATAGCTCTGTCGGTGCTCAGGCTAGTTCTTCAGATCTAACCTGTCCAAGGGAAATTCCTGTTGGGGAACCCTCTTTTCAGAGTTTCCTGCTGGATATAGCAAGATCTCTTGCCATTCCTATCCCAGGACATGATCCTACACAGGGCGCTCTGTCTACCAAAGCAAAGGAGAACATAATGCTTCCTTTGCATCATTCCTTGCAGGATCTCCTTCTAGGAATGTGGGAAACACCTTTAAGGGTACCCCCACCTTCCAGAGCAACTGATCTCTTATATCAGGTGCCCCCCTCTCCAGGGTTTCAAGACTCAACTTCCTCATCATTCCATAGTTGTGGAATCAGCAATGAGGCGGGTAAAGAGCAAGAAAAAGCACTCTTCTTATCCGCCAGGTCGTGAGTCTAAGACACTTGATGCCTTTGGATGTCAAACCTTCCAGACATCTATGCTCTCTGCAAGAATATATTTTCTATATGAGTCTATCTCTTGAGGAGGTCACAAAGCAATTACATCTTTTGACTCCTTTCCTTCCAGAGTCCAAGAGTGCAGACTATTCTTAACTGCTCAAGCATCTCCAGAATAACTCTTGGTTTCTTACTCGTGCTTCCCTAGACTCTTTTGAGTCTGTTAGCAGGACTTCTGCTATAACTATAGGGGCACGACGTAGAGCCTGGCTCCAAGCTTCAGACTTGGAAAAATGGGCACAACACAGACTGGGACATACTCCTTGTACTGGAGACCATCTTTTCAATAAGGAGTCTTTACATCAGGTTACTCAGTTTTCTGATCAATCCATTAGATGCTTGTAACTCTTGGGATTAGAATCTGCAGTTGCTTCTTTTCAATAGAGACAATCCATTGCTGTCATTCTAAATCCTAAACATGGATCTCTTCCCAAAAGACATCCATTCGTCCTATGTTCTATGAGCTGTCAGGATGTTCATGCTTCTAGGTCACAGGATTTTCCTCTTTTCCTGCTAAGGAAAGAGGTCTATCCACTACCAAACAATAGTTTCCTGTGCCAGCATGTCTTTTTTCCTTCCTATAAACTTACTACTTTGTAAGTTTTCTTCAGCTCCATTTTCTTTACCCTCTTACCAGGTTTTTTCCCTGTAAGAGCGGTATTGCTACACTGGAGGGCTTTTTCTTCAGCCTCTCTAGTTTTCTTACTTTCCAGTGCGGAGTTCTCTTCTCTGAGTTGACTCCTCTTTTTAATCTTGCCTTGAAGCAGTTCATCAGACACATCCAGAGTTTTCTACTCTTGTTTTGTCTGTTCTTTCTGTTTTTAATCAGTACCATTCTTCTGCTGTCTGGCAAGCAGCTGCCAGTGCAGGAGCCTTAATGTTTGGACCACTGGTTCTTGTTCTCCAGCAACCAGATTTGTCCTCCACTAACATTCTGTCTGGTCTTAGTAGTGACTCCAAGGCAGTGCTGTCATCTAGCCTGAAAATATTTTCACTACAAGCTTGTTGGATTATCTTCTCTTTCTGCCATCTCCATTCCCCTGGGTTTGGCAGCATAGTTGACATAGGTACTGGCTGTCCTGCAGCCAGTTCTATCTCCTCATTCTCCTGCATCATGCTCTCTGCAATTCTACAGAGAAGCTCTCCACTATGAGCCCTTGCTAGAGAGCATGGGTTTTTTTTCTCCAACAGCTATACTAGATGGTTGAAAAAGGTTTTTTCAGTCATGTCTCCCATGACTAGAAAAGTTCTCCTTTTTAATATAAAGGACATAGGTCTCCTCTTAAGTGAAAGCTTAAGGAGTTGTTAATTCCCTACTTTGGCCCATAGTATTTCCAATAGGGAATATGTTTTCTCCTTCCAGCTCGTCGTCATGGTAAGAACGCATGATACCTTTTTGCCCTTAAGCAGGTCAGCATGGTATCTCATCCCTATGCGTCTTTTGTTCACTTACCATGCAAAAGGTCTAGAATACTCGGGCCTTGCTGGCTGCAGACTGATATTATCCTCTGCTTTTCACGTAACCATCCTGGTTATTCTACTACCTAGTATCCCTGTAACCATAACCAGTGGAAATTGATTCTCTCTATATCTTCTCAAGTAGGCTCCACCTTCTTGTTCTAAGATGAATCTTTCCTCTCCACCTTTTCCTATGTGAATACCTTTTTGTAGGCATATATCTGTCTGCTTCTTGCAGACTTCCATATAGAGGCCTATATATTCATACCTATAGCACACATCTTACAGATGTCTATGTCTATCATTTGTGTGTATTTTATGCCCTTCATATCTCACTATAGATATAATCTCATATATCTATATGTTATATATCTATATATATATATATATATATATATATATATATATATATGTCGAGATATTTCTCTATCGGTAGATATGTATTCTGCTTTATCTACCTGACTGTCAAGGCTCATATAGCTTTATGATTCTGACAGATGGGCTTTACCCATACTTCTGCTATCCAGCATGTTTTGGGGTCCTACACTCACAACCACTTGCGTGGTAGTTAACACCTACCATACCCTTAAGGTTAAGCACCTCTGAAGCTCTCCATGTTCCAATATCTCTCCCAGCTGACTTCAGTTAGGAGAGACATTGCGGATCTTCAGCTAATCACAGGCTCTAATGCCTCCGGCGTTTGTCCTTTCTTTGGGATACAAGGGGTTCCCATACCTTTTCTCCCCACAAGGACTGGGCCTGTTTGTCCAAATCGGTTAGCTTTTCTCTTTTGTCCTAAGAGTGAACCACTCTGCCTCCAAAGGAGTTTGGCTTTTCTCATAAAGCCTTCCGCTAAAGGCCCACCGTTTTTGTACTACCCCAGTTTTTCTGCTGGGGTTATCTGTTACCTTTCAGGATTCTGACCTCCATTGTTTTTCCTACAGGTTTACTACCTCCACTTACAGTGAGGTCCTTCTCGAGGTTCCTCTACTGGGTTCCTCAGTAGATCCCATGAACCTCCATACTCTGCAGTCCTGTTAGGGGAGGTCCATATTGCAATACTTTTTCTTTGCAATATCATTGATGACAATTATCATCCACACATTGATTCCTTGTCTACAATCCTATGCTAGGTTAGCTGTTCCACAGCACCTTTCTTTCTTCAACTCCTACCCTCCATCCTCAGGATGCCTGGTGTTGTGGGAAATAGCATGTTCAGACCTATGACATGCTGGGACTCCAGGCATCTCAGCTTGGGAGTCCCCATATGTGAAGACTCATTCCTGCTTGTTCCTGGAGATAGCACAGTTACTTACCTGTAACAGGTGATCTCTGGGAACAGCAGGAATAAGTCTTCACAACCCACCCACCTCCCCAGGAGTTGTATCTCTATCTGTCCTTTCCTCTCTCTCTCTTTGTCTCAGCTTTAAAACTTAACTGAGGAGAGGCAGTTGGGAAAGGCAGGAAGGCAGCACGCAGGCATGGTGGGATGCTTCCAAAAGCTCTTTGATTGGACGCTGGGAAGCGTTCCCGCGCAGACTCCGTCGGTACCGACGTACCCATATGTGAAGACTTATTCCCGCTGTTCCCAGGGATCACCTGTTACAGGTAAGTAACTGTGCTTTCTCGCTGTGGTTTCATAAGAACATAAGATATGCCATACTGGGTCAGACCAAGGTCCATCAAGCCCAGTATTCTGTTTCCAACAGTGGCCAATCTAGGTCATATGTACCTAGCAGTTTCCCCAAGAGACACAAGTTCCACAATGCTTGTACTGGGTCAAGCATTGATATCTTAGGTCACTTCTTAATAATGGTTTATGGACCTTTCCTCCAGGAACTTGTCCGAACCTTTTTTAAACCCAGCTACACTAACAGCCTTTACTACATCCTCCGGTAACAAATTCCAGAGTTTGATTACACGTTGAGTGAAAAAATATTTTCTTTTATTAGTCTTAAATAGTTTACCCTGTAGCTTCATTGCATGTCCCCTAGTCTTTCTATATTCTGATAAGGTAAACAATCGATCTACGTTTACCCGTTCCACTCCGTTCATTAATTTATAGACTTCTATCACATCTCCCCTCAGCCGTCTCTTTTCCAGGTTAAAGAGCCCTAACCTTTTTAGCCTTTCTTCATAGGAGTATCCTTCCATCCCCTTTACCATTTTGGTGGCTCTTCTCTGTACCTTTTCTAAAATCGCTATATCCTTTTTAAGATACGGTGACCAGAATTGCACACAATATTCAAGGTGCGGTCTCACCATGGAACGATATAGAGGCATTATGATATCTTTTGCTTTATTTTCCATTCCTTTCCTTATCATACCTAGCATTCTATTTGCTCTCTTGGCCGCCGCTGCACACTGGGCCGAGGGTTTTAACATGGTATCCACAATGACGCCTAAATCTTTTTCCTGGGTGGTGGTTCCTAATGTGGAACCTTGCATCGTGTAACCATAGTTTGGGTTGTTCTTCCCTAGGTGCATAACCTTGCACTTGTCCACATTAAATTTCATCTGCCATTTTGATGCCCAGTCTTCCAATTTATCAAGATCCTCTTGCAATTTTTCACAATCCTCTTGGGTTTTAACAACTTTAAATAGTTTTGTGTCATCTGCAAATTTGATAACCTCACTCGTTATTCCACTTTCCAGGTCATTTATGAATATGTCAAAAAGCAGCGGACCCAGCACAGATCCCTGGGGTACCCCACTATTCACATTTCTCCATTGGGAAAATTGGCCATTTAGCCCTACCCTCTGCTTTCTATCTTTTAACCAGTTCCTGATCCACAATGGTACATTGCCTCCTATCCCATGACTCTTTAGTTTTGCCAAAAGTCTCTGATGAGGGACCTTGTCAGAGGCTTTCTGAAAGTCCAGATACACAATATCAACCGACTCACCTTTGTCCACCTGTTTATTCACTCCTTCAAAAAAACATAACAGATTAGTAAGACAAGATCTTCCTTGTCTAAAGCCATTTTGGCTGTCTCCCATTAGGTCGTGACTATCTACATGCTGAGTAATTTTATTCTTTATGATGGTTTCTACCATTTTTCCCGGTACTGACGTCAGGCTCACCGGTCTGTAGTTTCCCGAATCACCCCTGGAGCCCTTTTTAAAAATTGGTGTTACATTGGCGATCTTCCAATCTTCAGGTATTAGAGATGATTTTAATGATAGTTCACAGATTACTGATAGCAGTTCTGCAATCTCATATTTCAGTTCTTTTTACACCCTTGGATGTATACCATCCGGCCCAGGTGATTTGCTACTCTTCAGTTTATCTAATAGTTGTAAGACATCTTCCCGATGTATCGATATTTCCTTCAATTCTTCCGCACCTTTAAATACCACTTCAGTCATGGGTAACATCCCTACATCTTCCTCAGTAAAGACGGAAGCAAAGAATTCATTCAGTCTCTCCGCTATCACCTTGTCTCCTCTTAGTGCTCCTTTAACCCCTTTATCATCTAATGGACCAACTGACTCTCTCACAGGTTTTTTGCTACGAAAGTACTTGAAAAGGTCTTTATTTCACGTTTTTGCTTCCGCAGCAAGCTTCTTCTCAAATTCTCTCTTTGCCTGCCTTATCAATGCTTTGCATTTGACTTGCCAGTGCTTGTGCTGTTTCCAGGTTTCGTTGTTTGGCTCTTTTTTCCATTTCCTGAAAGATGCTTTTTTGGCAACAGCAGCCTCTCTGACCTCACCTTTAAACCATGCTGGCAGTTTTTTGGACTTCCTTCCACTTTTCTTAAAGCGTGGAATACAGCTGGTCTGGGCTTCCAAGATAGTATTTTTCAACAACACCCAAGCTTGATGAACGTCTTTAACCTTCACAACTGCTCCTTTTAGTTTTTTCTTAACTTTTTTCCTCATTTTATCATAGTCTCCCTTTCGAAAGTTAAAAGGTAGTACTGTGGATTTCCTTACTATCCCTCCTCCACTAATTAAATCAAAGGTGATCATGCTATGATCACTATTGCCAAGTGGCCCCAACATCCTTATCTCTTGCACTAGATCTGGTGTTCCACTAAGGACTAGGTCTAATATGGCTTCCCCTCTGGTTGGTTCATGAACCAGCTGCTCCAAGAAGCAGTCATTTATTTCATCTAGGAACTTTATCTCCCTAGCATGTCCTGACGTGACACTGACCCAGTCGATACCGGGGTAATTGAAATCACCCATTATTATTACTGCGCTGTAACTTTTGTTAGCTTCCTTGATTTCTTTGAGCATTTCATCATCCATTTGGTCATTCTGGCCAGGTGCTCGACAGTACACTCCCACTGCCATTGCCTTCCCCCTTTTATATGGAATTTCAATCCATATAGATTCTACAGCAGATTTTGTTTCCTGCAAAACTTTAATCCTTTCTGAGTCAATGCCCTCTCTAACATAGAGCGCAACCCCTCCACCAATTTGATCAGCTCTATCATTACGATATAGTTTGTACCCAGGTATCAGTGTCCCACTGGTTGTTCTCCTTCCACCATGTCTCTGAAATTCCAATCATATCTTACCTTTCATTTAGTGCTATATATTCTAACTCTCCCATCTTATTCTTTAGACTTCTAGCATTTGCATACAAGCATTTTAGAGAATGTATTTTATTCATGTTAATTTGGCTTTTGTTAGACATGGGTAAATTGGGATCTTTAAGCTCTGTCTGCTCCATACTTGAGGGCATTTGGGCTACTTTACTCTTTTGTGGAACCTCTCTGCTTTTGATAGTATCCTTCAAGGATACTTTCTTCCGAACCATCCGCTCTTGGGCGACTGTCGGCTTTCCCCTAATATCTAGTTTAAAAGCTGCTCTATCTCCTTTTTAAAGGTTAATGCCAGCAGCCTGGTTCCATCCCGGTTAAGGTGAAGCCCATCCCTTTGGAAGAGCCCCTCCTTTCCCCAGAATGTTCCCCAGTTCCTAACAAATCCAAAACCCTCATCTCTGCACCATTGTCTCATCCACGCATTGAGACTCCGGAGCTCTGCCTGCCTTTTGGGTCCTGCGCGTGGAACAGGAAGCATTTCGGAGAATGCTACCCTGGAAGTTCTGGATTTCAACTTCCTACCTAAAAGCCTAAATTTTGCCTCCAGAACCTCCCTACCACATTTTCCTATGTCATTGGTACCGACATGTACCAAGACAGCAGACTCCTCCCCAGCACTATCTAAGACCTTATCTAGGTGGCGCGTGAGGTCCGCTACCTTCGCACCAGGCAGGCATGTTACCAGGCGATCCTCACGTCCACCAGCCACCCAGCTATCTACATGCCTAATGATCGAATCACCAACTATAACGGCTGTCCTAACCCTTCCCTCATGGGCACATAGCCCTGGAGAAACTCCCTCTTCTAAAGCAAGGAGAGGTTCTAACGGCCTTGCCTACGTCTGTGTCTAGTGCCTGTTTGAGCATTAGTTCTGTGACTGTCGGTTTGGCCTTAGTACTGTGGACTTACCTTCCTTGCTTGCCTTTCTTTAGGACAGCCTTGAAAAGTACCTCTTCCTTAATTTCCTAAAGGTTCAGTTGGCATGCTTCAAAGGGCCAGTGGCGCGGCATCTTATAGTCTTGTACTCGATTGTGTCTTGTTCCCTTCAGGGGTATGACACTTGTGTCGTCCCTTATATTCAGTCATATTCTCTCGGGTTTTCTGCTTAGTTCTCTGGGTCTTAATGCCCTGAGTCCTGTGAGCGCAAGGTGGGCCGTGCTTAAATATCTATCCCTTAAGATCATCGTCTTGGTTGCGATCTGTTTGGCGAGATGTATCTATGAGTTGCAGGCATTGTCATGCAGGAATCCTTGCCATTTCATAGGAGACTATATACACGGCCTGTCCTTTTCTCCTTGCTCAATGTGGTGTCATCCTTTCATGTTAATTAGGTGGTCTGTCTGTCCTTTTCTAAAGAATAGTGCCAAGGGAAGGATAAGGACCTCCTATTTATGCTGTTTGCAGGCCCGCGGAAGAGTGACACAGCCATTAAGTCTACCTTGGGGCACTGGATCAAGAAGGCTATTGCCTCAGTGTATCTGTTGCAGAACTGGCCAGTTCTGGAGGGTGTGCGTGTGCACTTGGATGTAGGTATCCTCCGGGGTGGAGCGTAGCTAGATCATCCCCTCAGATATTTGTCAGGCGGCAACGTGGGCATCACATTCCACTTTTGTCAAGCATTACTGCTTGGATGTCCATGCTCTGATGGATATTACCTTTTGGCTCAGATTTTTAAAAGCTGCCATGTCTTCTTTCCATCCAGTAGCATTGTAACTTTGGTACATTCCACTTGTCTGAATTAGTCTAAAGGGACTATATGGAAGGTGACATTTTACTTACTGGATAATGCTAGACCAGTCCAGTGCCTGCCCTTGTGACCTGTGATTGATTATGATTTACTGTGTTAATCTGTGGTTGTGTCTATGGGCCCATATCTGCTTGACAGGCCTTCTGTCTGAAGATGATCCTGTATAGTTATGGTTCCTTGTTCTGTTGAACATTGTGTGTGGTTGGGAATTCTTGATCATGTTCTTGTTTCAGAATACTGAGGTGTGCCTCTAGCTGCATTGACTGGTAGAGCAGGATGGAGTCATAAGAAACATCTGGAATTTTGTCTCTGTCTCCACCTCTGCTGGTAGGGGGACACAACCAACGTCTGGACTGGTGTAGCAGGACTCAAGGAAAGAACATTATCTGGTAAAGGAAAATGTCATCTTCTGCAGCAAAGCTGGAGAATTGCTATGTTTCTCTGAGGTAGAGAGAGAGCAAATTACTCTTTTCTCCAGGACCAAGCAGGAAGTCAGTCCTCACTTATGGGTGACGTCGGCGCCGACGGAGCCCTCGCGGAGCAATTTTCCCCAGCTTTCAAAGAAAGCCTTTGGGAATTGCAGCGCGCATGCGCGGTCCCCTTCCCGCCCAAGGGTGCCATCTTAGCCAGTCTTCTTTTTTCCGCGGAGCCCTACAGACGTACCCGTCGTGTCCCCGCGAAAAAGTTGATTTTCTTTAGAATTACTCTGTTTTTCCATTCGGTTCGACGCCGGTCTTTTTCCCGCCGGACTCGCGACGCCGGTCACGAGTCCTCTTCTTATTTTTCGGTTTTTCTGACTTAGTCAGTTTTCGTTTCGGTTTTTCCCTGGCAGCCCGGTCCTTTGACCTCGCCGGGGCCCTTTTTCCCCCGATGGCTGCCAGTGGTTTCAAGCGGTGTGGTCAGTGTGACCGAAATATGTCACTAACTGACACACACGACAATTGCCTCCGCTGCCTGGGCCCGGATCATGAAGAAATGATCTGTGGGCCTTGTGGCAAACTATCCTCCAAAGCGTTGAGAAGTCGGCGGCATCAGCGGGATAGAATCTTCGCTGACCCCAGCCGTACCCGGACCTCGTCGGAGGCCTCCGCGTCCAGGGGTTCCAGCTCGGACCGTCGCCGGAGTTCCTCCGACAGGGGTTCTCCCTCCGGGGACCATCGACGGAAGGCGGCGTCGGTGGACGCTCCTGGCTCCGCGAGGGCCAGGTCGCATAGCCCCGACAGCCGCCCCGGGTCCTTGGAGAAGGAGCACCTCATGAAGCGACCTCGCCTGGAGTCGGAGCTGCCTGCTCGGGTAAGTCCTGTGGTCCTTCTGGACTCGCCTCCACGACAGCCGACGTCGGGCCCGGCGCCGTCGGGGCCCGAGTCGGGGGCTGCTGGGTCACCTGAGCTCGGACTCAGGTTGACGGCCTTGGAGAGCAGACTGTCTGCCTTCATGGACCAGCAGCGGGCACTGCTCGCTGGCTTCGCTGGCGCCGCTGCCCCGACCGCCGGGACGTCGACGTCGAAGTCGACCCCGGAGACCGAGCCGATCCTCGAGTCGATGCGAACTCGAGTCGATCCTCGGTCGAGGTCGCCCTCGGCCTCCCGTTCGGGACCGAGGTCGCCGACGCCGACTCCCTCGGCGTCGGGGCGGCAGGCGCCGCGCCCTACCCGGGCCGACCCCACCGAGTCCTCGTCGGAGTCGGTCTGGGAGTCTGAAGAGGAAGAGTCGCCTGATTCTTTTCGGACTCGGTGTGTCCCCTCGGACTCACCTGAGTCCGAACCTCGGAAGCAGTCCCCCCCGGAGGATGCCCGGTTCTCGGACTTCGTCAGGGATATGGCCAAGGCTTTGGCCTTCCCTGCGGATCCCGAGGAGGAGCCTCGAGCCGAAGAGCTCGACGCCCTCCAGTATGACTCTCCCGCCAGGGAACACTTTACTGTACCGGTTCCTCCCATGCTGGAACGACTGCTCTTCCGCATGTGGGAGAGTCCGGCCACCTCGCCGGTCCTGAGCAAGCGGATCGATTCTATCTATCGAGTCCGCAAGAGCCCTGGCTTCCAGAAAGCACAGCTACCACACCATTCCATGGTAGTGGAATCGGCCATGCATCGTCTTAAGAGCCAGAAGATGCACTCCTCGGTGCCTCCTGGCAGGGAGGCCCGTAACCTGGATGGCCTTGGTAAGAAGTGTTTCCAGGGCTCTATGCTCGCCTGTCGTGTCCCAGACCTACCAGCTATACATGGGCATGTATCTCCGAGACCTGGCTAAAGAGCTAGCCGGCTTCTCCGCTGGTTTGTCCGAGGAACCCTTGCGGAGGTTCCTGGCCTTGTCCACTGGCATTCGGGAATGCTCAAAATTCATGTCCCGAGCAGCCTATGATGGCTTTGAAGCATCGGCTCGAGTGGCCGCAGCCGGCATCGGTGCCCGCCGACAGGCTTGGCTTCAGTCGTCTGACCTTGAGCCCTGGGTGCAGGACAAGTTGGTCGATGTCCCTTGCTGAGGCGAAAACCTCTTTGGCAAGCCCATGGCTGATAAGGCTGCACAAATTGAGACAGAGACTCTCACCAGGACTAGGCTTTCTAGGAAGACCTCCGCCCCTTCCCAGAAAAAGAAGGGCTCGGGAAAGAAGTCCTTTTACCCGAGGAAGGCGACTGCCTACAAACAATACCCCCACTATCAGGCCCCTGCAGCTCCCCAACAGGGCCAGCAGGCCAAGGGACGGGGTAACGGGTCCCGTAGGCAGCAAGTCCCCAAGCCTGCACCACCAGCCCCAGCTCCGCAGGGTGGGGGTTTTTGACTCCTTAAGCATAGCCTCTCCCCCCCCGCTGGCTCCTCCCAGCACCGGAGGCCGGCTGGTTCACTTCGCCCACAGGTGGTCCAGCATCACCTCAGATGCCTGGGTGCTTCAAGTCGTGCGAGAAGGCTATCTTCTCCACTTCCACCAGGTCCCTCCCTCCTATTTTCCGGGAGAACCTCCACGACCCCCTCTGCACAGGGAATTACTCCTTCAGGAGTTAGCAGGTCTTCTACAGGATCAGACGGTGGAACCGGTGCCCCACCACCTGAAGGGTCAAGGCTTTTATTCCCGGTATTTTCTAATACCAAAAAGAACAGGAGGCCTCAGACCCATCCTGGACTTTTTTTTTTTTTTTATTTAGTATACATTTGTATACCGCTACTTCCAGCGATCAGCAGCGGTTTGATTACAGATTGGAAATTGTCAAATCATGACAGGAAATTTTTGAGGTATAAACACATTGATTAGACAGGAAAGCACAGCACACAGAGAACTATTTTACAGGGAACATGGGCTATGGAGGGTTAAGTGGCTTGCCCAAGACCACAAGGAGCACCTGTGGGACTAGAATCCCCAGTCCTTCCGGCCCAAGATTGCTGTCCTCTAGTGGGATTTGAACCCCCGACCTTCCGGCCCGAAGTACCTTGCCCCAACCACTAGGCCACTCCTCCACTTGCGCAACCTCAACAAGTTCCTCGTGCGGGAGAAGTTCAAAATGCTTACCCTTGGAATCCTTCTGCCCTACCTCCAGCAGGGAGATTGGCTATGCTCCTTGGATCTAAAGGATGCCTACACGCACATCCTCATCCACCCAAGCCACCGCCAATACCTAAGGTTTGTGGTGGCAGGAAATCATTACCAGTACAGAGTACTGCCCTTTGGCCTGTCCTCCGCACCGCGAGTCTTCACAAAATATCTCGCGGTGGTGGCGGCCCATCTCCGGCTTCACGGCCTCTATGTCTTTCCGTACCTCGACGACTGGCTCATCAGAGCAGCGTCCGCTCTGGAGGTCACCAACGCCACGCGCCGCACGGTGACTCTTCTCCAGTACTTGGGCTTTGTTATAAACTTCGCAAAGTCCACTTTGCTCCCCTCACAGGATCTCGAGTTCATCGGCGCAAGGCTGCACACTCCTCAGGCACGAGCGTACCTACTGCTCGACAGGGCTCAACGGCTCATGGACCTAGCCGACCGTTTTCGCAGCCAGCCCCTGGTCTCCGCCAGGCGCTTCCTGAGACTACTCAGCCATATGGCTTCCACCGTCCATGTGACCCCCAATGTCCGCCTGAATATGCGGCCTGCTCAATGGTGTCTCCGCCGGCAGTGGCGACAAGCCACAGGCGGCCTAGCAGACCTAGTGCACGTCTCCGAGCCGCTGATCTTGTCTCTCCGGTGGTGGCTTCAGAGGCCGAACCTGATATTCGGCATGCCTTTCCAGTCACCTCAGCCGGCCCGGGTGCTGACAACAGATGCATCCCTCCTGGGCTGGGGAGCGCATTGCCAAGGGGCACGTACTCAGGGCCTCTGGACCACGTGGGAGTCTGCTCAGCAGATCAACTTCCTGGAGCTCAGGGCGATCCGCCTGGCTCTCAAGGCCTTCTCCCACCTGACTTCTCACCAGTCCGTCCTTGTCCAGACGGACAATCAAGTTGCCATGTTCTACGTGAACAAGCAGGGGGGCACGGGCTCCTTCCCCCTCTGTCGGGAGGCACAGAAGCTCTGCTCTTGGGCCGTCAGTCACGGCGTTCTCCTCAAGGCAGTTTATCTCTCAGGCCAAGAGAATTGCCTGGCGGACAAACTCAGCAGGATCCTCCAGCCGCACGAGTGGCGTCTGGATCCCTTGGTAGTTCAGAAGCTCTTTCTAAAGTGGGGCCTCCCCACGGTGGATCTCTTTGCCAGTCCTCACAACCGGCAACTTCCTCGCTTCTGCTCTCGTCAGCCACACCTCCTTCGGGTTGCGGCGGACGCTTTTCTACTCTCATGGTCGGGGAGCCTTCTGTATGCTTTCCCTCCCATCCCGCTAGTCTCTCGGACTCTCTTCAAGGTTCTCCGAGACAAAGCCTTCATGATCCTGGTGGCTCCTCGCTGGCCCAGGCAGCCGTGGTTTCCACTCCTGCTGCAATTAGCGGTGGAGGATCCGTTCCCTCTGGGGTTTCAACCGGATCTCCTCACTCAGGATCAGGGGTCTCTGCTACACCCCAACCTCAGGTCTCTCAATCTGATGGCCTGGCTGCTGAGAGGGTAGTCCTTGCTCCCCTCCTCCTGCCGGCAGAGGTGGAAGAGGTCGTCCTAGCTTCTCGGCGACCTTCTACTCGAAAATGCTACGCCCTTAAATGGCGTCGCTTTTTTCCGTTTGGTGTACCCGACAGTCTCAGGATCCCTTCTCCTGCCCGGTGTCGGTGGTCTTGCAGTACTTGCTTTACCTCTCTAATCTGGGACTTAAGTCCAACTCCGTCAAAGTTCACCTCAGTGCTCTTTCAGCACATCATGTGCCGGTGGACGGCAGACCTCTCTCCAACGACCCTCTCGTAGCGAGGTTTCTCCGAGGTCTCCTTCTACTTAAACCACCTCTGCGCCCGCCAGCGCCTGACTGGGACCTGAACGTGGTTTTACAGCGGAACAGCTGTCCGCCTTTTGAACCTATGGCTACCTGTTCTCTCCGTTTTCTTTCTTGGAAAACACTGTTCTTGATAGCCCTCACTTCCGCTAGACGCGTAAGTGAATTGCAGGCCCTCGTGTCTGATCCCCCTTACACTCGGTTCTACAAAAATAGGGTAGTCCTACGGACTCACCCAAAATTTCTTCCAAAAGTGGTCTCCCCCTTTCACATCAATCAGGAGGTGGTACTTCCAACCTTCTTTCCCAGACCACACTCCAGCCGAGCTGAAACGGTCCTCCATACCCTGGACTGTAGAAGGGCTTTGAACTTCTACCTTGACCGTACGCGGGAGCACCGTAAAGCTGCTCAGCTTTTTGTGTCTTTTGACCCCAATAAATTGGGGCTCCCGGTCTCCAAGCGTACTCTGTCCATCTGGGTTGCGGACTGTATCTCTTGGGCTTATGGGGCAGCCGGACTCTCCTTGGAAGGTCGAGTCACGGCTCATTGCGTTCGGGCAAAGGCTACGTCAGTGGCTTACCTCCGCTCTGTTCCGCTGGCAGACATCTGCCGGGCCACTACTTGGTCTTCGAGCCAGACTTTTGCGGTCCATTACTGTCTCGAGAGGGAGTCCCGCAGGGACAGTGCTTTCGGACAGGCAGTCCTCCGTAATCTCTTCGAGGTCTGAGCAACTCCTACCCTCCATCCCGGATGTGGGCTACCGGTGGGTAATAATTCAGCGAAGATTCTTTCCTTCTGTGCTGCTGAGCTAGAGGGAGCTCATTTTTGTGCTTAGGGTCTCCGGTAGCCTTGAGCTTGGGAGTCCCATAAGTGAGGACTGACTTCCTGCTTGGTCCTGGAGAAAGCGTAGTTACTCACCTGTAACAGGTGTTCTCCAGGAGCAGCAGGAATCAGTCCTCACAACCCTCCCTCCTCCCCATGGAGTTGCAATCATCTGCTTTAGTTTTTTTTGCAAATTTTTATGCTGTCTTTTTTAGCTATGTCATCTGACTGGCTAAGATGGCACCCTTGGGCGGGAAGGGGACCGCGCTTGCGCGCTGCAATTCCCAAAGGCTTTCTTTGAAAGCTGGGGAAAATTGCTCCGCGAGGGCTCCGTCGGCGCCGACGTCACCCATAAGTGAGGACTGATTCCTGCTGCTCCTGGAGAACACCTGTTACAGGTGAGTAACTACGCTTTATCAGGTCTTGCTGAGTATCTTTGCATGACGACTCTGTTGGTATAGGTTTTCTACAAAAGATCAGCAAGGCAATACCTATACTTCTATATGACAGAATGGGAAAAGAAATATTCATATTAGTCGCATGTCGCCCAGGATTAAGGTTGTAGAGAATAATGCAGGTGCCGAAGGTAAAGATAACATCTTTGCTATAAAAATAGGTCAAGGTGAACTTGTTCATTGACTCAGTACATTGAGAGAGAGAGAGAGAGAGAGGACAGGAGTTAATGAAAAGCCTGAGGATTAAGTGGATCTCTGCAGATAGAGATAAATTACTGCTACATTTTTATGCTGCTAACCCTTTATTTAAATGAAGAGGGTGTATGAAGAGAGACCGCCAAAAACTGGAAGAAAGAGGAATACTGCTATAGGAAAAAGAATATTACTCAATGGAATGCTAAATGTGCCATCGTCAGGCAAGCTCTTCAGAGATGAAGTTTTAATGTGGACAAGTGCAAAGTGATGCACATAAGAGAGAATAACCCAAGCTATATTTATATAATATTAGATTCCACATGAGTAGTTCAGGAGGGTAGAAATTTTGTTACCCTCTTAAATCTCTCTGACTAACAAGTCAGAGTGGGGATCATAATGTGAGATTTGGGCCACTCCTGATTTACAGTTTAAAGTTCAGAGTTAGTAAATTTTTATCCTGGGCATCAGTATGCCAGCAACTTATCAGTTGCATCAATTCTTAAACCAGTAATGACATTGCAGAGAAAAATGGGTCTCTTGTTACATGTGTCAGTTGATTTAGGAGGTATGCTGTTATAGTCTTAAAAGAAAGCAAGCACATAGCAGCTTGATTTTAGAGATTTAAAAGTCTCTTGATAGATTTAGGTAGGCTCTTATAGTCTCAAAGAATTTAGAAAGGTAGTTAGTCTTTTTCCCACCCACACGAGGCACATACTTTGATTTGTTAGTTATCCCAATTAAGAGAGAGTGAATTGAATTAAGTGCCACATATATGATCTCCCAGTTAGTGAGAGCTTCATATGTGTGCATTTGGTACAAAGAACTTCTGGCATTTAGAGAGCAAGTCCAATCTCTGGAGGCTAGTGTAGCGGACTTGGAGAACTGAAGCAAACAGAGAAGTATGTATAGGAGAACTACCAGGGTGTAGAGTATAAATTCCCACCTATAGTTTGGCAGCCTCAGTGTTGCTTTAACCCTTTCCAGGCCAAGCCTAAAACTCTCGTGATCCAAAAGTCTGACTAAATATTCCTATCAAATGGTATATAATACATGACCATAGCAGAAAGAAAATCACTATTAGAACATATTGAATAAGACGGGTACAATTTTCCTGAAATATGCAAAAATTAACCCAGCTGCAGAATGTGGATTAAAATTTTAAAGTAGGCCTTCAAAGGGTTAAAGGGGAGCTCATATTAGTGTAGCAGGAAATGATCCTATAACCAAGACCCATCCTCCAGGGTATGTATTATCCCCTCACACTTAGGATGTGTCTCCATGGGCTGCTTGTATGACTTTATTAGTTTAGTTATTTAAAGTTGCTAAAGGAATAAGGATACCTAAACCAGTATAAAGTTTTTTGTTTTTTTTTTAATTTTTTTATTTATGCAATTTTACAAACTTACAAGAAAAACTTGCACAGAAAGAGCACAAAACAAAGAATAAGGATAACTCTCCACCCAAGGAGCATATCAAAATATTTATACAAAACAAGCCCGCAAGATGGGTCACAATATAAAGGAACAAATTGTTACAATGCATATAAAAGTAAAAAACGGACCAGAGGAACTAAACATTTCAATTCGAACTAACCTTCCCGATTAGGAGAGCTACTTTGAGGGAGATCAGGAAGAGGACCCCGAATCTCTCGTTGCTTAGAGGCAACAAATGTGGCTAATTGGGAGGGTTCAAAAAACAAATAGCTATGCCCAGCGTATTTCACCAGGCATTTACACGGAAAACGCAGGAAAAATAACCCTCCCAACTGAAGCACCCCAGGACGATATAACAGGAACTGCTTCCGTCTCTTTTGGGTCACTCTAGGCACATCAGGAAACATTCTTATATGAGAATCCAAAAACACTTTACATGTAGACCTAAAAAACAAACGTAACAGCCAATCTCGGTCTGCCTCTAAGGCAAAAGTGACCAGCAATGTAGCAGTCATCCCAACATCCGAGGGAGACTGTTGCAAAAATGTAGACAAATCCAGACTATCCGAGGATATTAAGAGACGGTCATCTTTACCAACAGGCCCAGATTTTGCAGTTGGTAAATAGAATGCCTTAGATATAGGTGGAACAGATTCCGCCGAAACCTTCAAAGTAGATATCAGAAACTTCTTAAAAAGTTCCAATGGTGAAACCGAAGGAACCTTTGGAAAGTTCAAAATTTGTAGCTTTCGACTCTGCAGCATTTTCTAAAAATTCCAGCCTCTTATGAATTACAGTAGAATCTTTAATAAAAGCATGAGAAGCATTTTGAACCTGCCCCAGCCTGCTTTTAACAGCAGCCACTTTGGCAGTAAGCTCAGACTGACCCATTTTGTATAACTTCAATTGCTGCCCAAACATTTGAAATTGCTACAAAATTGACTGGAGCTGTACAGTAATATTAAGATGCATAGTCGAGAAGGCATCCCTCAAACTGTCAAAGGAAACCACTTCAGGTCTCACAAGAGCGTGTCCAGAGTCATAACCACCAACCTGAGATGTGTCTACCAGTGATATCGGAGGTAAGTTCCCAACAAAGCCTGGAGAAATCAACGGTCGAACTTCCTGACCTTCCACACTGCCAGTTGACAAAGCAGGAGTAACCAGCACCGGTCGGTCTCCTCCGGAACTGGACGACTGCACCACAGGCCTCGGGAGCGAACCCTCCACCTCGCTCACACCGACAACCGATGGTTTAGACAAGCACTTCACTTCCGGCTGTAGGGGCGGTGTTCGAAGCTCCGGGCTGAGCGAAAACTCGAGCCCTTCAGTATCGGGAGACCTTCCTTCCGCCTCTCCGACACGCAGCGGGCGCCCTGGAGCTATCTCATTCCTCTGAGCGGGCTTTACAAAAACATCCATAGGCCCGCTAACCGCCGACTTCCCTGCAACACAAGTTTCCTCCGTCGTTGAAGAAGCCAGCTTTGCCTTCCTCTTCCTGCCTCCATGCGGCATTAGGAAGATTGTCGGCACCAAAACCAACAGGTAAGAGCCTCATGGCATATAAAGAAAAACTTTAACAGATGGAGCTAACACGGAGCAGCATCAGTGGCGGCCCGTTACCGGCACCATCTTGCCCCCATCAACTATCCACAGAGTTGCCATCAGTATAAAGGTTTTTAGGATTATTTGGTATATTTTATTTTATTATTTTGTTATTTTGTTTTGTTTCATCCCCCTGGGCAGACAGGAGTCCGCTGCAATTGCAGCCATTTCTTTTCTGCCCGCGGGAGATGGGATCCCCACGGGAAGGAGGTGAAGGCTGCAAGGGGCTAGGGGTGGAGCTTGGGGCAGAATCAAGGTGGAGCTGGCCCCCCATCGGAGAGATGTTCCACGGTGCTTGACTGGAGAAACGACTTCACTTGGGATATTGAGGATATCTGTGGGAGAGCGCTTAAAAGTGATATACTGACGTTCTAAAGGAATCATAGGAAAGGTCACAAGTCTCAAATTCAAATTCAAATGCCTTAAATTGTTCTCAGTGGGGTCAGTATTCAATGGCTGTCCTAAAATAAACCACATAGCTATAGTGCCCCTGAAAATAGTGGCTTTATATCACTATTTGTAGAGCTAGGCAGAATGCCCAGGTTCCACTTTCATGCTGCCTAGACACTATCCGGATAGTGCCGGGGTGGTCGGTAAGAATTTTCAGCACACTATCCAAATAGTATTGAGGGAGAGTGAGGGTGGAGCATGGGCATTCTATCTAACTCTATAGATAGTTTGTGATATTCATCCAATATGTATATGGGTATATCATGGACAGAGCATTAAAAACAATGGGGGGATATTCAGCAATCTGCACCCTTTTCCAAATCTTCAAGCAAGCCTCAGCCCTTTTGTGGTGCCCACAGGCCTCATGATGCCTTCTCCTTGAGAGCAACTGCCTCCTATACAGCTCAGTGAAAGGAAGGGGGTCCATTCCAGGTTGCCTCCCCTAGGTAGCTGCCTGCACTTCCTTTCATCAGGAGTGGGCCGGGGCACGTTAGATCACTGGGTGCTTGGCATCGCCCAATATGGTTATGTCCTTGAGTTCAGAGATCCCATTATGGATGACTTTTGTGGTCTCTGTCACCTTCAAGTCTACCTTGGTCAGTGTTTTACACCTCCAGACCATTGTGCCCATACTTCCCCTCCAAAGGGGCAGAGGAGGATAGTCTATCTACTTCATTATGCCCATAAAGAGCGGGTCCTTCACGCTGGTTTTGGACCCAGAAGGGAGTCAATGCCTCTTTGAAGGTGTCTTGGTTTCGAATGGAGATACTTAGACCTGTTATCCAGGTGGTCCGGCAGGGCAAGTTTCTCACTTTGCTAGACTGGGCGGAAGCATACTTTCACATTCCCATTTGGGAGGATCAACAGCGTTTCCTGTGGTTCACTGTTCTTGGAACTCATTTTCATTCTTTGCCCACAGTGGCTCTCGGGACTTTCTCCAAAGTCATCGTAATCAGTCATGGCCCTGTAACAACAGGGCGTCTATTTGCATCCTTACCTCAGCAATTGGCTCATTTGGGCCAAATCAAGTTACAAGGTGGCTAGAGTGATGATCCACATAGTTTAGTTTCTGAAGAGTCTCAGCTGGGTGGTCAACCACAGCAGGAATCATCTAAAGCCCTCAGTCTTTGGAGTATCTCAGGCCCCTGTTCAGCACTGGTGCAGGCAAAGACTTTCTGACTGCTGAAAGAAAGGCCAAATCGACTGGTGCAGGTGGCAGACTTCTGTTGACAGCATTGATCCAGGGTCTGGGATTAACTTCAATTACTGGGTTCAATAATGGCCATGATAGAGCTTGTCCCTTGAGCTTGAGCTTATATGCGACCACTTCAGCAAGCGCTGCTATCTCTGTGGTCACTTCACATGCAGGACTTTGACATCAGTCTTCCCCTTTGCCCATTGGTAGAGAGTAGTCTTAAGCTGGTGGTCCCAGTTCTCCAACTTGATGAAGGACATGCTCATGGAGACTGGTCATTGGTTAATCATGATGTCCAATGCCAGCTTGTTGAGCTGGGGAGCTCATTGCTTGGATTGGGGAGCTCAGGGTCGATGGACCAGGTGTGAGTTTTCTTGGTCAGTCAGTTTTTAAGTTTGAGCCATTCTGTTAGCTCTCTTGAAGTTTCACCACATGGTCCAGAGCCATGCTGTCAGGGTCTTCTCAGACAATGCCACTGCAGTTACCTATATCAACAGGCAGGGGGGGACCAAACATGCAGGTGTGGCCTTTGAAATGAGTCTGCTGTTTCCACTGGTAGTCTTGGTACAACACATTGCAGGCATCAAAAATGTTGAGGTGGATTATCTGTCGGCATATGTTCCCATCCAGGGGTGAAGAGAGTTAGTGCATTCTCCCAGGAACAAGCAGGAAGTCAGTCCTCCCTTATGGATGACGTCGGCATCGATGAAGCCCATGCGGAGCAATTCCCCAGCTTTCAAAGAAAGCCTTTGGGATTGCTACCACACATGTGTGGTCCTCTTCCCTCCCAAGGGTGCCATCTTGATCAGTCTCCCTTTTTCTGCGGAGCCCTTCGGACGCACGTTCTTGTCCCTCGGAAAAAGTTTTCCTCGCCTTAACAGGCTCTTTTTTTCTCTCTTCCAGTTGCACTGGTCCTCTACCCGTCCTCCCCTTGCTCCATTTTTTAGAGTTTTCGGGGTTACCTTTTCCTAATTTTTCTTTTTGGGCTTCGCGCCCTTTTTTCTCTAACCGCTGGCCGCGTGGGTCTTTGACCTCGCAGGGGCCGTTTTTGCCCCCATGGCCACCGGATTTAAAAAATGAGATAGATGCTCTAGGAACATGTCGCTTACGGACACTCATGACTGTTGTCTGCGGTGTCTGGGAGCCGCCATGACCTGGAACTCTGCTCGCTCTGTAAGAAAATGTCCTCTAAGGCCCTGCTCAGCCGTAAGCAGAAGTCCAAAGACATTTTTCGAAAGACTGCCTCGGAGTCTCCGTTGGCGCCCTCAGTCGTCTCTCCTCCGCTGGGTTCTCCCCCTACGGCCCCGCGTTCCAGGCGGCACTCTGACCAGGAGTCCCCCGAGGTGGAATGGCGCAAAAAGAAGGCGGCCTCGAAGTCGCTGTCTGGGGCCCCCAACAAGCGCGAGCGCTCCCGCACCCAGTCGCTTAGCCCCCTTCGGCGTTCCCGAGAGTCGGACAAGGAGCAGCCCCACAATGTACCTCGCAGAGAAATGGAGACCTCCGGTGAAGGCGCCCAGTCTCCTGAGGGTCGTCCTGGTGAGGACCCCCTCTCCTCCTCGACGCTCGATCCGGTGACCCTGGTATCGGCGTCCCAGGGCCCCATGCCCACGTGGGAGTCCCGTATGCTGGCGCTGGAATGTAGCGTTTCTGCGTTCATTGCTTCCCAGCAGGTGCTCACGACCAGCTTCGCTGACTTGTGCCACGAGACCGCAGGTCCCTCACATGGGACACCCAAATCCATCCAGGAAACCCCTGAGAGCCACGGGCCTCGTGAGGGTCCTCAGCGTCAGTCTCGCTTGCCCTCCCATTCCTCTGAGGCGAGATCGTCCAGGACCTCCGGCTCCAGTTCGCCAGCCATCGGACAGGGCAAATCGTCTGACTCGGATCCCTCGACCGACTTTTCGGACTGGGAATCTGATGGGGACACCTCTCCGGAGACCCGCACCCACGGGGATCTTCCGTTGGACCCCTCGCCGCCTGCATTCCAGCGGTGTTCACCACCCAAAGACACCTCCTTCTTGGTGTTTATCCAGGACATGGCTCGGGCCCTCAACTTGGTCACTCAGGCCGAGGAGGACCCTCGTGCTGAAGAACTTGATATTCTTCAGTACGAGTCCCCGCCCAGGGAATCCCTCACCGTGCCTATGCAGCCAATTTTATCTCGGCTGCTGCTGCTCCGCATGTGGGAGGCCCCAGCCTCGGTCCCCATTGTGAGCAAGTGCCTTGACACAATGTACAAGGTGCAGCGCTGGCCAGGCTTCCGAAAAACCCAGCTCCCACACACCTCGATGGTGGTGGAGTCAGCTATGTGGAAGCAAAAAAGCCCAAAATCACACTCATTGGTACCACCAGGCCGAGAATCGAGTTCCCTTGATGCCCTGGGCTGCAAGGCCTATCAAGGTTCCATGCTTTCCTGTCGCATCCAGGCTTACTAATTGTATATTGGTATGTTCCTCCGTGACTTGGCAAAGGAACTTGGTGGTTTTTCCACGGGCCTCGAGGGGGAGCCTCTCGACAGATTCCGCACCCTACTGAAATCCGTGGCCAACTGTTCCAAGTACATATGATGGCTTCGAGACATCGGCTCGGGTGGCGGTGGCTGCCGGCATCGGGGCTCGCTGCCAAGCATGGCTCCAATCCTCGGATTTGGAGCAATGGATGCAGGAGAAGCTCCTGGATGTGCCCTGTCTTGGTGAACAACTATTTGGGAAGCCGAAGGAGGAGAAGGCTGCGGAGATCGAGACTGAGTTCGTTACTAGGACCCGTCTCTCCCATAAGACCTCGACCCTGCCTCGGAAGAAGCAGCCAGTCAAGAAGCCCTTTCTTCCCCAGGAAAGGCCTCCAATATCGCGGCTATCTGCCCTACCCAGCTGCCCCCACGCCAGCTGCCCCGGCTCCGGGAAAGCCTGGACAGGGGCACTGCAAACCAAAGGGCCCGTAGGTCCAAACGCCGGCTCCCCCACAACCCACTCAGGGGTTTTTGATGCCAGTGGCATGGCCCCTCGCCCTCCGGTGATGCAGCAGCCAGTGGGGGGACGTCTGTCCTGTTTCACTCCATTGTGGGCGTCCATCACCTCGGACACTTGGGTCCTCCAGGTTGTCCGAGAGGGCTGTCTCCTCCATTTCGACAGGCTTCCTCTATCTTTCTCCCCGGCAGAGCCTCCTCGACTCCCTGCACATCAGCTTCTGCTACAGCGGGAATTGTACTCCCTCCTTGCCCAACGGGCAGTTGAGAAGGTTCCTCTCCACCTTTGAGGTCGGGGCTTTTATTCCCGGTACTTCCTCGTCCTTTAGAAGACGCGGGGGGTCTGCGGCCCATCCTCAACCTCCGCAGGCTAAACAAGTTCCTGGTGTGCAGGAGAAGTTCAAGATGTTATCTCTTGGTGTGCTGCTGCCCTTCTTCCGGCAGGGTGACTGGCTATGCTCCTTGGATCTGGAGGACGCTTATGCCCATATCTTGATTCACCCCAACACAGGCAGTACCTGCGTTTCAAGGTACAGGGAGAGCACTTCCAGTACAGGGTGCTTCCCTTCGGCCGTGCATCCACCCCACTGGTCTTCATGACGTGCCTTGTCGTGGCCGCCACTCACCTTTGGCGCTAGGGCGTGCCAGTTTTTTCCTACCTCGACGACTGGCTCGTTAGGGCTCCTCCGCCGAGGAGGCCCGGCAAGCGATGTCACACACTGTCCTCCTCTTGAAGAGCTTGAGGTTCTTGGTCAACTACCCAAAGTCTCACTTCGAGCCAGTGCAGGCTCTCGAGTTAATCGGGGCGCGCCTCAATACTTGACAGGCCATTGCCTTCTTGCCGGTGGATCGCTCCACCTGCCTCTGAGCTCTGGCGGCTCGCATCCAAAGCACCCACCAGATCACTGCTCGGTCCATGCTACGTCTCCTGGGCCACATGGCCTCGACCGTGCATGTGGTTCCTCACTCCCGCCTGCACATGCGGATGGCTCAGTGGTGTCTCAGTACCCAATGGAGCCAGTCCCTCGGACACCTCAGGGACCCCGTCAGGGTTCTTCCTGACCTTCGCTCGTCCCTGAACTGGTGGCAAAACCCCCACAATCTCCTGTGGGGATCGCCCTTTCAGGCCCCACAGCACAATGTGGTACTGACTAGCGACTCCTTCTTGTTAGGGTGGGGAGCCCATTGTGGGTCTTTCTGCACGCAGGGGCAATGGTCACTTGCGGAGGCTCAGCAGCAGATAAACCTGCTCAAGCTCTGGGCTATTCAGTGGGCCCTGAAGGCCTTCGAGGGTCTCCTCTGTGGGAAGTCGGTTCTGGTGCAGACCGACAACCGTGTAGCGATGTTCTACATCAACAAGGAGGGGGTCACGGGGTCACGTTCCCTCTGCAGGGAAGTGGTCCTCATCTGCTCTTTCGCTGACCGACAGAGGATGTCTCTCAGGGTGACCTACCTCCCGGGTCAGGAGAATGGTCTGGTGGACAGACTCAGCAGAATCCTCCGCCCCCACGAGTGGTGGCTGGATCCCAGAGTGGCAGGCTGGTTGTTTCTACACTGGGGCATTCTAGCGATAGACCTCTTCACCAGCCTCCAGAACACACAGCTCCCTCACTTTTGTGGCCCGGTACTGCACCCGGGCAGGGAGGGCCCTGATGCATTTTTCCTGGACTAGTCCTCCAGTCTCCTATATGTATTCCCTCTTTTCCCCCTCATTGTGAGAACTCTGTTCAAGGCTCAATGGGATGTGGTATCATTGATTCTTGTGACCCCCTCGCGACTTCGGAAGCCTTGGTTCCCGGTCCTGCTCCGGATGTCGACAGAACCTTCAGTTCCCCTGGACTTGGCCAGGGACTTGCTAACGCAGGAGGAGGGTCAGGTACTACACCCGAACCTAACCTCCCTCTCCTCATGGCCTGGCGACTGAACGGGTCTCTCTGGCCCTTCCAGAGGAGGTCGACGAAATCCTCCTTGCCTCAAGGAAGGACTCCACTAGGCAGGCTTACACAAGTGGAAACGCTTCTCCTTCTGGTGCTCAGAACACCAGATCGACCCTTCTCGTGCATGGTTCGTGGGTTCTCCAGTACCTCCTCCACCTCTCGAGGGAAGGGCTGAAGTCAAACTCTTGTTAGAGTTCATTTGAGCGCCATATCGGCTAATCATCTCTCTATCGAGGGAAAACCTCTCTCAGGGCAGCTGCTAGTCTCCTGCTTCATGCAGGGCCTTCTGCTGTCCAAGCAGCCCATCCATCCCCCTCCGGCGGAATGGGATTTGAACGTGGTGCTCACACAGCTCACTCGTCCACCCTTCGAGCAGATGGTGATGTGTTCGTTCCGGTACTTGTCCTGGAAGGTAGTCTTCCTGGTGATACTGACCTCTGCTCGCCGAGTTAGTGAGCTTCAGGCGAGCAGAGGTCAGTACCACCAGGTTTTATCAGAACAGCCCCTTACACCAGGTTTTATCAGAACAGGGTGGTCCTCCGGACCCACCTTAAATTCTTACCCAAGGTCTTGTCGACCTTTCATCTCAACCAAGAGATAGTGCTCCTGACCTTCTTCCTGAGGCCCCATGCCAATCAGGTGTCGGCGACTCTCCACACCCTCGACTGCAAGCGGGCCCTCGCCTTCTACTTGCAGCGTACCCAGACTCACCATAAGTCTGACAGACTTTTCGTGACCTACGATCCTAATAGGCAGGGGCAAGCAGTCACCAAGCCTCTATTTGGGTAGCGGACTGCATCGCATTCGCCGATGCAAAGGCGGGCATCCCTCTGGATCGTTGAGTAACTGCACATGGGGTCCAAGCCAAAGCAGCCTTGTGGCCTCGCTGCGCTCCGTGCCCACGATGGACATCTGCCGGGCGGCAACCTGGTCTTCTAAGAATACCTTCGCCGCCCACTACTGCCTGGAGAGGGAGTCCTGCCGGGACAGCACCTTTGGCCAGTCTGTACTCCGTAATCTTTTCGGGGTATAAGCAATTCCTTCCCTCCGACCCTTCTTCACGGCTACCGAGGGCGTCACCCCGAGGACCCGGGAGGCTTTGGCTTCTACTTACGGCCTCGCGGAGGCGTTTTTAGGGTTACAGGTTCAGTAGCTTGTAGCTAGAGAGTCCCGTAAGTGAGGACTGTCTTCCTGTTTGTTCCTGGAGAAAGCGTAGTTACTCACCTGTAACAGGTGTTCTCCAGGGACAGCAGGAATCAGTTATCACTACTCTCCCACCTCCCCTGATGTGTTGCTGTATTTTTGTCCTTCCTTTGCCATCTGCTTGGTAGGGCTCGAGCTAAGAGACCTGACTGAGCAAGATGGCACCCTTGGGCGGAAAGAGGTATAGCATGCGTGGTAGCATTCGCAAAGGCTTTCTTTGAAAACTGGGGAATTGCTCCGCGCTGGCTCAGTCAGTGCTGACGTCACCCATAAGTGAGGACTCACTCTTGCTGTCTCTTGAGAACACCTGTTACAAGTGAGTAACTACGCTTTCAGCATTCCAGTGGATTCTATACTGATGGGGACATCCTTAGCTATACCTCATGGTGACCTGAGCCATTGTCAAGGTGGAGGGGGTTTTCAGTTATTGAAAGGAGGTTGGATCACTGGGCATCAGTGGCCTGGTGCAACGTTGGCCTCAAAAGCCTCTTCTGTAGGTGTTTCCACCACTACCCCTTGTTGCATGTTTGCTTCTCCAGATAAAGGGTCATCCGGAGCTAGTGATTCAGGTGGTTCTAGACTGACTGTAGAGGCCCTGGTTTTGCCAATCTCATGAGGCTTCTGCTGAGTCAGCCTCTTCATCTCTGGCAGAAGAGGGGTCTGCGTCAGTGGTCCCTCCTGATGGACAACCTGACTTCTTTGTCACTTACTGCTTGGCTCTTGAGAGGTGGCACCTAAAGCATAAAGGCTCTTCTAATGCCATGATCTTGACGCTTCTGAAGGCAAGGTGGGGCTCCATCTGTCTTGCCTGTGTGTGGGTCTGGTGTCTCTTTAAGGTATGGTGATGCCAGTCCTCCTTACTCTCATTTCTTCAGGAGATGTTTGACAAAGGGCTTGCCTTGAGGGTGCAGGTTGTGACCTTTTTTGTGTGTTTTGTGTTTTTTTTTTTTGATAACCGGTGGCTGGTCGCTGTTTAGATTTTGCAACCTGACATGTACTACTTCCTTCAGGGAGTGCAGCATTTGCTTCCTTTTGTATGGCCTGTTCCATCTTGGGACTTGGTCCTGGTTCTTTGGGCATTGATGTTGGCATCCTTCGAGCCTTTGAGATGGGCCACACTTAAACATCTCTCCCTTAAGGTGGTCTTTTTTGGTCATGCTTTGATTGACACGTCACATTTCAGAATTGAAGGCGCTCTTGTTTAGGGATCCTTACTTAACTTTCTTGGTGGGGCCAGTATCACTCCATCCGGCCCCCTCCTTTTTGGCCACAGTGGGGGTCCACCTTTCATGCTAACCTGGTGGTCTCTCTTCCATCCTTTCCTTCTGAGCAGTGCATTGGGAAAAATAGGGACCTGCACTAGGTGGATGTACAAAGGGTGCACCTCAGATACCTGAGCTGCGTAAGGGTGAAGTGGCCTCTGTGTTAGCCTCCACCTATTGCGGCCTTTATCTAATGCCCTATCTTTTAAGGAATAGGCCTGTTCTCGAGGTATTGTGAGCTCACTCCACCTCGGTGCAGGCTTTGTTCTTAGGAGAGAGGAGTTCCGTCACTCCAGTTGACATGTGTTGAGCAGCGATTTGGTCTTCCCTTTCTACTTTTATCAAGCATTACCAGTTGAATATCCACACCAGGGCAGACATAGCATTTGGTGCAGAGGTCTTTAAAGGCAGCTGTGTCTACTTCCTGCCTAGTGGAGTCACAGCTTTGGCACATCCCACTGGTCTAGCAGGATGGTCTGGAATGTGAAATGTACTTACTTGATAATTTCCTATCTCCAGGAACAAGCAGGAATGTAGTCTTCATATATGGGTATCGTCAGTACTGACTGAGCCTGCGCAGGAACGCTCCCCAGCGTCCAATAGGAAATCTTTTGGGAACATCCCACCGTGCCTGCGTGCTGCCTTCCCGCCTTTCCAATTCTCCCTCTTCAGTTCTTCATTTTCCACGGAGCTGACAGGACGCATACCCTTTCACCGCAGAAAATTTATTCTTATTCTTTTGTTTTTTGTGGTCGCGTCTGCCTTCATTCAATGCCTACCGTTACTGCCGGTTCTCTTTTTCTTCTTTTTCAAAAAAAAAAAAATCTAGCTTCTAAAAGAATTTTTCTTTCAGGGGCCTTTCCCCTCTCGGTGCTAGGTGCCATTTTGGGCACTAGGCCCACTTTTCTTCAAACATGGAGAAACCAGCTAGTGGTTTCAAGAAATGTTCTAAGTGTGGCGGTACCATATCTGTCACCAACACCCATGACTGGTGTCTCAAGTGTTTAGGTCCTGACCATTCTCCATCGGAGTGTCTCTCCTGCAGAAAGATGACTAAGAGGGGCCTGCAGAATAGAGCTGCAAAACTCGATACTCTTTTTGCTGCAGATACGATGTCAGTTGCATCGACGTCTTCCAGGGCGTCATCTTCCTCCCATGGATCTCAGGTAACTAAACCTAAGACTGGCTGGTCCTCAAAGGATAGATCTGCTTCCAGGTATTGAGATGCCACTGGCGTTGCTCTCGAGGAAAGTTCACAGGCAAAACAGCCCCGGCGGGAGGCCTCGGTCTCCAAAGCATTAACGGGGCTCCAGAATATTCCAGAGGCTTCCACCTCTGCAGAACTACTGGTGCCATGTCCTGGGGTCGTAGCCGCTTCCACCGGTACTGACACCCAGGCATAGGCAGGAGCGATGGATCAGAGAATCATCGCTATCGAACGCAGTCTAGCGGCCCTCTTAGCAGCTTTGGTACCGCTAAGACCGCTACAGACGGTTCCACACATATCGGTACCAACATAGGTACCGGTACCGAGCACACTGGCCGGTATACGTCCCCCCCCCCCCCATCCCATGCCGAGCCTTGAGTCTATCTCAGGTATCGAAGGGCCAGTACCGAGACACCCTGACACCGACTTCGAGCGGTACTGGTACCGTGCGTTGCAGGAACACACGGCGCAGAGATACTTCGAATCCTCCGATTCTGATGACTCTGACTCTGCCAATAACAGAGCAATCCTTACGGAGGATCCATCTCCTAATCCTCAATGCAGAATATCTCCTCCAGAAGAATGTCCTTCCAGGATTTCATATGTGATTTAGCTTGAGGTCTTTCAATCACGGTGACTCCGGAGAAGGAACCCAGAGCAGAAGAATTAGAAATTCTTCAGTGCCCTAAGGCTCCTAAGGAGGCAGCTACCCTTCCTATTCACAGAATCTTGCATGATGTTATGCTAAGAATGTGGGAAGCTCCTTTAATGGTGTCTCCACACTCTCGATGACTCGATACCATGTTCTGAGTTCTAAGCTGTCCTGGTTTTCAAAAGACTTAGTTACCACACCATTCAATGGTAGTGGAATCAGCGATGCGTAGGATTAAGAGTACTAAAACATATTCTTCCAATCCTCCAGTCCGTGAATTGAGGACACTCGATGCCTTTGGGTGTTGATGCTTCCAATTCTCCATATTATCAGCCAAGATCAGCTTCTACATTCTCTATATGGGAATGTTCCTCAAGGAGGTTGCAAGAGACTTGGAGCTCATGAGCCCTCTTCTCCCTGAATAAAAAAGGAGGGAATTCCTTACTTTGGTCAAAGATGCCCAGGATGTCTCTAAGTTTATGAACCATGCAACCTTTGATTGCTTTGAATGCATTAGCAGAACCTCTGCTATTTCCATCGGTGCACGTCGTATTGCCTGACTTCAGGTATCAGACTTAGAGCAATGGGTGCAAGATAAACTGGGAAACATTCCTTGCATGGGAGAAAACCTCTTTGGCAAGGATTGGCAAGACAAGGCCAATCAGATTGAATCTGAAAATACTACCTTGAACAGACTATCAAAGTCTACAGCCAACCCAGCAAAGAAAAAGTCAGTAAAGAAACCCTTTTTCAACAAGAAAAAGAGATTTTACCCATCTTACACCCATCAGGGCCACTGTCCAGTTCATGCTCCCCAAAAGGGGCAGCAACAGACCAGACAGCAGAGGAAGCCACAAGTTCCAAGAGCTCAGCAAACTCGGCCTCCTCAGGGGCTTTGACTCCTTCCTAGAGAAATGTATTTCTGCCCCTGAAAGGTCCAGAACCCCTTGCCATCCTGGACAGGTTATGCCATTTTGCCAGAAGATGGCATCAAATAACATCAGAAAACCGGACTCTGTCCATTGTATGAGAGAGGTACAGACTTCATTTTCACAGTATGCCCCTTCCTACAATCATAAGACAGTTCAATTCTCAGGTCCCTGTCACCAATCTCTTGGGTCAGGAGGTCGCACCACTTCTTGCTCGGGGAGTAATAGAAGAGGTACCCATATCCCAACAGGGTACGGGTTTCTATGCCCCCCTATTTTCTCATCACAAAGAAAAAAGGGGGACACAGGCCTATACTGGACCTCAGAGAATTAAACAGGTATCTGTTCTGGGAAAAATTCAAGATGATCTCCCTCCGAACACTCCTGCCATACCTTCAGAGTCAGGACCGGCTATGTTCTCTAGATCTAAAGGATGCATATACCCATATTCTCATCCATGCAGATCACAAGAACATAAGAACATAAGATATGCCATACTGGGTCAGACCAAGGTCCATCAAGCCCAGTATCCTATTTCCAACAGTGGCTAGTCTAGGTCATACGTACCTAGCAGTTTCCCCAAAAGACACAGGTTTCACAATGCTTGTACTGGGTCAAGCATTGATATCCTGGGTCCCTTCTTAATAATGGTTTATGGACCTTTCCGCCAGGAACTTGTCCAAACCTTTTTTAAACTCAGCTACACTTACAGCCTTTACTACATTTTCCGGTAACAAATTCCAGAGTTTGATTACACGTAGAGTGAAAAAATATTTCCTTTTATTAGTCTTAAATAGTTTACCCTGTAGCTTCATTGCATGTCCCCTAGTCTTTCTATATTCTGATAACGTAAACAATCGATCTACGTTTACCCGTTCCACTCCGTTCCTTCGATTCCTTTTCCAGGGAAGACACTTCAATACAGAGTTCTTCTCTTTGGTTTGGCTTCTGCCCCAAGAGTCTTCACAAAAGGCATGGCAGTAGTAGCAGCATTTTTGAGAACTCTAGGAATATTCATCTTCCCCTTCTTAGGCGACTGGCTCATCCGAGCATTAACAGCTTCAGAAGCCAGCTTCGCTCTTTCTCGCACCATGCAAATCCTTCGGTCATTGGGACTGGTCATAGACCTCCCAAAATCTCATCTCACCTCTTCTCAGGCTCTAGAATTCATAGGGGCTTGTCTAGACACAAGGCAGTCAAGGGCTTTCTTGCCACAGCCACGTTGTCTTCGTATAGTACAGCTGGCCTCCCAAGCAGCTATGAAAGCTTTCCTGATTGCTCGGGAAATGCTTCAGCTTCTGGGGCATATGGCATCCACTGTCCATGTGGTTCCCTATGCTCGCCTTCATATGCGAGCAGCCCAGTGGACTCTATCCTCTCAGTGGACACAGGCCTCAGGTCGGCTAACGGGCAAAATCAGAAACTCCACACGTCTCATTTCGTCCCTGCAATGGTGGCAGTCAGTGGAAAACCTTCTCGTAGGCTCTCCTTTCCAGCAGCCTCTTTGCCAAGCCACGCTAACAACAGATGCGTCCAAATTGGGTTGGGGAGTTCACTTGCACGATCTCTCAACTCAGGGTCTCTGGACCCCACAGGAGGCTTGTCTTCACATAAACCTCCTAGAACTCAGAGCCATTTTCCATGCTATTCGAGTATTTCAGGCCCATCTCGGCTACAAGACAGTTCTGGTCCAGACCGACAATCAAGTAGCCTTGTTCTGTGTGAACAAGCAGAGCGGAACGGGCTCTCTGTTATGCAACGAAGCTTTGCGACTGTGGACCCTCGCCAGAGAGCTTCAAATCCACCTTCTAGTGGTATATCTTCCAGGCATTCAAAATCTTTGGGCAGACAAACTCAGTTGAATACTGCTGCCACATGAGTGGTCCCTTCACTCAGACTAGCTTGCTCGAGTGTTTGTGATTTATTATTTATTTATTACATTCTCTTATATACCGTGCTATTCTGCATCAGTGCGGTTTACATTGAACAAACTGAAATTACATTGAACAGGGCATTATAACTTGGAGATAACTATTTTACAGGGAACATGGGCTATGGAGGGATAAGTGGCTTGCCCAAGACCACAAGGAGCACCTGTGGGACTAGAAACCCCAGTCCTTCCGGCCCAAGGTTGCTGTCCTCTAGTGGGATTTGAACCCCCGACCTTCCGGCCTGAAGTACCTTCCCCCAACCACTAGGCCACTCCTCCACTCCATCTGGGGAACAGCAGATATAGACCTCTTTGCAAGTCCTCAGAATGCCAAAGCTCCCCGATTCTGTTCCAGAATTCCGGCTCAAACTGTCAGGCAAGGGATGCTTTCCTCTTCCACTGGGGTCAGGACTTCCTCTATGCCTTCCTACTCATTCCCAAAACTTTGTTTAAGCTTCAGAGAGACAGAGGTCATATGATACTCATAGCTCCACATTTGCCACGACAAACGTGGCATCCTCTGCTTCTGCGTCTCTCTGAAGCCACACCTCTGGAGTTTGCTCCAGATCTTTCCCAAGAGAACGGGACCCTATTGCACCCGAATCCCCAGTCCCTGCACCTCAGGGCCTGGTTACTGAAAGCGTAGGATTCCTGGATATCAACCTTTCTCAACAGGTAAAGGATATCCTTGTGGCTTCCAGAAAGCTTCCACAAGGCGATCCTATGCCTTTAAGTGGAAGAGGTTCTCTGTATGGTGTTCTCATAGGGGACTTAACCCCCTTTCAGTGCCTGTGGAATCGCTTCAGGAGTTTCTCCTCCATTTATCGGATTATGGTCTTAAAACTAATTCAGTAAGGCTCCATCTTAGTGCCATTGCTGCTTTTCGCAATCCTCTGGATGGTGAACCTATTTCCTCTCATCCACTTGTAGCAAGATTTATAAGAGGTCTACTCTTAACAAAATCTCCCATTAAGTCACCGCCGATGGCATGGGATCTGAATCTTGTTCTCGGGCAGCTCATGAAACTGCCCTTTGAGTCTTTAGCTACTACAGCTCTAAAGTTTCTTTCGTGGAAGGTCATCTTCCTAGTTGCCCTCACTTCTGCAAGACGCATCAGTGAGTTACAGGCCTTAGTGGTGGATCCTCCTTATACAAGATTTTGCCATGATAAGGTGTTCTTAGGACACATCCTCACTTTATGCCAAAGGTGGTTTCGCCTTTTCATTTGAACCAAGCGGTTTACCTTCCTGTATTCTTTCCTAGGCCTCATGCCTCTAATGCAGAAAGGAACCGTCATACTTTAGATTGTAAAAGAGCCTTGGCTTTTTACCTTCAACATAGGAAATCTTCTCATCTCTTTGTTGCTTTTGATTCTAGTCATTTGGGACTTCCAGTTTCCAAAATAACTCTCTCTAGGTGGATTGTAGATTGCATATCCTTTGCATATGAGAGT
Organism: Ichthyophis bannanicus; assembly: GCA_033557465.1. Lineage (NCBI taxonomy): Eukaryota > Metazoa > Chordata > Amphibia > Gymnophiona > Ichthyophiidae > Ichthyophis > Ichthyophis bannanicus. The sequence continues at coordinate 711,594,692 of CM066033.1, forward strand.
AAGGGACTTTCTCTCGAAGGCCATGTCACAGCTCACAATGTGAGAGCAATGGCAGCCCCTATTGCTAATCTTTGTTCTGTGTCCATTGATGACATCTCTAGAGCAGCCACTTGGGCTTCGGTACACATTTTACAGCCCACTATTGCTTAGGCAAGGACTCCCGTAGGGATGCCTCATTTGGCCAGGCTGTTCTCCAGCATCTCTTTCAGACTTAGTACAACTACTACCCTCGGTCCCGGGTTTCGATGCCAGAGATCCATGGGAGGAAGCATGACCCATCTCACCTTGACTTCGCAGCTTGCTGGGGTCATCCTCCTGGCATCTCTCAGCTGGGGAGTCCCCATATGTGAAGACAACATTCCTGCTTGTTCCTGGAGATAGCGTAGTTACTCACCTGTAACAGGTGATCTCCGGGAACAGCAGGAATTAAGTCTTCACAACCCACCCACTTCCCCTGGGAGTTGTCTCTGTCTCTCTTTTTCTACTTCTCTCCTTTGGTCTTAGCTATTTTCAACCTTTCTTCCTGGGGTTATTTCACTGGCAGATATTAAGCCATTTGATTTGGCTGCGGCTGTTTTTCCGGTCATGTCGAAATGGGCCAGTGGGTTCAAAAAGTGCATTTGCTGTGCACACCCCATTTGAATAAAATACAGCCTGTAAAATGCTTGTATGCAAATGCTAGAAGTCTAAAAAATAATATGAGAGAGTTAGAATATATAGCGCTAATTGATAAGTTAGATACGATTGGTACCTGATGGTGGAAGGAGGAAAACCATTGGGACACACTGATACCTGGGTACAAATTATATCGCAATGATAAGAGTAGATGAAATTGGTGGACGAGTTGCACTCTGTTAGAGAGGGTATTGAGTCACACAGGATTAAAGTTTTGCAGGAAACAAAATACACCTTAGAATCTCTATGGATTGAAATCCAATGTAAAAAGGGGAAGGCGATGACAGTGGGAGTGTACTATCGACTGCCTGGCCAGAATGAACAAATGGATAATGAAATGCCCAAAGAAATCAGGGAAGCTAACTATATTTACAGCACAGTTAATAATAATGGGTGATTTCAATTACTCTGGTATCGACTAGGGAGATAAAGTTTCTAAATAAAATAAATGACTGCTTCTTGGAGCGGCTGGTTCATGAACAAACAGGGGAAGCCATCTTGGACCTAGTCCTTAGTGGAATGCAAGATGTGGTGCTAGAGATAAGGGTGTTGGGGCCATTTGGCAATAGTGATCATAGTATGATCATATTTGATTTAATAAATGGAGAAAGGATGGCAAGGAAATCCACAATAGTACCTTTTTAACTTTCAAAAGGGGAGACTATGATAAAATGAGGAAACGGTTAAGAAAAAACTAAAAGGAGCAGTTGCAAAGGTTAAAGATTTACTTCAAGTATGTGAGTTGTTTAAAAATATTAACTTGGAAGCCCAGACCAGCTGTATTCCATGCTTTAAGAAAAATGAAAGGAAGTCCAAAAAACTGCCAGCATTGTTTAAAGGCGAGGTCAGAGAGGCTGTTGTAGCCAAAAAAGCATCTTTCAGGAAGTGGAAAAAGGAGCCAAATGATGAAAACTGGGAACAACAGAAGCGCTGGCAAGTTAGATGCAAGGCACTGATAAATCAACAGGCAAAGAGAGAATTTGAAAAAAAAGCTTGCTGTGGAAGCAAAAATGCATAATCAAAACTTTTTCAAGTACATTTGTAGCAAAAAACCTGTGAGAGTTGGACCATTGAATGATAGAGGGGTAAAAGGGGGCACTAAAAGGGGGACAAGGCCATAGCGGAGAGACTGAATGAATTGTTTGCTTCGGTCTTTACTGAAGAAGATGTAGGGAAGTTACCCATGCCTGAGATAGTATTTAAAGTTGATGCAGCAGAGGAATTGAAAGAAATATCGATAAATCGGTAAGATGTATTACAGCTATTTAATAAACGAAAAAGTAGCAAATCACCTAGACCAGATGGTATACATCCAAGGGTGTTGAAAGAACTGAAATATGAGATTACAGACCTATTATTATAATCTTTGAGCTATCATTAAAATCATCAGTAATAGCTGAAGATTGGAGGGTGGCCAATGTGCACCAATTTTTAAAAAGGGCTCCAGGGATGATCCAGGAAACTACAGACCAATGAGCTTGACATCGGTACCTGAAAAAATGGTAGAAACCATTATTAAGAACAAAATTACTGACCATGTAGATAGTCATGGCTTAATAGGAGACAACCAACATGGAAGGTCTAGTCTTACTAATCTGTTATGTTTTTTGAATGTGTAAATAAACAGGTAGACAAAGGTGAGTCAGTCGATGTAGTGTATCTGGATTTTCAGAAAGTCTTTGACAAGGTCCCTCATGAGAGACTCTTGGCGAAATTAAAAAGTCATGGGATAGGAGGCAGTGTACTATTGTGGATGAGGAACTGGCTAAAAGATAGAAAGCAGAGAGTACTGCTGAATGGCCAATTTTCCCAATGGAGAAAGGTAAATATTGGAGTTCCTCAGGGATTTGTGCTAGGTCCGCTATTTTTTAACATATTCATAAATGACCTGGAAATGGGAATAACAAGTGAGGTAATCAAATTTGCAGATGACACAAAATTATTTAAAGTTGTTAAAACCCAAGAGGATTGTGAAAAATTGCACAAGGACCTTAATAAATTGGAAGACATGACATTCAAATGGCAGATGAAATTTAATGTGGACAAATGCAAAGTTATGCATCTAGGAAAGAAAAATCCAAACTATGGTTCCACGGTGCAAGGTTCCATATTAGGAACCACCACCCAGGAAAAAGATTTATGCATCATAGTGGATAGCACATTGAAACCCTCCGCCCAGTGTGCAGTGGCAGCCAAGAAAGCAAATAGAATGCTAGGCATCATAAGGAAAGGAATGGAGAATAAAACGAAGGACATTATAATGCCTCTGTATCGTTCCATAGTGCGACCGTACCTCGAATTTGCTATAATTTTAAAAAGATATAGCAGAATTAGAAAAGGTACAGAGAAGAGCCACCAAAATGGTAAAGTGGATGGAAGGATATCACTATGAGGAGAGGCTACAAACGTTAGGGCTCTTCGATCTGGAAAATAAACGGCTTAGAGGAGATATGATAGAGGTCTTTAAATTAATGAATGGAGTGGAATGGGTAAACATAGACCGATTGTTTATACCATCAAAGTGTAGAAAGACTAGGGGACATGCAATGAAGCTACAGTGTAACCCATATAAGACTAATAAGAGGAAATATTTTTTCACTCAACGCGTAATCAATCTCTGGAATTCATTACCAGAGGATGTAGTAAAAGCTGTTAGTGTAGCTGGGTTTAAAAAAGGTTTGGACAAGTTCCTGGAGGAAAGTTCCATAATCTGTTATTAAAGGGGATCTGGGAAATCCACTGCTTGTCCCATTATAAGCATTGTGGAACCTGTGTCTTCTGGGGAAACTGCTAGGTACTTGTGACCTAGATTGGTCACTGTTGGAAACAGGATACTGGGCTTGATGGACCTTGGTCTGACCCAGCATGGCATATCTATGTTCTTAAGAAGCCTTTCTACAGGTATTACTAGAGCCCCCAGCCCCCAGGTGGTTCAGGCCAAGGCGCAGGCTCTGCACCAGCAGTGGTGTGCCGAGCCGCAGAAGGCTCAGGTTGCAACCTAGCCAGTGGTGGGGGGGGGGGGGGGGGGAGGATGTTGACTACTTCCTCAGATGCAACATGCTGGAGTCCGTTCCCAGGGTCTTCACAAAGTGCCTATCGGTCGTTACCGCTGTCCTACGGACTCTAGGAGCTTCATCTTCCCCTCCTTAGACAACTGACTGACTTTTAAAGGCCTCCACGTCTGACGACGTGTGCCACTCACCCCACCTGATAATTCAGGTGCTTGAGCAACTGGGGTTTTTCATAAACTACCCCAAGTCTCATTTCCAACCTTCACAGCAGCTCAAGTTTATTGGGACCATTTTCTACACCATATGGGCCCATGCCATTCTCCCATAGGACCGTCTACAGTGACTCATGGAGGTGGTCTCCACTGTCCATCAGAAGCAGCACACATCGGCATGAGGGATGGTACAGATGCTGGGCCACACTGACCCCGCTGGTCTGTCTCTGGATGCGCCAGGCTCAGTGTACTCTGAGCACTAAGTGGTGGTGACAGGCGACTGGCCACCTCAGGAAACATGTCGTGGTTACTATGTTACTCATGAATTCTCCAGGAACAAGCAGGAAGTCAGTCCTCACATATGGGTGAAGTCGGCGCCAACGGAGCCCTCGTGCAGAGCAATTCCCCAGCTTTCAAAGAAAGCCTTTGGGATTGCCATGCGCATGTGCAGTACCCTTCCTGCCCAAGGGTGCCATCTTGCTCAGTCTCCCTTTTTCCACGGATCCCTTCGGATGTGGTCCTGCTTTCCTCTGAAAAAGTGCGTCAAAACTGCAAAGTTTTAATTTCGTTTCAGTCCAGTTCGACGCCGGTTCCCCTTCCCGCCTCGGCTCGGTACACCGGTATTGAGCCCGGTTAAAGTTTTCGGTTTTTGTCCTTTGAGACTTGTGTTCTCGCTCTTTTTATTTTTCACTGGCAGCCCGGTCGTTTGACCCTGCAGGTGCCTTTTTTCCCCCAATGTTTGCCAGCGGGTTCAAAAAGTGTGATCGGTAGAAAAAAACGAATGTCCCTCACCAACACACACGACTGCTGCCTCCGATGCCTCGGACCCTACCATGACCTGGTGGTCTGTGGGCCGTGTGGCAAAATATCTTCCAAGGCACTTGGGAGTCGGCAGCACCAATGTGAAAGACTTTTCTCGGAGTCCGCATCCGTCCGAGTCCGGACCTCGTCAGAAGCCTCGACGTCTTGGGAGTCTGACCCCGACCATCGTCGTAGGTCTTCTGAGCGGAGGATCTCCCTCCCGGAACACCGGAAGAAGAAGCAGCTCGTGAGGGTGGCATCGTTGGAGGCCTCTGATCGGCCTGGGCCCTCGGGGTCCAGATTGCGCGGAGCCCTGACCGCTGCCCCGGGCCCTAGGAGTCGGAGAGGCTGGCCAAGCTACCTCGCATGGAGCCGGAGATGCTGAGTAAGGTAATGTCTTTTGTCCTCGTGGACTCTCCGCCGGGAGAACTGGCATCGGGACCCGAGCCGGAGGCTGTGGAGCCTTCTGAGCTCGGTCTCAGGTTGGCGGCCCTGGAGAGCAGCATGGCTGTCTTTATGGAGCAGCAGCGGGCGCTGATAGCCGGTCTCACCGGTCCATCCGCCCCGACCACTGGGACCTCGACGTCTAAGTCGACCCCGGAGGCCGAGCCGATCCTCGAGTCGATCCTCGGCCAAGGTCTCCCTCGACCTCCTGTTCAGGACCGAAGTCGTTGACGCTGGTGCCGTCAGCATCGGGGCGGTCGGGTCTGAAGCCCTCACGGCCGGAGCCACTTGATTCCTCCTCGGAGGATTCGGCACGTGAGACGGAGGATGAAGAGTCACCAGACACCCACTGAACCTGGTGCATCCCATCGGACTCACCGGGCTCGGAACCTCGGAGAAGGTCCCCTCCGTAGGATACCAAGTTCTCGGACTTTGTCAGGGACATGGCCAAGGCTTTGGCATTGCCAGCTGAGTCCGAGGAGGTGCCTCGAGCCAAGGAGCTCGAGGCCCTCCAGTATGATTTTCCCCCGAGGGAAGCCTTTACTGTTCCAGTTCCTCCGTTGTTGGAACGGCTGATGCTCCGCATGTGGGAGTCCCCGGCCTCGATGCCGGTTCTCAGCAAATGGATCAATTCCATATATTGAGTCCGTAAGAGCCCTGGGTTCCAGAAAGCGCAGCTGCCGCTCAACTCCATGGTTGTGGAATCGTCCATGCAACGGCTCAAGAACCAAAAAACGCACTCCTTGGTGCCTCCTGGCCGGGAGGCCCAGAACCTGGACGCCCTCGGCAAAAAGTGCTTCCAGTGCTCGATGCTTTCATGCCGTGTCCAAACCTACCAGCTGTACATGGGCATGTACTTGCAGGACCTGGCAAAAGAGATTGCCGGGTTCTCAGCTGGCCTCTCTGAGGAACCCTTGCAGCACTTCAAGGCCTTGTCAACAGGGATTCGGGAGTGCTCGAAGTTTGTCTCGAGCAGCCTACGATGGCTTCGAGGCTTGGGCCCGAGTAGCCGCGGCCGGCATCGGTGCATGCCGTCAGGTCTGGCTAATTTCATCGGATCTTTAGTCATGGATTCAGGACAAGTTGGTTGATGTCCCGTGCCGAGGTGACAACCTATTTGGCAAACCCATGACTGAAAAGGCTGCGGAAATCGAGTCCAAATACTTGACCCGGACAAGGCTCTCAAAGAAGACCTCTGCCCCTTCTCACAAGAAGAAGGGCTCAGGCAAAAAGGCCTTTTTCCCCGAGGAAGAGTACTGCTTACCGCAACTACCCCACCTGTCAGGCCACCCTGGCTCCCCAACAGAGGCTGCAGGTAAGGGGACAGGGGCATGTCCCGCGTAATCAGAAGGCCCCCAAGCCTACAACTCCGGCTCCTACCCAGCTGGGAGGGGGGTTTTGACTCTCACTGGATAGCTCCGGGCCCGCCAGTGGTTTGGCGATGCACAGGAGGAAGGCTGACCCTGTACGCCCACAGATGGCCAGCCATCACAACGGATACCTGAGTCCTGCAAATAGTTCAGAAAGGCTATTTGCTCCATTTCAGCCAGGTACCCCCTCCTTTCCAGGAGAGCCTCTCAGGCCCCCTCTGCACAGGAACCTCCTCTTGCAGGAGTTGGCAAGTCTTATAAAGGATCAGGTGGTGGAACCGGTGCCCCACCACCTGCAAGGGCAAGGCTTCTACTCTAGGTATTTCCTCATACCAAAGAGAACTGGAGGCCTTCGGCCCATCCTCAACTTGAGTAATCTGAACAAGTTCCTGGTGAGGGAAAAGTTCAAGATGCTTTCCCTTGGAATACTGCTGCCTTACCTCTACCAGGGACACTGGCTATGCTCCTTAGATCTGAAGGATGCTTATATGCACATCCCTCATACATCCAGACCACAGACAATATCTCAGATTTGTAGTGGGAGGAAACCATTTTCAGTACAGAGTACTTCCATTCGGCCTAGCCTCTGCCCTCAGAGTATTTACCAAATGTCTGGCGGTAGTAGCGGCCTTCCTCAGGAACCAGGGAATTTTTGTCTTCCCATACCTGGACGACTGGCTCATCAGGGCCCAGTCGCCTCAAACCTCAACAGGCCACAGCTCGCACTATCAACATACTGCAGCATCTAGGCTTTGTCATAAATCAAACAAAGTCCACTTTGCTCCCCCCTCAAAACTTAGAGTTCATAGGGGGCAAGGCTAGACACTCTTCAAGCGAAGGCTTACCTGCCAGAGGGCAGAGCACAGGCTTCTGTAGTTAGTACACCAAATCAGCCACAAATCTCAAATATCAGCAAAGCACTTTCTACGCCTCCTAGGACACATGGCCTCCACGGTTCATGTGACCCCAAATGCCCGTCTCCACGTGAGAACAGCTGAGTGGTGCCTCAGAGATCAGTGGACACAAGCCACAGGAAGACGCCGAGACAGGGTCAGAGTGTCCAAATGACTACTGAGGTTGTTGATCTGGTGGCTTCAGCCATCCAATCTGCTCGAGGGAGTGTCTTTCCAGCCTCCCTCGTACACAAGAGTGCTGACGACAGATGCATCTCTGCTGGGCTGGGGAGCCCATTGCCAGGACTTATGCACTCAAGGGTTGTGGTCTCCTCAAGAGAAGATGCAACAAATCAATCTCTTAGAGCTCCAGGCGATACGCCTAGCTCTTCAAACCTTCTCTCATGTTCTCTCACATCAGTCTGTCTTAGTACAAACAGACAACCAGGTGGCTATGTTCGACGTGAACAAGCAGGGAGGGACGGGGTCCCGCATCCTGTGTCAAGAGACACTGGACCTCTGTTCCTTTGCAATCCGACAGTGTATGTCTCTCAAAGCAGTTTACCTGCCAGGTCAGGAGAACTGTCTAGCAGACAAGCTAAGCAGAATTCTCCAACCTCACGAGTGGCAACTGAATCAGGAAGTAACCCAGCAGATCTTCCATTGCTGGGGGCTTCCGACCATAGATCTCTTTGCCAGTCTGCAGAATCATCAGTTGCCCAACTTTTGCTCCAGACAGCCACACCCCCAAAGGATGGCTGCAGATGCTTTTCTAATCTACTGGTCAGTGGGCCTCCTGTTTGCGTTTCCTCCCATGCCTCTGGTGGTCCGAACTCTATTCAAAATTCTTCGAGACAAGGCCTCGGTCATCTTGATAGCCCCCAGATGGCCAAGACAACCTTGGTTTCCGCTTCTCCTCCAGCTAGCAGTGGAAACCCCACTTCCTCTGGGGACGCAGCCCGACCTCCTGTCCCAGGAGCAGGGCTCTATCTTACACCCCAACCTTAGGTCCTTCAACCTGATGGCATGGCTGCTGAAAGGGTAGTGCTGGCTCCTCTACTCCTACCTAAGGATGTGGAAGAAGTGCTGCTGGCCTCCAGGAGGCAAGCCACTACGAAGTCTACACTTTCAATGGCGCAGGTTTGAGGTGTGGTGTAAACAGCACAGTGAAAATCCTTTCTCTTGCCTAGTACCAGTGGTGGTGCAGTATTTGCTTCACCTCTCAGAATTAGGCCTCAAGTCTAACTCTGTCAGGGTTCACCTGAGTGCTTTATCAGTGAACCACTCTCAGGTGAAAGGTCAACCTCTTTCTCCTCACCCCTTGGTGTCCAGATTCCTCAGAGGTCTACTCCTCCTGAAGCTCCTTGTTCACCCTCTGGCGACTGAGTGGGACTTGAATGTGGTCTTGCAGCAGCTTACTCGCCCACCTTTTGAGCCAATGTCCACTTGCCATCTGCGCTTCCTTTCCTGGAAGGTCCTCTTCCTGGTGGCACTCACATCTGCCAGACATGTGAGTGAGCTGCAAGCTCTGGTATCTGATAGACCGTACACACGGTTTTACAGAAATAGGGTGGTCCTTCGCACTCACCCCAAGTTCCTTCCGAAAGTGGTCTCTTCTGTCCACCTCAATCAAGAGGTGGTTCTTCCAACTTTCTTTCACAGGCCGCATGCCAGCCGGGCAGAAGCGGTCCTGCATACCCTGGACTGTAAGAGGGCACTTGCTTTCTACTTGGAACGTTCGCGGGGACATCGGAGAGCTTCTCATCTTTTCCTGTCTTATGATCCCAGTAGGCTGGGTCTACCTGTCACCAAGTGTACGTTATTCACCTGGGTGGCAGACTGCATCGCCTTGGCATACAGGGCAGCTGACCTCCGGCTGCAGGGTCGAGTCACGGCCCACCGTGTCAGGGCTAAGGCCGCATCAGTGGCTAACCACCGCTCTGTACCATTGGCAGACATCTGCCGGGCCGCAACTTGGTCTTCAAGCCAGATGTTTGCAGTCCATTACTGCCTGGAGAGAGAGTCCCGGCGGGACAGTGTTTTCGGCCAGGTGGTACTCTGTTACCTTTTCGAGGTTTAGGCAACTCCTACCCTCCGGCCCTTTGGTATCAGGCTACTGTGGGGGTTGCGTTCTCGGAGAAAGTCCTTTCTCAGCTGCTGCGGCTCTTCTTGAGGGAGACATTTTTCAGCTATGGGTTCTCTGTAGCCTATAGCTATGGAGTCCCATATGTGAGGACTGACTTCCTGCTTGTTCCTGGAGAAAGCGTAGTTACTCACCTGTAACTGTTCTTCAGGGACAGCAGGAATCAGTCCTCATGACCCTCCCTCCTCCCTTGGAGTTGCTGTCACTTATTTTATTTTTCTCATTTTGCCGTCTTTTTAGCTATGTCATCTGACTGAGCAAGATGGCACCCTTGGGCAGGAAGGGGACTGCGTATGCACATGGCAATCCCAAAGGCTTTCTTTGAAAGCTGGGGAATTGCTCCGCACGAGGGCTCCATCGGTGCGACGTCGCCCATATGTGAGGACTGATTCCTGCTGTCCCTGGAGAACACCTGATCTCCAGGAACAAGCAGGAATAAGTCCTCACATACGGGTACGTCGGAACCGACGGAGCTGGCGCGGGAAAGCTCCCCAGCTTTTCAGATGAAAAGCTTTTGGGGCTTCCCACAGCGCATGCGCGCTGCCTTCCCGCCTTCCTTACCAGCTCTCTTCAGTTTCTCTTTTTCCGCGGAGCCAGCAGGTCGTGTTCCTGTCACCGCTGAAGAAATTGTTATTTTAATTTGTTTCTTTTGACTGCGTACCTGCCTTCCCCATACCAAAACCGCTACTGCCGGTCTCTCTTTCTTTATTTCTTAAAAAAAAAAAAAAAAATCTTTTTTTTATTTCAGCACAACGTGGTAACTTTTGCTAGGCCTTCAGGCCTACACTAATTCTCCTCATGGAGAAGCCAGCTCCTGGTTTTTAAAAAAGTGTACCAAGTGCAGTGCTGTTATTTCTCTCTGACACCCATGAATGGTGTCTTAAATGTTTGGGACCTGACCACTCCATACCGGACTGCCCATTCTGCTCCCAGATGTCTAAACGTGGTATGCAGAACCGGGCCAACAAGTTCCATGTGCTGTTTGCTTCAGATAATCCAGCATCACAGTCATCCAGGTCTTCCTCTCCGGATGGATCTCAGGTAACCAAACTTTCTGTGGGCAAATCCTCTAAAAGCAAATCTCTTTCAAAAGATCGAGAGGCTCTCAATCTTGAGTTCGAGGATTCTGCCCACACCAAAAACCCCGGCGGGAGGCTCCGGCCTCCAAAGCATCACCTATGGGGTTACAGGTTGACATCGATGGCACGGCCTCGACTGATCACCTGTTAGACTGCTCTGGGGTACCGGTCGATACCGGTACCGACATCCAGGCAGCAGTGGCGTCCATGGGCAATACTGTCCAGACCATGCAGCAGGCCGTTCTGGCTTTCATTAAGGCTGCGACGCCCTCGGTACCGATTCCATCGGTACCGACCCCGGTTCCGGTATCCACACCAGAACCGAGACCATCGACTTCCAAGCGTCGATCGGTTCCGCTTGCTGGATTCAGGCTTTTGCCCGATACCAATCCCATGCCCAATACGCCCGATCTCGATATCGATCGGTACGCGTATCGTGCATTGCAAGCACAGAGAGAATACTCAGATTCTTCTGATGAGTTCAATTCCTCTGATGACTCTGCTGAGTTTGATCTTCCTGAGGAGCCCTCTTCTCTAAAGAGGGCGATGTCTCCTCCAGAGGATTTATCCTTTCAGGATTTCATTGCTACATCTTCTGAAAAGAAACCCAGATCAAAAAAATTGGATATTTTAGGATACTCTAAAGCTCCTAAAGAGGCAGTTACTCTGCCTATCCATGAAATCCTTCAAGAACACTTGATGGATTTGTGGGAGACTCCTCTAACTCTGTCTCCTCATTCTCGTAGGTTGGACACCATGTACCGGGTCCCTCCTCCTGGGTTTCAAAAAACTCAGCTGCCTCACCACTCCATTGTGGTGAAGTCTGCTATGAAGAGGATAAAGAGTCCCAAAAGGCACTCTTCTACCCCTCCAGGGCGAGAATGTAAGACCCTTGACTCTTTTGGTAGAAAGATCTTCCAGGCTAGTATGCTTATAGCCAGGATCAATTCTTACAGCCTTTATATGGGCATGTTTCTCAGAGAACTTGCCCTAAAGGTACGGCATTTTGCCCCTTTATCCCTGAGGATAAAAAGGAGGACTTCACTTCTGTGGTGACACAACTTTCAGAGGTCTCCAAGTTTTCCAACAGGGCAGCCTTTGATTCCTTTGAGGTTGCTGGCAGGGCTTCGGGAATTGCTATTGCAGCCCGACGTCTTGCTTGGCTCCAGGCTTCTGACCTAGAACCCTGGGTTGTGGATGGCCTAAGGAATCTGCCCTGTACAGGTGAGAACTTATTTGGTGAAGACTGGCAAATTAAAGCTGCTCAAATGGATGCAGAAAATGCCACTCTAGATAGACTTTCTAAGTCTACTTCTACTCCTGCCAAAAAGAAGTCTTTTAAAAGGCCTTACTATAAGAAGGCCAGATTTTCCACAAATACTGGCCAACAATCTTCTCAGCCTCGCTTTGCTGCTAAACGTCAGCAATTTAAGCAAGTAAAGTCAAAGTCTGCAGTGTCTGCTACACCCCAGCAGGCTCAACCCCCTCAGGGGTTTGACTTGCCCCTAGAGAACTTACCATTTCTGGCTCTGGAACAACCAGAGCCTCTCACCATACCTGGAAGGCTAGTTCACTTTGCTCCCAGATGGGAGCAAATAACATCAGAGCAATGGACCCTCTCTATCATCAGAGAGGGCTACAAACTTCATTTCTCCAGCCTTCCTCCCCATACCATGGTGAGGCAATTCAGTTCTCGCCCATCTCTTCTGACCCTGTTGGGTCAGGAAGTCTCCTCTCTCCTTGCCCAAGGGGCAATAGAGGAGGTTCCTCTTCCTCAACAGGGGTTAGGGTTCTACTCCCCTTATTTTCTCATAACAAAGAAGACACGGGGCTTCAGACCTATCCTAGATCTGAGAGAATTGAACAAGTTTCTATTCAAGGAGAAATTCAAAATGCTCTCTCTGGGCATTCTCCTTCCATACCTTCAGAGTCAGGATTGACTTTGTTCTCTAGATCTCAAGGATGCGTACACTCATGTACTCATCCATCCATCCCACAGAAAATATCTTCGATTTCTGTTCCAGGGAAAACATTTCCAATACAGAGTACTTCCCTTCGGTCTCGCCTCTGCTCCAAGAGTATTCACAAAATGCATGGCAGTCGTAGCCGCATTTCTAAGAGGCATGGGAATCTTCGTCTTCCCATATCTGGACGACTGGCTCATCCGAGCTCCATCTCAGTCAGAAGCCCAGATTTCCTTGGACCGCACAAGGCGTATTCTTCAATATCTGGGACTTGTGGTAAACATTCCCAAGTCCCAACTCATCCCTATTCAGTCCCTGGAATTCATAGGGGCCCACTTGGACTCCACCACTGCAAGGGCCTACCTCCCTCTGGTCCGAGGCCAATGACTAATCAGCTTGGCCTCCCAGGCTCAGTCCAGAAGTCACTTGTCAGCCAGGGAACTGCTGCAACTTCTGGGCCACATGGCCTCCACGGTCCATGTGGTGCCCTACGCTCGTCTCCATATGAGGGCAGCTCAATGGACTTTGGCCACCCAGTGGTCTCAAGCATCAGGAGCGCTCTCAGACCAAGTACTCACCTCAAAACGTCTGTTTTGGTCTCTCCAGTGGTGGACATCCTCCAAAAATCTGTTGTTGGGGACCCCCTTCCAACCTTCGTTGCCCCAAGCAACCCTCACAACAGTTGCCTCCCAAACAGGGTGGGGAGCTCATCTCCAAGAGTCCTCTCCGGATCCGCAAGAGTCCTCTCCGGATCGTCAAGATCCGACCACATAACACTCATCATGAAGGAATTGCATTGGCTACCTCTACATGCCAGGCTCCAATACAAATCATTGGTCCTCACTTTCAAAGCCCTAAATAACTACCCCCCTACACCAATCAGCAAGCTAATTCATGGCACCCCAGAAAACAGAAACAGAAGATCTACTGCACGGAACACATTAGCAGTCCCCAAGTTAATGACTAAGTGCACAAAAGCTACCTCCAACAGAGCCTTCTCATTATTTGCCCCTTCAAACTGGAATGCACTCCCCCACGAAATCCGTGGAATAAAAAGCCTCATCCTATTTAGAAAAGCCATAAAGCTCCACCTGTTCACAAAATGCTACTCAGAAACCTCCAGCGATAGAAGCACAACCAACAACCTGCAAACTTCCCCCACATACCAGTCGCCCCTGCACGTCAACACCACAGATAATAGGTAGTCCCCCCTCAAACCCTACCAACCTTCACAAAACTAATGCAACACCCAGTTACATTAGAGCATTGTACATAGTTCGAGTTAATATGTATTTAGTTTCCCCGTTTTCTCCCCCATGTTCAATTCCCTGATATTTGTAAACTCAATGTTATTTGTATACATTGCAGTATTCTTGTTCGATGTACACCGCGCTGATTTTAATAGCGCGGTATAGAAGAAAATGTTAAATAAATAAATAAAATAAAATCTCCAACACCACTCCACTCAGGGCACCTGGTCTCCCCAGGAGACCACCCTTCACATCAACCTTCTGGAACTGCGAGCAATCTTCCTTGCCCTCAGTCTTCCACACCCTCCTTGTCAACCTGACTGTCCTAGTCCAGACAGACAATCAGGTAGCCATGTTCTATGTCAACAAACAAGGAGGGACGGGCTCTCTGTCGCTTTGCAACGAAGCTCTCAGATTATGGGCCTTCGCCAGAGAGCATCAAATTCATCTTCTGGCAGTATACCTTCCAGGAGTTCAAAACTCTCGGGCAGACAGACTCAGTCGAGTTCTGCTTCCACACGAATGGTCCCTGTATATGGACCAGATACGCAGAATCTTTCAGGAATGGGGGACCCCGGACATAGACCTCTTTGCAAGTCCGTGGAATGCCAAACTTCCCCGGTTCTGTTCCAGGACTCCGTGTCAGGGAGCTCAGGCCAACGACGCCTTTCTCCTGCATTGGGGTCAGGAATTCCTGTATGCTTTTCCACCCATTCCTTTGATTCCCAAGACTCTGTTCAAACTTCAGAGGGATCACGGGTCGATGATCCTCATAGCTCCACGCTGGCCACGCCAAGTGTGGTTCCCTCTACTTCTACAGCTCTCCCAGGGCTCCTCCCTGGACCTGGGAGCTGCGCCAGACCTTCTGTCTCAGGAGAAAGGGACTTTGTGGCACCCAAACCCCAAGTCCCTACATCTCCGAGCTTGGTTACTGAAGGCTTAAGCCTTCATGAGTTTAATCTTTCTCAACCAGTGAAAGATATCCTTCATGCCTCTAGGAAACCCTCTACCAGGCGTTCCTATGCTTTCAAATGGAAACGTTTTTCCATTTGGTGTGCTCAACAGGGTCTTGACCCTCTGGCACTTCCTTTGAATTCTCTACTAGACTATCTCCTGCATCTTTCCAATGCAGGCCTCAAGACGAATTCAGTACGAGTCCATTTAAGTGCTATTGCAGCATCCTTAAAACCTATAAATGGACAACCTGTTTCCTCTCATCCTCTTGTTGCAAGGTTCATGAGAGGCCTGACCTTAACTAAACCTCCCATCCGACCTCCGCCGGTAGCATGGGATTTGAACCTAGCTCTAGGTCAGCTTATGAAGCCACCTTTTGAGCCTTTGGACTCCACCTCCTTGAAATTTCTTTCATGGAAGGTAGTTTTCCTTATTGCAGTCACTTCAGCTCGCCGCATCAGTGAACTGCAGGCTTTAGTGGCTAATCCACCTTATATTAGGTTTCATCATGATAAGGTGGTCCTTAGGACGAACCCCCACTTTATGCCCAAAGTGGTCTCCCCTTTTCATCTTAATCAAGAGGTATATCTACCTGTTTTTTTTTTTTTTTCCGGCTCCTCATGCATCCAGTGCAGAGAGGAACCTTCATACTCTTGACTGTAAAAGAACTCTCGCCTTTTACCTCAACAGGACTCAGCCACATCGAAAGTCTTCCCAACGTTTTGTGGCTTTTGATCCTTCTCATTTGGGACTTCCAGTCTCCAAACGTACACTTTCCAATTGGATTGCTCAGTGTATTTCTTTTGCTTACCAGAGTAAGAATATTTCTCTGGAAGGCCATCTCACAGCTCACAATGTGAGAGCCATGGCTACTTCTATGGCTCATCTTCACTCTGTATCCATCGATCAGATCTGTCGAGCAGCCACTTGGGCCTCGGTTCATACCTTCACAGCCCATTACTGTTTGGACAAGGACTCCCGCCGGGATGCCTTGTTTGGTCAGGCTGTCCTCAAACACCTGTTCCATACTTAAGCAACTCCTGCCCACCTTCCCTGAATGGATGCCTGAGATCCATACGAAGATGGTTTACCCTTGGAGGGGGATCTCCCAGGCATCTTAGCTAGGGAGTCCCCATATGTGAGGACTTATTCCTGCTTGTTCCTGGAGATAGCACAGTTACTTACCTGTAACAGGTGATCTCTGGGAACAGCAGGAATTAGTCCTCGCAACCCACCCACCTCCCCTAGGAGTTGTATCTTCTATCTATCTACCTTCCTTTCCTCTCTCTATTGTCTCAGCTATAAACTCGAACTGAAGAGAGCTGGTAAGGAAGGCGGGAAGGCAGCGCGCATGCGCTGTGGGAAGCCCCAAAAGCTTTTCATCTGAAAAGCTGGGGAGCTTTCCTGTGCCGGCTCCGTCGGTTCCGACGTACCCGTATGTGAGGACTAATTCCTGCTGTTCCCAGAGATCACCTGTTACAGGTAAGTAACTGTGCTTTACAGGTGAGTTACTATGCTTTCCCTACAGTGGTGGCTGGAACAGCAGCACTTATTCTAGGGCCTTCCCTTTCAGTTAATTCTGCCCCACTGGATGCTCACCACTGATGCATTTCAATCTGTGGATGCAGGATTTGTGGTCAGAGCAGGAGAGCTTGCACCAGATCAAATTCCTGGAACTACAGGCGATCGCGAATGCCCTCGGGGCGTTCCGGGCACGTGGCTAACCAGGTTGTTCTGATTCAGACAGACAATCAGGTGGCAATGTGCTATATCAACAAGCGGGGGCACAGCATCGTACGTCCTGTCCTGTGAATGGTGTGCCTCTGGAAGTTCGCAATTGCCCACTGCATGGAACAGAGGGTGACTTACCTGACCAGGGAACTCAATACCAGTTCTCTGGTCAGGTAAGTTACCCTCAGCTCCATGCCGTGAGCAACTGCGAACTTCCAGAGGCACACTGCCTCCCATGAATGGATCCTTGACAGGAGGGTAGTGCAGCGTATCTTTCAGCAGTAGGGCACTATGTTGGTGGATCTCTTCGCCACGCCTTGCAATGTCCAGGTTGATCGCTTTTGCTCCCAGATGGCCTCCAGAGACCGGCTGGCCTCGGATGCCTTCCTCCTGGAGTGGGACTGCTTAACGCATATCTCATATCCTGCTGATGGCAAAGACATTACTGAAGCTCTGGGCAGACAAGGGGGTCCATGATACTCAATGCCCATACTAGCCCAGACAACTGTGGTTTTCCGTATTGCTTCAGCTCTCTCGTTGAGTCTCTTCAGCTGGGATGCAATCCCATCCTCATCTCTCAGGAGGGCAGGACTTTGCTGCATCCCATTGTCAAGTCCCTACTCCTTAGAGCTTGGATGCTGAGCAGGTAGCCCTGTTGGAGCTCAACCTGTCAGGGGAGGTGACTGACATCCTGCTGACCGCCCATAGGGATTTGACGCTCCTATGCCTTTAAGTGGCGCAGGTTCTCGCTCTGCTCCACTGATAGGGCGCAGGATCCTTTCTCCTGTTCGATGGAAAGCTTGCTGGAGTATCTCTTGCATCTTTCTAACTTGGGCCTGAAGTCCAACTCAGTGCGAGTCCACTTAAACATGATAGGGGCCTACTGCCGCAGCTTCGAGGGGAAGCCCATCTTGACTCAGCCAATGGTGGCTCGTTTTAATGTGGGGCCTGCTCCTGTTGAGGCCTCTGATTAAGCCCCCACCGATGGTGTAGGATCTGAATGTGGTGTTGGGGCAGTTCATATTAGCGCCGTTCAAGCCACTGGCAACCTGCCTGCTGAAATGTCTGACCTGGAAGGTAGTTTTTCTCCTGGAACAAGCAGGAAGTCTGCCCTCACATATGGGTTATGTCGGCGTCGGCGGAGCCCTCGTGGAAGCATCCCCCCAGCTTTCAAAGAAAGCCTTTGGGAGATGCCACCAGGCATTCGTGTTCCCCTTCCCGCCCAAGGTGCCATCTTGCTTAGTCTCCTTTTTTCCACGGAGCCCTTCAGACGTCTGGCTTTTCCTTGGAAAAAGTTGATTTTTCTCTCTGAGTTTTATATTCGCCTCCGATATTGCACCGGTACTCTAACTGCCTGCCGACCTCCTTGCCTCGGCATCGAGTTGTCCATTTTTGTAGTTTTCGCTCTTTTCTTTTCCTGCCATCTTTGCGTCTTTTTTTCTCCCACTGGCAGCCCAGAGAGTCTTTGACCTTGCAGAGGTACTTTTTTCCCCCATGGCTACCAGTGGCTTTAAGAAGTGTGATCGAAGCTCTAAAATTGTCTTTGACTGACACACACGACTGCTGTCTCCGCTGCCTGGGGCCAGATCATGACCCAGCAGCAAGAGAATGTCCAGGAAGGCCCTCGAGAGCTGTCAGCAGCAGCACGATAAGTTGTTTTTTTGTTTTTTTTGTTTTTTTTCTTGAGTCCCCGGTGCCTCCGAAGGCCAGTCCCCGACATCTCGGGCAGAACCCTCCGAACCCGAGCCTTGTCATGAGTCCTCAGAAAGGGGGCCTTCCTTGAGGAAACCCAGGAAGAAGAAGAAACCCTCGAAGGCGGCGTCTCTGGATGGCTCCGATCGCCCGGTTGCCCCCCAGGCCTGGTCCTGCAGTCCGAGACGCCCGGCTGAGGCGTCGGAGAAGGAGCAGCCTGCGAAGGTCCCCCAGAAGGATCCAACCGCGGACTGGCCTCGGTCCCCAGACACTATCCTCATCGAGGATTCCCCTTAGGGGGAGCTGGCGTTAGGCCTGAGTCTCTCAGTGCCCACACCGAAGGCTGCGGAGCCTTCTGGTCTGGAGTCCAGAATGGCGGCCCTGGAGCACAGTTTGCCTTCATGGATCAGCAGTGGGCGCTGTTGTCTGGCACTACCTGTTCATCCACCCTGACCACAAAGCCCTTGACGTCCAAGACCTCCCTGGAGGATGAGCCCATCCTCGAGATCCTTTGGCCTCGAGTCGATCCTCGGCTGAGGTAGTGATCTGCATCCCGCTTGAAAGGACCACGGTCATCCCCGGATGTCTGCTGGGCACCGGCCGCAGGGTCTTGGGAGCTCTGAGGCCCACGGAGCAGCCCTCCTATGAGTCCTCGATGGACTACTCCAAGTGGGAGATGGAGGATGAGGAGTCCCCCGATACCCGTCGCCACCATGACGTCCCATCTGACTCTTCTGTCTCGGAGCCTCGACGGTAGTTGCTTCCCAAGGATATGGGCTTCCTTGATTTTGTCAAGGACATGTCGAAGGCCCTGGCATTCCCGAAGGAGTCGGAGGAGGATTCTCTAGTGGATGAGTTGGAGATCCTCCAGTATGAGGCCCCTTCGCAGGAATCGCTCACGGTGCCCATCCCTCCCATCCTGGAACGGCTGATGCTCTGAATGTGGGAGACATCGGCTTCAGTGCCGGTGGTGAGCAAGCGGCTCGACTCGATGTATCCGAGTCCTTCGGAGCCCTGGCTTCCAAACGTCACAGCTGCCGCATAACTCCATGGTGGTGGAGTCAGCCATGAGTTGGCTGAAAAGCCAGAAGATGCACTCCTTGGTGCCCCCTGACAGGGAAGCCTGCACCCTGGACGCCCTCGGCAGGAAGTGCTACCGGGGCTCAATGCTCATTAGCAGCATCCAGGCCTACCAGCTGTACATGGTCATGTACCTGAGAGACCTGGCGAAGGAACTCGCCGGGTTCTTGGCTGGTCTTTCCGAGGAAACTTTGCAGCTGGTCAAGAACCTGGCCAAAGCAGTCCGTGAATGCTCCAAATTCATGTCTCGGGCGGCCTACGAAGGGTTCGAGTTGGCAGCTCGAGTAGTGGCTGCTGGCATTGGTGCGTGCTGCCAAGCTTGGTTACAGTCGTCCAACCTTGAGCAGTGGGTTCAGGACAAATTGGCCGATGTCCCATGCCAAGGAGAGAACCTCTTTGGCAAACCCATGACCGACAAGGCTGCCGAGTTGGAGACTGAGTTCATGACATGGACCAGGCGCTCTCTAAAAGGTTTGCTGCCCCTTCCCAACAGAAGGGCTCGGGTAAAAGCTCTTTTACCTGAGGAAGGAGCTGCTTGCAGAAACTATCCACCTTATCAGCCCTCCCCAGCTCCCCCAACAGGATCAGCAGGCCAAGGGACATGGGCATGGTCCACGTAAACAGAAGCTCCGGCTCCGGCCCAGCCAAGGGGGAGCTTTTGACTCCTTGAGCATAGCCTTTCTACTCCAAGGAGATTAGCTGCCCACAGGGGGCGTCTGGCCCTCTATGCCCAGAGGTGGGTGACCATCACCGATTCCTGGGCACTAAGGGTAGTCAGGGAGGGTGACCATCTCCACCTGACTCAGACACCTACCCATTATTTCCCAGGAGAGCCACTGAGGTCTCCCCTTCACCGGGATCATCTTCTGAAGGAGTTGGCAGATCTTCTCGAGGACAACGCTTTGGAACCGGTGCCCCACCACCTCAAGGGCAAGGGTTCTACTCCAGGTACTACATCTTGCCAAAGAGGACAGGGGGCCTAAAGCCCATCCTCAACCTGCGCAACCTCAACAAATTCCTGGTGAGGGAGACGTTCAAGATGCTCTCCCTTGGAACATTGCTTCAATACCTCCAGCTGTGAGACCAGCTATGCTCCTTAGACCTCAAGTATGCTTATACCCACATCCTCATCCACCCCAACCACAGTCAGTACCTGCGGTTCGTGGTGGGGTCAGGCACTTTCAATACAAGATGCTCCCCTTCGGCCTAGCCTCGGCCCCAAGAGTCTTCACAAAATGCCTGACATTTGTTTTCATCTTCCTCTGGCTCCAGGGGGTCTTCGTCTTTCCCTACCTGGACGACTGGCTCATAAAGGGAAGCACTGCCTCAGAGGTGCAACTGGACACCGCATGCACCATCCAAGTTCTGCAAAACTTGGGCTTTGTCATAAACTACCCCAAGTCCCACCTCCTCCTGACACAGTATCTTGTGTTCACTGGGACAAAGATCCACACTCTCCAGTCGAAGGCTTTCTTGCCCAGGGACTGAGCCGATCGTCTCAGCTCTCTAACTCAGGACGTGCAGTACCGTCCTTCGGTACCCACCTGCCTTCTCCTGTGCTTCTTCGGGCACATGTCCTCCACAGTCTACATGAGGGCAATGCAGTGGTATCTCTGGGACCAGTGATCTCAGGCCATGGGCCGCCTCAAAGATAAAGTTTCTGTGACCTGCCAATTGGCGGACTTCCTATTCTGGTGGCAGTCGCCCCAGCATCTCGAGGTGGACATGCCTTTTCAGGCCCCAAGCCTCTCGAGGGTTCTCACCATGGATGCCTCCCTGCTCGACTGGGGAGCCCACTGCAGAGATCTCTGCACTCAGGGCAACTGGTCACCAGACGAGAGCACCCAGCAGATCAACCACCTGGATCTCTGAGCCATACACCTAGCCCTGAGGGTCTTCTGTCGCCACCTGCATCACCAGCTGGTGCTGGTCCAGACTGACAACCAGGTGGCGATGCTCTACGTTAACAAACAGGGGGGCAAGGGGTCTCATACCCTTTGTCAGGAGGCATTGGTCCTCTGCTCGTACACAATCCAACAGGGTATCTTCCTGTGGGCAGTGTACCTGCCAGGTCAGGGCAACCTGCTGACCCACAGACCCAGCAGAGTTCTCCAACCGCACGGGTGGGAGCTGGACCACAGGGTAGCAGGTCGACTTTTCCGGCTCTGGGGGGGAACCTATGATGGACCTGTTCGCCAGCCTGGACAACGTTCAGTTACCCTGCTTCTGCTTCGGGTAGGCCCACCCCTCCAGGGTGGCAGCGGACACGTTCCTAGTCTCATGGTCGGAAGGCCAAATGTACGCCTTCCCTCCGATGCCGCTGATCACCAAGACCTTGTTCAGGACCCTCCGTGACAGGCTTCGCTCATCCTGATAGCTCCTTGGTGGCCCAGGCAACCGTTGTTCCCGCTGCTTCTACAGATGACGGTAGAGGCCCCACTCCCTTGGGGTCCGCCCTGGGACTCCTATCTCAGGAGGGGAGCACTCTCCTGCACCCCAATCTAGGGTACCTTTTGCTGATGGCTGCTGAGAGGGTGTCTCTGGTCCCTTTCAATTTTCCGGTTGAGTTGGAAGACATTCTGCTGGCCTCTTGCAAGGCCTCTACTAGGAAGGCTTATGCCCTCAAATGGCGCAGGTTCTCTGTTAGGATCAGCCCTGTGTTCAGCACAACATTCTCCTGCCCGGTGGCTCTGGTGTTACTGTACCCACCTCTCTCAGTCAAGGCTCAAGTGTAACTCTGTCCTAGTGCACATTAATGCCCTGGTGGCGCACCACCATCTGGTGGATGATAACCCCTCTTGTTCCAACTGCTCTTATCGAAGCCCCCTGTTTGCTCTCCGGCAACCGAATGGGACCTCATTGTAGAGTTGGGGCAGCTCACTCGCCCATCCTTCGAGCCTCTGGCTACCTGCCACCTTCGCTACCTCTCTTTGAAGGTGGCTTTCCTGGTTGTGCTCACCTCCACTCGCAGGGTTAGTGAGCTTCAGGCCCTTGTGGCGGAGGCGCCTTATACCAGCTCTACAAGAATAGAGTGATGCTTCGCACGCATCCCAAATTCTTGCCGAAGGTAGTGTTGCCCTTCCATCTTAACCAGGAAGTGGTGCACCCTTCCTTCTTTCCAAGACCTCACTCCAGTCGGGCAGAGACGGTCCTTCACACCTTGGACTGTAAGAGGGCCTTGTCCTTCTATATCCAATGCACTTGGAGCCACTGCAAAGCTTCTCAGCTTTTCATCTCCTACAACCCCAGTAGGCTGGCAGAGGCAGTGACCAAACGTATGTTGTCCACTTGGGTGTGGACTGTATTACCCTCGCTTATGAACAGGTGAGGCTCCCACTGGTAGGCTGCGTCATGGCGCACCGTGTCAGGGCCATGTTGGCTAACCTGTGCTCCTTCCTGATGATGGACATCTGCAGGGCTGCCACCTGGTCTTCAGTCCATACCTTCGCAGCTCATTACTGCCTGGAAAGAGAGTCCAGACAGGACAGTGCCTTCGGCCAGGCTGTGCTTCGTAACCTCTTCGGGGTTAAGGCAACTCCTACCCTCCGACCCTTCTGTGTTCAGGCTACCGGAGTGCTGGTTTCATCGGACACAGGGGTCCTACTGTGGTCTGTGGACACGGACTCATTTGCTGCTGCTTGAGGGAGCCCTTATTTTGCTGCTGCTTGAGGGAGCCCCTATTTTGGCTATGGGTTTTCGACAGCCTGTAGCTGGGAAGTCCCATATGTGAGGACTGACTTCCTGCTTGTTCCTAAAGTGTAGTTAGTCATCTGTAACAGGTGTTCTCCGTGGACAGCAGGAATCAGTCCTCACAACCCTCTCTCCTCCCCTTGGAGTTGCTCCTTTACCATCTTTTATTTTTACCGTCTTTTAGCTATGTCATCTGACTGAGAAAGATGACACTCTTGGGCGGGAAGGGGTCCACACATGCGTGGTGGCATCTCCCAAAGGCTTTCTTTGAAAGCTGGGGGGATGCTTCCGTGAGGGCTCCATTATTGCTGATGTCACCCATATGTGAGGACTGATTCCTGCTGTTCCCGGAGAACACCTGTTACAGGTGAGTAGCTACGCTTTTTCATGGTTCTCACCTCAGCTCGCTGGGTCAGCAAGTTCAGACTTTGGTGGCTCACTCACTGTACACAAGGTTACATTACAATTGGGGGGGGAAGAGTGCTGTGTACCCATCAACACTTCCTATTCAAAGTGGAATCGTATTGCCACCTCCACCAGTTGGTGGTATTGCCCACCTTCTTTCCCAGTCCTCATGCCAGTAGGGCGGAGCCTGAGCTGCACATTTTGGACTGTAAACGTGCGCTGGCCTTCTGCCTTGAGCAGACGTTTCTTCACAGTTCTACTCAGGTCTTCGTCTCCTTTGACTCCAGCAAGTTGGGCGTGGCTGTCTCCAAATGCATGCTTTCCTTTTTGGTTGTGAATTGTATTTCCTTTGCCTTTGCTCAGGCAGGTCTCAGCCTTGATGATCATGTCACAGCCCACAATGTCCAGGCCATGACTGCATCATAGGCCACTCTGCACTCTTTCTCCACGGAGGAGATTTGCAGGGCTGCCGTGTGGTCCTCTGCTGTCCACACCTTTACAGCCCCCTACTCCCTGGATGGTGATTTCCGGTGTGATAGTAACTTCGGCCAAGCCATACTTTGGCATCTGTTTGGGACTTAGGTTCAACTCCTTTCCAGTGGTCCTTCTGTTCGTCCTGGCTACTGATGTGGATGTCTGCAGTGGACGTTGAATCTGTTGAGTCCCTAAGGGGGGACTACACATGCTATTTTTGCCCCAGTTGGACTGTTTTCTTGTTCAGTAGCCTTTAGCTTGGAAGTCCCATATGCGAGGACTGATTCCCATTGTTAAGCAGGAAGAAATCACAACCCTTCTATCTCCAGTAGAGTTGATTTGGCTACTAGCTTTTGAATTCTACTGAGGATAAGATGATGCTGCGTCAGGCAGAAAGGCAGGTGTGCATGTGCGATGGAGGCTCCCTATAGCTTCCAGAGGAAGCTGGGGATTGTTCTCATATGGGCTCTGTTGGGGACGTCACCCATATGTGAGGACTTATTCCTGTTGTTCACGGAGAACACCTGCTACAGGTGAGTACGCTTTCTCTGTTTCGATCATCTGTTAGTAAGGGGACACAACCACCTGGTCTGGACTGGTCTAGCAGGACTCCAGGAAAGGAAATGATCAGATAAGTACAATTTCATCTTTATGCGTTTGTGGCCACATATACAAGGCAAAGAATTCTTGAAACTACCTCCTATGTGTCCCATGCATATTGATTGTGGATTTCCTCAGTATAGAATTGAAAATCAGGCTTAAGAGCCATTGTATCACCGTAATTCTTTTTTTTTTTTTGCACAGTGGAGCTTTGAATGCAGCTGTGGGAAAGCCAAATCTTCATTCCCATGTGTCAGTATATGAAAAAGCTTTTCCCACTAAACCTGTTACAAGTCCATCGAGAAGCAGTTCATGTCGTCGGAGCTTATTGAGCCCCAAAAAATCCCAAAGAAGGTATTCTAGTGCAGTGGAAGAGGTATGAAAATAATCTCTTTATATTTAATGTTAGAATGCCATTGTAATAAGTATATTTAGTTGTTGTTGGATAAGGGAGACAACAGAGCTGTCCCAGTAAATGGACATTCTGCTTATTCAAGTTACTATGTTGCAGGGATGACTTTCTCCAGATGACAGCAATAAATAGTGAAATCAGAAAGTGATAGGGGTAATGATTACTGACTTTTCTTCAATACCCTTGATTAGTGATCTAGATTAGTACCCTAACCAGGCAGCACAGATAATCTTGATTAGCTATTGTAGTATATTAGGTCTTTCCTTTTCAGATTAGTTCCTTGGTTGGTATTTCCACAGATGATTGTTTTTCTTTCCAAGCCCTCCAAACAGCTCACCTCGAGCACAGGTATGTGAAGAATCAAAATCTGCAATAAATTAAAGGAACAGCAGACCATGGCAGCTTGCATAGTGAAGCTGAAGACTCTATTATTATTATTATTATTATTATTATTATTATTACATCAAATTTCTAAACTTCTCTTTCGAAAATAGCCACCCAGGGCGGTCTGCAACATCAAAACAAAATAGACAGTGTCCCACAATCAAAATAACCCTAGCCCCTCCCACCCATTCACACACCACCGACAAACCTCCAATACATCAGCTCCCCCCCCCCCCAAAGCTTGAAAATCCAAAAAGTTCTTCAAGACCCTCAAACTTCGGGAGATCATCCTGAAGACGAAACTTGCGTGGCAACTTATTCTACAGCACTGGGGCCTGGACAGAGAAGGCCTGGTTCTGATAAGCCACACGCCACACTACCTTGTATGAAGATGCGGAACATACAAGCTCAACTTACTGAAAAGAAACAAGGGCGCCATATCATGCAAGATTTTGAATACCAGTAATAGGACTTAGACTCAACCAGGAACCACTTAGACTCAAACAGGAACCAAACCAGTGAAGTTCCTTCAAAATTGGAGTAAGTTCGTGCCTCTGCAACCCCCTAATCAGTTTATCCGCTGTATTCTATATCAGCTGAATGTTCACTAAGTCCTTCTGGGAAACACCCAGGAACAACCCGTTAACAATAATCCAATCTGGGCTTTATCAGTGCATGAATAACTGCTCCTAAACTATCTGCAGGTAAGTAAGGGTGAAGCTGTCTAATTGATGAAGCAATATAACCAATGACCAAACTAAGAGACACATGCCCATTGAGAATCCAACTAACATCCAAATCCCGACAATCCAAATGCACCACCCCCATAATATTTGCATTTAAAGACACCTGCTGCCCTTCCACCTCATCTGCGAAGACTACCAATTCCATTTTAACCCGTTTTGGACAGCTCGCATATTCTTTCTCTGTTCTGGATGATTTATTCAATTTGTTACACTCAAACAACTATGAGATACTGGCAATAATAAAAAATATTAAAACTTTGCAGAAAATAGAAGTTTCACATAGTGTATGTTTACCATACACTGGTCCAATACAGTATATTGTCCGTCTTCAGAAAAGATAGGATTCATTTCCAATATTCATTGACATAAACATACTGTATGATACTATTCCAATATTCATTGACATAAACATACTGTATGATACTATTGAAACTGCAGTTTTCATTTAAAACACTTTATTATGATATAATATAGTTTGTCAGCAGTCCATTCTGATGGCGGAATATGATACACGTGAAAATACTTCTGATGCAGTGCGTCAATATTGCACCATTGAAACACCTAGAACAGAATGCTTGAAAGCAATTAGTTTCGACAACATATTAGCCCAGCGTATGAAAAACATACAAGGCCGATATATGCATCAATAACTCTGACACTAAGTAACTTACAGTTATCCAAACCTATTTTCTAAAGTCTACAAATACTTTTATTTTCAAAATAGTAGCTATTACAGCATTATAAGCTACTTACTATTTTTTGTGATCTTTTTATGTTGAGCTGCCAGTACCGTCAAAATCAGCAAACTTCGAATACCTATTTAAACTAACTAGATCTCAGATAAAAAATCTGTATATAACGCTTTTTGACATAACAATAATAGCTAAACATAGTTCCATTGAACTTATAACATTTAATTAGTAAACAGTTGAGTAGTAAGTATGGAAACCTTTTGTATGTAAAACATACGCTGGTCCAAAACGGGTTAACAAGATTAAGTTTTAGGCCAAGGAACCAAAAACACCCCGTTAGCAGGGACAATTTTCTATCACTTGTTGGATAACCTTTTAGCATGTCACTTCTAGCATCACTTTGTAAGCTCTCTGAAGAAAGCGACATAATAATTGTCTTGTCTTGTACTGTGTTATGAACCATGTTATTAAATAACACTGGTCAACACGATTTTTGTCACAGACCCGCTCTGACCTGTTTCATATGTAATTTTTCCCATTGTTTACAAATATGATATCAGAATTTTTGTATCACCTATACTTCAGGAGATATCATCTAGTAAAATGTGTACATTACTGTAAATTAGCCATTACAGTTTTGTTTCAGTAAACAAAGATTGAATATGAAAAATTCCATTATAATTATTATTGTATGTTGTCAGCCACAACCAAAAATGCAGAGTCATGTAGTTATGTTATAATTAATTAACCGGGCCCTTTGCTCTACTGGTCTGGCTGATACAAGCAGAAAACGCTGAGTCATGTATTGGTATGCTTTCTGTCGCCATCAGTGATTGTGGTTTGTATTGTTTGAAAAAAACAGAATCTGAATGGATGTGAGTTTGCGTTAATATTTCATAAACAGCAGTTGGTTAATAAATAATACGGTTATCGCTTGTAGTGGTTTAACAATGCTTCAAAAGTGTGTTAATTTGTCTGGATTCATTTTGCTACATTTGCGGGTGAGGTTACTTTTAAGAAGCAGAGAAGGCGTTTTACTCCGCTTGTTAAGACATGTTATGAGCTGTACTTGACCAGGACAAAAACTGGGCACCTCACATCTGCTGTATTACCTGTGTCAGACTCCTAACAGGTTGGGTAAAGGGTGTTCGACACATGAATTTTGCTGTTCCAATGATCTGGATGGAACCAAGAGATCACTTGATAGATTGCTACTTTTGCCTTACAAACATTGCAGGCATTACTTCAAAATCAAAACACACTGTAAATTACCCAAATTTACCATCTGCCATGAGGCCTGAGCCTCACTGTCAAGAATTGCCGTTGCCAAAACCTCCAGAAAATCTTAGTGAATGAGGATGAAAAAGAAGAACCAATGAATGCTGATGATGTTGACGATGATGGCGATGCTGTAATGCGGGATCCAAGCTTTGAGGCATCCGGTTCCTCTTCCGAACCACATTTACTGGACCAAGGCGATTTGAATGATCTCATCAGAGATTTGAATCTTTCAAAGCGACAAGCAGAACTGTTAGGGTCACGACTGAAAGGCTGGAATCTTTTTCAGAAAGAAACCAAAGTGGGCACTTTTAGAAATAGGCATACCGAGTTTGTGGATTACTTTGCCTTTGAAGATGGAATTGCTTTTTGTTGTGAAGTTAAATCCCTGATGGAAACACTTTGTCCGGATTTTAGAACCAAAGGATTGGCGACTATTGATTCTTCTAAATATAGCCTAAAAGCTGTGCTTATCCACAACGGAAATATTTTACCATCAATTCCAGTAGCTTATGCCGCCAATATGAAAGAAACTTACAGCAGTATGCATCTCCTGCTAACAAATATCAAGTATGAAGAACACAAGTGGAATATTTGTGGCGATTTAAAAGTAATTGCCCTCTTGCTTGGACAACAGCTTGGTTGGACAAAGTATTGTTGCTTTCTGTGTGAGTAGGACAGCAGGGACAGGAAAAATCATTAACATCCGGAAACAGTGGCCAAAGAGAACATCACTAGTCCCAGGCCAGAAAAATGTTGCACATGACCCATTTATTTATTTATTTATTATTATTTTTATTTAACAACTTTTATATACCGCGCTATTTATCAGTGCGGTTCACATATAACAAGGGTGCACAGTCAGAAGACTGTTCCGTGCTTACATTGTAACAGGAGTTTAAACTTGAACTTGAACATTTGTGGAGCCAAATAAAGTATATCTACCTCCACTCCATATAAAGTTGGGTCTTATGAAGAACTTTGTAAAAGCCATGGATAGAAGTGGACTTGGATTTGCATATCCAAGAAAGACATTTCCACGAATCAGTGAGGCGAAGATCAAAGAAGAGATCTTTGTAGGACCTGATATTAGAAAACTGATGAAAGATGAAAACGTTGACGGTCAGTTGAATGAAACTAAAAGAGCTGCATGGGAGTCCTTTAAGACTGTTTGCTGCGACTTCTTGGGAAATAACAAGGCAGACAACTACGCAGAATCAGTTGATACATCCCAGTTAACATGTCTTTGAAAATGAACTTCTGGCATTCACACCTGGATTTTTTTCCTGCAAATCTAGGAGCAGTCAGCGATGAACATGGGAAAAGGTATCAGGACATTTTGGTAATGGAAAATAGGTACCAGGGCAAGTGGAGCTCCAGTATGCTTGCAGACTATTGTTGGACCCTTAAGAGGGATGTTCTTGAGGCGCAACACAGCAGAAAATCATATACAACTACCTTTTAGGCGACATTACGTTGCAATTTACATCTACATACATCTAATGTAAATATGAGCAACATAGTCTAAATTTAAACTACATGTCACTCAAAAAACGTTACGTGATGGAGAATTTCTAAGTGCATATCTGAGTTCGTAACCAAAAACACTACTTGAATCGGCCATTTTCATTTCTGTGACAGAAAGTAATTTTGATTTTGTTTACCAGTGCTTAATAGAGCTTAATACTAAACCTGATCCACAGAAGTATACAGCACAGAATTGCTTATGAATTTAGTAGAGGGGAGATCTAATCCGTAGTTGTATAAAATGATTACTATTATTTACTAGTAGCAGTCATAAAACAAAATCATCACTTTCATTTTATAATTCAATTTTATCCATTTAACAATAAACAGCATCTCCAGGAACAAGCAGGAATGTAGTCCTCACATATGGGTATCGTCGGTACAGATGGAGCCTGCGCAGGAACGCTCCCCAGCGTCCAATTAGGAAGCTTTTGGGAGCATCCCACAGGGCCTGCGTGCTGCCTTCCCGCCTTTCCCAACTGCCTCTCTCCAGTTCTTTGTTTTCCGCGGAGCCAGCAGGTTGTGTTCCTGTCACTGCAGAAAATTATTTTCCTTCTTCTTTTTTGTGGTCGCGTCTGCCTTCCTCGACGCTACACCGGTACCACCGGTTCTTCTTTTCTTTTCTTTTTTTCAAAACTTTTCTTTCCAGGTGCACGCGCCATTTTGGGCCTTAGGCCCAAAATTTCTTCCACCATGGAGAAACCCGCCTCGGGTTTTAAAAAATGCACCAAGTGTAGCGGTACCATCTCTGTCACCGACACCCACGAGTGGTGTCTTAAATGTTTAGGTCCTAACCACTCCATCTCCGAGTGCATGGCTTGCGCCATGATGTCCAAAAGGGGTTGACAGAACCGAGCTGCCAAGCTCAGTGCCCTTTTTCCCTCCGATGCAGCTTCGGTGGCATCGACGTCTTCCAGGACTTCGTCTTCCTCCCATGGATCTCAGGTAACTAAACATAAGTCCAGCCGGTCCTCAAAGGGTAGATCTCCTTCCAAGCATTGAGATGCCTCTGGCGTTGCCCTTGAGGGTTCCATACCGGCAAAGTTGCCCCAGTGGGAGGCTTCGGCTTCCAAAGCATTATCGGGGATCCAGGATGTTCTCGAGGCCTCGACCTCGGCAGAACTACTGGTGCTATGCTCTGGGGTACCGGCTCTTTCCGGTACCAATACCCAGGCATCGGCAGCGTCGATAGAGCAGAGGTTCCTGGCTATTGAACGCAGTCTGGCAGCTCTCCTTGCAGCATCGACACCACTTCGGAAACACTTCGGAACCACTTCAGACGATTCAGCCGGTACCGGCACTG
The DNA here is from genome assembly GCA_033557465.1 of Ichthyophis bannanicus. NCBI lineage: Eukaryota > Metazoa > Chordata > Amphibia > Gymnophiona > Ichthyophiidae > Ichthyophis > Ichthyophis bannanicus. Next base: position 711,625,502 of record CM066033.1, read on the forward strand.
GTGTCGGTACTGGTACCGATAGCATCAACATCGACATTGGTATCGGCTTTACCGGCACCCCAGTCATGCGATGCCTTCTGGTGCCGATACACCGGTACCGATTCCCCCCGGTACCAACTTCGGTTGGTACGGGTATCGGGCTCTTCAAGAGCATCCGGACAGACGATACTTTGAATCCTCGGAGGACTCCGAGGATTCTGATAGCTCTGCTGGTACCGGGGTACTTCTCCCGGGGGAGCCTTCCTTTCCTAAACGAAGGATGTCTCCTCCAGAAGACATCTCTTTTCAAGATTTCATCAGGGAGGTGGCTCGTGGGTTGCCCAGAGCTAAGGAGTTGGAGATTTTACAATATCCCAAAGCTCCTAAGGAGGTAGCTACCTTGCCTGTCCATGAGATCTTACATGATCTCATGTTAAGAATGTGGGAAACGCCTCTCACCACCTCTCCTCACTCTCGCAGACTGGATACCATGTATCGAGTCCCCCCTTGTCCTGGAGTCCAGAAAACTCAGCTTCCTCACCACTCTATTGTGGTGGAGTCAGCTATGAGAAGGATCAGAAGTGCAAAGAGGCATGCCTCCAATCCTCCAGGACGTGAGTGTAGAACTTTGGATGCCTTTGGACGTTGTACTTTCCAGGCTTCCATGCTTTCTGCCAGGATCAGTTCCTATATTTTATATATGGGAATGTTCCTTAAAGAAGTCACAGGTGATTTAATGGTTTTGAACCCTCTTCTTCCTGAGGATAGAAGGCAGGATTTTCTCACACTGATCAAACATGCCCAGGATGTGTCTAAGTTTGTCAACCGTGCAGCTTTTGACTGTTTTGAGTGCATAAGTAGAACCTCTGCCATGCCCATAGGTGCATGTAGAATTGCCTGGCTCCAGGCATCCGTTTTGGAGCTCTGGGTGCAGGACAAACTGGGCAATATCCCTTGTACAGGTGAGAATCTATTTGGCAAAAATTGGCAAGAAAAAGCCAATGAATTAGATGCTGACAACTCCACTTTGGATAGGCTATCCAAAGGCACAGCTGATCCTGCGAGAAAGAAATCTTTCAAGAAGCCTTTCTTTTCAAAAAAGAAGAGGTTTTATCCCTCTTATTCCCAGCAGGGACGTTCTGCAGGTCAGCCTGCCCGGAAAAGTCAGCAACCACCTAAGCAAAGGAAAGCAAAGACTGCTAAGCCTCAGCAGTCTCAGCCTCCACAAGGCCTTTGACTTTCATCTAGAGAACTTAGCCTTCCTGGCCCTCAATGGACTAGAGCCCTCCACCATTCCAGGAAGGTTATGTCACTTAGCCCCCAGGTGGGAGCAGATAACAGCAGAGCATTGGACACTCTCCATTATAAGAGAGGGGTACAAGCTGCACTTCTTGTGCATACCCCCTCACACAATGGTAAGACAGTTCAATTCGCAGACCTTTCTCATCAACCTGTTAGATCAAGAGGTCACTATGCTTCTTGCCCAAGGGGCAATAGAAGAAGTACCCATCCACCAACAGGGTACAGGTTTTTACTCCCCCTATTAACTTATCCCCAAAAAACCAGGGGGATACAGACCTATCATGGACCTCAGAGAATTGAACAAATTCCTGTTCAAAGAGAAATACAAGATGATTTCTTTAGGAACTCTGCTGCCATACCTTCAGAGTCGGGATTGGCTTTGTTCTCTAGATCTCAAGGATGTGTACACCCATGTTCTCATCCATCCAACTCACAGAAAGTTACTTCGGTTCCTTTTTCAAGGAAAGCACTACCAATACAGGGTGCTTCCTGTTGGCCTGGCCTCAGCACCAAGGGTGTTCACGAAATGCATGGCTGTGGTAGCAGCATTTCTCCGCACTCTAGGGATATTCGTCTTCCCTTACTTAGATGACTGGCTCATTCGAGCCCCATCAGAGTAAGAGGCCAGGAATTCTCTATCTTGCACAATGCGTATCCTTCAGTATTTGGGTCTGGTCATAAACATCCCAAAATCCAATCTAACTCCCACTCAGTCTCTAGAGTTCATAGGAGCTTTGCTGGATACCAGAAAAGCAAGGGCCTATCTTCCCCTGGCCCGTTGCCTTCGCATGGTGCAGTTACCTTCTCAAGCAGTGTTCAAGCCCCATCTCACTGCCCGAGAAATGCTACAACTACTAGGCCACATGGCATCTACCGTGCATGTGGTTCCTTATGCTCGCCTCCATATGAGAGCAGCCCAGTGGACTTTATCCACTCAGTGGACCCAGGCATCAGGGTGCCTGTCAGACAAAATAGCCAACACAAATCACCTTATTTTGTCCCTCCAGTGGTGGCGGTCCACTCACAACCTGTTGCTGGGGTCCCCATTTCAACAACCCTTACCCCAGGCAACCCTCACAACAGATGCTTCACCAATGGGTTGGGGAGCTCATCTGCAAAACCCCTCCACCCAAGGCACCTGGAGTCCACAGGAGACTCATCTAAATATCAATCTCTTGGAGCTCAGAGCAATCTTCCTTGCTCTTCGAGTGTTACACACCCTGCTCAGCTACAAGACAGTCCTCATTCATACGGACAATGAAGTAGCCATGTTCTACGTGAACAAACAGGGGGGAACAGGCTCTGTCGCTTTGCAACGAAGCTTTGCGACCATGGGTCTTCGCCAGAGAGCATCAGATTCATCTCCTGGCAGTGTATCTTCCAGGCATACAAAACTCTTGGGCACAGACTCAGTCGTTCTGCTTCCACACGAATGGTCTCTACATGCAGACCAGGTGGCCAAGATTTTTCAAATTTGGGGAACCCCGGACATAGACCTCTTTGCAAGTCCGTTGAATGCCAAACTTCCCCGGTTCTGTTCCAGAATTCCGGCTCAGGACTCTCAGGCCAAGGATGCTTTCCTCCTTCATTGGGGTCAAGACTTTCTGTATGCCTTTCCACCCATTCCCCTGATTCCCAAAACGCTGTTCAAGCTTCAGAGAGACAGATGCCGTATGATTCTCATAGCTCCACATTGGCCACAGCAAGTGTGGTACCCTCTGCTTCTACATCTCTCTCAAGTTCCCTCCCTGGAGTTAGGGTCTGCTGTCCCAGGAGAACGGAATGTTATGGCATCCCAATCCCCAGTCTCTGCATCTCAGGGCTTGGTTGCTGAAGGCCTAGATCTTCATGACCTTAACCTCCCTCAGCAAGTAAAGGATATCCTTTATGCTTCCAGGAAGCCTTCCACAAGACGCTCATATGCTTTCAAGTGGAAAAGGTTTACCATATGGTGCTCGCAGAAGGGTCTCAACCCCCTTGCAATACCTTTGAAATCATTACTGGGGTATCTCCTTCATTTATCCAATTCAGGACTTAAGACTAACTCAGTAAGAGTCCATTTGAGTGCTATTGCAGCTTCTTTCAAGCCTCTAAATGGACAGCCTATTTCCTCCCATCCTCTTGTAGCAAGATTTATGAGAGGCCTTCTTCTAACTAAGCCTTCCATTAGGCCACCATCTGTGGCATGGGACTTAAACCTGGTTCTAGGTCAGCTTATGAAGCCACCTTTCGAACCCTTAGCTACTACCTCATTGAAATTTTTTTCTTGGAAGGTTATCTTTCTCATTGCAATCACATCAGCACGTCGCATCAGTGAGTTGCAAACACTAGTAGCTGATCCACTTTATACAAGGTTCCATCATGATATGGTAGTCCTTAGGACTCATCCACACTTTATGCCAAAGGTGGTCTCGCCTTTTCATCTAAACCAGGCAGTCTACCTGCCTATGTTTTTTCCAAGGCCTCATGCATCTAATGCAGAAAGAAATCTTCATACTTTGGACTGTAAGAGAGCTTTAGCTTTTTACTTACAAAGAACACAGCAACATAGAAAGTCCTCTCAACTCTTTGTTGCTTTTGATCCTTCTCATTTGGGACTTCCAGTCTCCAAGAGAACACTGTCTAACTGGATTGCTCAGTGTATTTCCTTTGCCTATCAGAGTAAGAATCTTCCTCTGGAGGGCCATGTCACAGCTCACAATGTGAGAGCCATGGCAGCTTCAATGGCTCATCTGCACTCTGTGTCTATCGACAACATCTGTCGAGTAGCTACCTGGGCCTCGGTTCATACCTTCACAGCCCATTACTGCTTGGACAAGGACTCCCGCTGGGATGCCTTGTTTGGTCAGGCTGTTCTCCAACACCTGTTCCATACCTAATGAACTCTTACCCCACCATCCCTGGTTGGATGCCAGAGATCCATGGGGGGAAATGGAGCTCTTTCACAGGGGCACACAACTTCTGGGGTCTCTCCCTGGCAGTCCCCATATGTGAGGACTACATTCTTGCTTGTTCCTGGAGATAACATAGTTACTCACCTGTAACAGGTGATCTCCGGGAACAGCAGGAATTTAGTCCTCACAGCCCACCCACCTCCCCTAGGAGTTGTATCTCTCTATCTATCTCTTTCTCTTTCCCTCTCTCTCTCTTTTTGTCTCAGCTTTAAACTCAACTGGAGAGAGGCAGTTGGGAAAGGCGGGAAGGCAGCATGCAGGCTCTGTGGGATGCTCCCAGAAGCTTCCTAATTGGACCCTGGGGAGCGTTCCCGCGCGATACCTATATGTGAGGACTAAATTCCTGCTGTTCCCAGAGATCACCTGTTACAGGTGAGTAACTATGCTTTCTTGAAAAAACAGTGTTAGAATTAATCATTTTAGGGTAAACAAATATGATTTCTTTGTCCCTCTCCACCAGTCCTCACCCCCTTAGAAAACAGATATTTTTTGTTGAATTTATAACTGTTTCTTGTCTTAAATATAAATCTAAATTAACTCTCTATCCATTACTCACATCAAGTGAAATTCAGTGGGAGAAAAATGAGGTATCTTTAGAGATTGATTAAATTACAAGAGTACACTGTCTCCAGCATAATTTCTAATCATGTGCACAATGGCAGCTTTCTGAAGTGTTGCAAACATAACCCATGCATATGAACAGAAAAGTTTCCTTATCCTGGTGAAACAGTTCATATAAATGGGTTATGTTCCCCAGTTAGCAGGTGGAGGCAGACCAGAGCAACTTTCAGTATTGTCATCACTTGTGTATATATACTGGTTCAGCATTGAGAGAAGCCAGTATTGTCTGGCTCCAGCAGGTGGTAAGGTGTGTGGACTGGTACAGATAGTCCTGTCTCCCTGGCTGAGGTCACAGTCTTGTGGTCTGTGTGTTTGAGACCTCAGTCAAGCATTTGCTCTGAGTTTGGGTATGTTCATTGTCTCCTTGAGCCAACAGTTGCTCTGTGTCCAGTGCTGTTATCCACAGGTTCCGACACTAGTGGGCCACAGATTGGACAGGAGGACCCCAGTGGCTCCTGAGGGTGCAGTTTGGCTCTGCCTTGGCTTTTACCTCAATCACAGCAGACTCAAAATCCTAGACTTCAAAAGTGCTGACTTAGTAAAATGGAAAAGTACCTGAAGGATAAGTTGACAAGATAGGAGGAGATAAGAGATGTGGAATTGCACTGGGCTAAACTAAGAGGCAATAAAAGGGGCAACGGATATATATGTAAAGAAAGTAAATAGAAGCAAGAGGAAAAGAAAACCTGTATGGTTCACCAAAGAAGTGGCTACACAAATAAAGGCAGAAAACACAGCTTTCATAAAATTCAGAAGATCACCCAAGAGGAACTCAGAAAAAAATACAGGATAAATCTAAAAGAGATAAAAAGAGAAATAAGGATAACAAAAGCAAAGGCTTAAGAAAAGATTTCTAAAGATGTGAAGCATGGAAACAAAACCTTTTTCAGGTATATTCGGGAGAAGAGAAAGATCAGAGGATGGAATTGTAAGACTCAAAAGTGCCGAGGACAGATTTGTGTAAAGTGACATTGAAAAAGCAAAAATATTAAACAAATACGTCTGTATTCACTAAAAAAAAACCTGGAGAAGGACCACGTATGATTGACAAATATACAAATGGGAATTGAATAGATAATACACCATTTACAGAAGATGATGTTTTTGAATAGCTTGCAAAACTGAAAGTGGACAAGACCATGGGACCGGATGGGATACATCCCAGGATAGTGAAAGAGCTCAGAAAGGTTCTGGCAGGGTCTTTAAAAGATGTTTTTAATAGATTCTTAGAGATGGGAGAAGTTCCATAGGACTGGGGACGTCTTACGATAGGATGGTGGAAGCCCTTCTCAAGAAATCCTTCATGGCTTCAGTCTTAGTTACTCAGGAGTGCTTTGTGTGGGTGTGGTGGCCTAAGTTCTCTTATGCTGGATCCAGCAAGTACCAGATAGCCTGGAGGTAGCAAGATTGGAGTCTGGAATGTCTTTCATGGTGGATGCCCTCCACGACTTGATCAGGATTTCTTCTAAGTCCACGTTTTAGTGGCCTAAAAGTGTCTCTGGCTCTGTAGTTGGTCTTTCTATGCCATGTCCAAGCTGCAGTTCCCCTTTTAAGGAAGACCTGAGTGTCCCATTAGCCCACATCATAAACGAATCCTTTAAACAAGGATACATACCAGATGCCCTCAAAACATCAATCATTCGACCAACCATAAAGAAGAACAACCTGGACCCCCTGGACCCCACCTCCTACAGACCAGTTGCAAGCCTCCCCCTCACCACCAAGATAATAGAAAAGATAGTCCAACGCCAACTTCAAGATCATCTGGACACCAACGACATACTTGACCCGCAGCAACACGGTTTCCGGCCACTACATGGAGTCGAGACCCTCATGACCATTCTAATGAACACTCTCATCATTGGAACCCAAGAGAAACAATCAGGATACATCCTGATATTCCTAGATATATCAGCGGCTTTTAACACAATCTCCCACGAAATCCTCATACGCAGACTACAATCAATTGGAATCAAAGACACTGTACTCCAATGGTTCAGATCCTATCTAACAAACAGACAGCAACGGATCCGCACCTTCTCCACAACCTCGCCTCCCTACCAACAACTTCAAGGAGTACCCCAAGGATCCACCCTATCAACCATGTTGTTCAATATATATCTCCGTCCGCTATGCTCAATCATACGCACCCACAACATCAACTTCCACATATACGCAGACGACATAATGCTCTACGCACCGATTACAACCACCAACCCAAAAAACGACCAGCTATCAGCCTGCTTCACCGACGTGGCCAACTGGCTACAGGAGAACAATCTATCCATCAACATAAAGAAAACCGAAGCCCTCATAGTGACAAAAGAACCGGACTTCAAACCACCTACCCACCTCAACATGGGAACCACGCAAATCCAAATCCAGCCCCAAATAAGATATCTAGGGGTCATCATTGACCAAGCTCTCACCTTTAAACAACAAATCAACAAAACCGCTGGGACGATATTCCACAAAGCTAAAACTGTTCAACCCCTCCGACCCCTCCTAGAACCTCATGACTTCAGGACAGTAATGCAAGCTGTGACACTCCCCCATCTGGATTTCTGCAACATAATCTACCATGAACTTCCTGCCTCACACACCAACCCCCTCCGAACTGCCTTAAATACTACAGCAAGGATTATTCAGAATGCAAAAAAACGGGACCACATCACCCCAATCCTAAGAGACCTCCACTTCCTTCCAATACAAGCAAGAATCAAGTACAAAGCTATCCTACTCATCCACAAGACTATCCACCAAACACGGAACACCTCACTCCACCCCCTACTGCCTCGCCCATCCCACAACAGATCAACCAGACATTCCTCCAATAACTCTATCGTCGTCCCCCACAAAAGAACCAAATCCACACAACGGACCTGCAACAGAGCCTTCGAACTTTATGCTCCATCCATCTGGAACTCTCTACCAAACCATATCAGGAACAACGCTGACATCACATCATTTAAGAAACAGCTGAAGACAATCCTATTTCGTGCACATATCTGAACAGAAATACCACCCTATCCGCATGATCTAATACCTAGATTCAGCAGAAGCATACATGTCTATGTCTACCCAAATCATTAATTGTTGCCCCTTGGTGATGGCCCCACCCTAAAAAAAAATTACCCCCCCCCCCTTATGTTATATGTTACACTGCTTTGACCCGGTGAAAAGCGGTATATAAATGCAGTTAAATAAATAAATCAATTAAGGGCAGGTTGCTGTTTGGAGAGGACCTGAAAAAGCTGATGAAAGTCCTTAGAGATGCTCGCCCACAGAGGCTTTCAGCTTCCAGAAGTCACTTGGGCTATATGAGCCTGCTGCTTGCCTGCATTATTTTCATCTGCACGTTGTGCTGGTGGCTGACCTCTATGGATCGCATTGCTGGTAGCTGAGGTGCCCGTGTGTGGAGTTAGAGTCTTGAAGCACTTCCTGGTGAGAGCAGGAGGTCATCGAGGGCAGATGATGTCACTGTTAGGGGCCACATAAAGGAATGCTGACTGCTAAGGCATTACGCAAAAGGAGTGTGCCTAAAGAGCAGGAGATGCCCCTTAGTGCGCCCCTTTGTTTGGCATTTTAGTTATTTGGTTTCATTGAATCGGTTTGTTAGGGGGTAGTGGGAGTTAGTGTTTTGGTTGTGGGTAGGAGTATGGTAGTGATGCGAAAGAGGAGTTTGGTATATGAGTGTGGTGGAGGGTAGAAGGTGGAATTGGGTAGTTGGAGGATATTGTGGGATGGGGTTGTGGAATTGGTATAGTGAGGGAAGTATGGATATTGTAGGGGGAGGATGTATTCCATGTGTTTGGGAGTTGTAGGGTGGATGGTACAGGTATAGGAGAGGTGGTGAGTTTGTGTGTTGATGACTGTTAGGTCCTTGTTACCTGAATTGCAGTTGATGCAGGATTTGTTAGAGGGGAGAAAGATTGGATTGTCTCTTTCTGACAGAGACTTGGGTTAGTGAGGGCAAAGATTTTGTGCAGGGGTTGCTTGAGCAGATGGGTTATGTGGGGGTACAAATGGGCAGGCGGAATCATGGGGGCATGATGATTGATAGAGAGTGATTCTAGTTCAGCAGGAAGATGTAGGCCTTCCTGAAGGAGTAGAGGGAGTTTTTCTACGCGTGGGGAGGAGTGAGCGGGATGGAATTGTGTTGGGGTATTACCCTCCACCAATGATTCCCACACTTCCCAACTCAAGTTGGGAGGACATCTTGTGTGGAAGTGTATGTGGGAGGGATGGGTTGGTGGTGGGGAATCTTAAATGCCCATGTGGATGTGGGGGAAAGTGAGAAAGCAGCCTTTGTGTTGTCATCCTTGGCCAAGGGCAGGTAATTTGGGGTCTAACTCACTGGGGGGGGGGGGGGGTGGCAAACGTTGGATTTGGTGTTTCAGAATAATAGTTGGATGGGGGGGAGGGAGGGATAAAAGGAGTGGTTGTTAAGCTTTTCTTGGTCAGACCACTATATGATTTGGTTTCAATGCCGATGGTGGGAAGGGGGGAGAGGGTGGGAGATAGGGGGGCTAGTCGATGTGGAGAAATGAGTGGGTGTGGTAGTTAGTCGTCGGGAGGCAGGGGTTAAGGATTGGGTCAAAATGTAGGTGGAGGATTGGCACCGGATGTCGGCTGAAGCTTTTGTTGTGGTAGTGCTAGTTAAGCATGTATTCGTGCGTGCTGGGGGCAGAAGCGATGGCTCACAGAAAACGCGTGAACATAAGAGGGGGTTGCAGCGGTTGGAATGTAGAGAGGAGGTGGATGCATTGCAGGGAGGATAGAAAACTGCTGGTAGGAGGTGAATAAGTATATGCAGAATATTCACAGGTTGAAAGAGGAGTATTTTTTTGCATCAAATAGCTGAAGTGGGAAATCAGACGAATGAGATTTTTTGTGTGGTGACCTCACTAGTTGGGGTTGGGAGTGTGGTCAAGGGGGGGGGGGGAAGGTAGATAGGGCCTGGCCCACCCTCTAGGTGAACTAGGCAGTCGCCTAGGGTAGCAGGCCCTGGTGGGTGGCATTAGCTCCCCCTCATCCCAGTGATGCGACAGTTCATTACCGCCTAGCCTGCAAGGCCGCCCACCCCCCACCCGGCATCCAGCTTTTCACCTGGGGGAGGGGGCAGCACAGCGATGCCTCCGCTGCATCGGGCTTAAAGGTGTCAGCGTTAGCGTGCTCACAGCCTGCTACTCCTGCTCCACTTTTGACACAACTTCCTGCCACTCCTACCTCCTCCAACAGGAAGTTACATCGGAGGGAGGTAGGAGAGGCAGGCTGTGATCACGGTAGTGTGGACACTTTAAAACCCGGTGCAGCGGAGGCATTGCCATGCCACCCCCCCTCCCCCAGCTGAGAAGATGGATGCTGGGAGGGGAAGGTGGCATGGTGGTCCAAGTGGCACTGCAGTTTTCAGGGGGTGGTATGGAAACCCTCGGGCCGGCCCTGGTGGTAGAAGATACGGTGGATAACTCTGTACTCCTTCCTGTTTCTCAGCCCGCAATCTTGGGGTTGCCTTTGACTCCTCTCTCTCTTTCTCCACACACATCCATCTGATAGCTAAGACCTGCCATTTCTTTCTCTATAGCATCAGCAGAATCTGCCCTTTCCTTTCTGAACACACTGCTAAGACGCTTATCCACTCCTTAATCACCTCCTGTCTTGACTACTGTAACCTTACTCCTTGCTGATCTCCCTTTAAATCATCTCTCTTCCCTTCCATCTGTTCAACACTCTGCTGCGCGGCTAATCTTCCGCCAGCCTCATCATGCCCATATTACTTCTCTTCTCAAGTCACTTCATTGGCTCCCTATCCGTTTCCGCATCCAGTTCAAACTTCTCCTGCTGACCTATAAATGCATTCACTCTGCGGCTCCTCACTACCTTTCTTCTCTTATCTCTCCTTACAACCCCCCTCGGGAACTCTGCTCTTCTAGCAAACTGCTCCTGTCTGTGCCCTTCTCTTCTATTGTTAACTCCAGACATGCCTACGCCTGGAACAATCTACCTGTGTCTGTACGCCAGGCACCTTCTCTAACCCTCTTCAATTCCAGGTGAAAACTTACCTCTTCGCTGCTGCTTTTGGATCTTGACTCACCTGATCTCCTTTTTCTTTTTCTTTCCCCCTTGTTTTATCCCTGCCTATACTTTCTGTGTTGTCTTTCTTGACTAGATTGTAAGCTCTGATGAGCAGGGACTGTCTCTTACATGTCTGTGCAGCGCTGCGTACTACTTGTAGCGCTATACAAATGCTCAGTAGTAGTAGTAATGGCGCAGTATATTTTGGAGAAAGTGCAGTTGTTGAAACAAGGTGTGGATGGGGGGATTTCAGGTTTAGAGATGAGGGAGAATGTTATGGTAGATCATCCGTTTGAGGAATTTGTGCCTCTTATGAGTGACCTCCTTTGGAAGCTTTTACTGGGGTTGCAGGAGACCTTTTCAGGGCTAGATCCCGCCCCATTTGGTAGGTTTAAAGAAGTTGCTCAACCTATGCGGGATTGGCTGTGTGACTTGGTCAGTGCCTCATTAGGGCAGGGCCAGGCTTCATGGTATTTAGAGGAAGCTGTGGTGAATCCTGTTTTGAAGAAGGTGGGGTGAGATAGAAGTGATTATCAGAATTATAAGCCAATTTTAAATTTGCCTAGGTTGGCGAACCTTATCGAAAGGGAAGTGGTGACACAGGTTGGTTCGTATGTTGGTTTTTTTTTCCTCCTTAGATGAGGGCCCGGGGGGGGGGGGGATTGAAATGGTAGAGACCCTTCAGGTGGTGGTGTTGGATCAGGCCCATGTTCATCTTTATTAGGGGATTTCGGTGCTGTTGATCTCACTAGAAATGTCTCCAGCATTTGACTTGGTAGAATGGAAGTTGTTACAGTTGTCAGTGGCTGGGAATTGGGGGAACTGTTTTGACTTGGATTCGATCTTTTATGAGTGATCATCTGTTGACAATTAATGGTGTGGGTGGGAAGTCACAGGTATATGACTGGACATGGGGGATGCCACAAGGCTCCTTGTCTCTCTGATTATTTAATATTTATTTATTTAACCGTTTTTGTATACTGTCTTTCTTCGATTCAAGACTGTTTACAATGAACAGAACATAGCAGTGTGTCACAGCTGTTTTACATGGAATGGAACTTTTGAACATGAGTATTTACAGCCCTTGGGACCTCTGTGGTCTTTTGGATTTTGTTTTTTGGCATATGCAGACGATATACAGATATTGGCTCCTTTGTTAGGAGATGTGGAGATAGTAATGGGTCAATTGAATAGTTGCTTAGGGAAGGTGCAGGGTTTCTTCTGTGCACGTGGATTGGTGTTGAATGTGGATAAAACTGTGTGCTTGTGATTTGGGGCTGTACAGCAGGCAGAGCAGCGAGTACTCCCAAGTGTTGCAGGCTACCTTATCATATGGAAGGATGAGTTGAAATCCTTGGGAGTACTCCTGGAGAGGGAAAACAGAGAAACATGACAGCAAAGAAAGACCACATGGGCTGTCTAGTCTGCACTTCCATATCAACAACAATAGTCCCTTGTTTACCTTTAGAAAGCTGTGTTTATCCCATGCTTTTTTGAATTGAGATACTGTTCTTGTGTCCATCACTTCCACTGGGAAACTATTCCATGCATCTACCACTCTTTCTGTGAAGAAATATTTCTGCATATTACTCCTGAGTGTATAGCACAGTTACTTACCTGTAACAGGTGATCTCTGGGAACAGCAGGAATAAGTCTTCACATATGGGTACGTCGGTACCGACGGAGTCTGCGCGGGAACGCTTCCCAGCATCCAATCAGAACGCTTTTGGAAGCATCCCAACACGCCTGCGTGCTGCCTTCCCGCCTTCCCAACTGCCTCTCCTCAGTTAAGTTTTAAAGCTGAGACAGAGAGAGAGAGAGAGCAAGGAAGAGAAAGATAGAGATAGAGAAATGCAACTCCTAGGGGAGGTGGGTGGGTTGTGAAGACTTATTCCTGCTGTTCCCAGAGATCACCTGTTACAGGTAAGTAACTGTGCTATCTCCAGGAACAAGCAGGAATGAGTCTTCACATATGGGGACTCCCAAGCTGAGATGCCCAGAGGGAGTCCTAGCATGTTTAGAGTCTAGAAAGAGCCATGCTATTCCTCAGGACCTCAGGCATCCTGGGGATGGAGGGTAGGAGTTGAATACAGAAAAGGAGCTGTGGAACAGCTGGGCTATAACAGGGCTTCTAAAGGGGAAGACCACGTATAGAGGGCATCTAGTAGTAAAATATTGTAATATGGGCCTCCCTTGTTGGCATTGCAAAAGTCTACTAAGGTTCATATGGATCTGTTAGAAGAGCCAGTGAAGAACCTCAAGGGGTACCTCACTGAGAAGTAGAGGTAATAAAAGTAGAAAAAACAAGTGGGGGTCAGAACCCTTCAGGGTGAGAAATAGCCCCAGGGGAAAAACTGGGGTAGTATAAGAGGTAGAGCTTCAGCGGAAGACGCAGAAGGTACTATTAAAGAAAGCTTAAGCTGTTTTGGTCCAAAAACAGTACAAACCTAGGACCAAGATAAAAATGAGTCTGACCCAACTGGACTGGCAATGGAATTAGTCCATGTAGGAGAGAAAGGGTATGGAGACCCTTATATCTGATAAGAAAGTAAGGACAGACTTAGGAGCGCTAAGCTTTAGATTAACTGAAGCTACGCAATGTCTTTCTTAAATGGGGTCAATTAGGAAAGAAAAAGGTACATGGAGAGCTTCAGGAGTACCTAACCCTAAAAGGTTATGGTAAGGAAAAAATTTGTTAATTACCACAGGAAGTGGTTATAAGTGTAGAACCCTAAGTATGCTGGCACAGCATTGATAGGGGTAGTGCCCATCTGTCAGGATCATATAGGAATGTAAGGATATCTGCACCTAAACAGACAGATAAGTATGTGTATACATATCTGCCTAAAAAAATATATATCACTAGATCTATAAATATAAATATAGGGTATATATGCATATATATATCGAGAGATATGTATGGGCAGAAGACACACACACACACACACACACACACACACACACACACACACACACACACACACACACACACACATATATATATATATATAGATAGATATAGATAGATATAGATATAGATATAGATATATATACACACGTCTCCAGGTATGTGGATGGAGAGATGTCTATAGAACCAGATCCCCCCTAGGGATATGGGGAGAGAGGAAGATTCATCTGATAGCAAGAAGGTTGATACCTGCTTGAATAGATGCATAGAGAATCCTCTTTCCCTGGTTATGACTGGCAGAATCAGAGGAATGGTCTCCCTGACAAGAAGGGGTCTAGATTCCTTTCAGAATTTGAGCTCTTGAATAACCAGGATGGCCTACGTGAAAAATGCAGAGGATAACTTCAGTCTGCAGGCAGGAAGTCCAGGACTGCAGTATGGAGAATGGATAGAGGATGCCACTGGAGGAAGATACCATAGTGACCCGCCTATGAGGGCAAGATGGGTATCAGGCGTCCTTTAGCTGCCACTGAAAGAAAATTATCTCTGACGAGAAGACCAAAGGAGATATGGGCCAAGCCAGGGAATTGGCCATTCTTTAGGTTTTCACGTGATGAAAGGCCTGAGTCTTATGTCTCAAAAGAGATTTAAGATGAGATGGTAAGGGTAGGGAATACCTACCAGTCATGAAACATGACTGGGGGAACCCCTCCTAACCATCTGGGGTTATCTGCAAGGCAAGATACTAATGCTCTCTAGCAAGGGCCCATAGTGCAAAGCTACTCTGTAGAGTTGCAGAGAGCATGCTGCAGGTTGGTGAGAAGAAAAAACTGGCTGTGTAAAGCCAGTAGGTAACAAACTATTCTGCCAAGGACAAGGGGGCAAAGAAGAGAAGTTAACCAACCAGACTGTGATAATAGGGTTTCCCAAACGAGGTTGATAACCTGTTTGGGGCTCAGCACTGAGACCAGAAGGATTGCTAGTGGAGGGGAACCCCTGGTTGTGTGGTGAACAGAACCAGTGGCTTAACCACTAGGAATTGCTGTATCTGCAGCAACTACCAGGGCAGCGGAGAAAAATTATTTTCCCCTCCCCTTTTTTATATCGGGAAAAAGAAACAACAGACATAGTAGGACCTCCTATTGTCTGATGAGCTGCCCTAAGGTAATAAAGGGGGAGACAACTCTGGAAAGGAGAATCCCCCTGTGGAACAGGTAGAGGACCATAGGGGCTTACCAGTGTAAAAGAGCCACTCCTACCAACCAAATGTTGTAGTAAGAGGGAGGTAAGACAGAGTTGAAGGAGACTGACTATGCAGGAAGTCTCTGACAGGTGAGATGATACATGCCAGTACAGGGAAACAACTGTCTTATTGATAGTTGTCACTTCTCTTTTCCCAAAGAGGAAGAGAAAAACCTGTTAAGTATGGGCATGATCATCATAAAGACTCTTAGAGTTAAAGAAAAGATGTCTCATGAAGAGATATCTAGGAAGGTTAGGATAAAATTAGTGCACATACTTCAAGTGAAAAGAAACAGACTGCCACCCTAACCACCAACCAAGAGGGCAATGGTGATCTATTTGAAACCCTGCGACTGCTGGGTTTGTTGACCCTGTTGAGGTTGTGGATTCTTCAGACCAGGGCGATGTTTCCCCTGTTTGGGAACATCTGTATGATGGGCAGAAGATGGATAAAACTTTCTCCCCCTAGGGGAAGAAAGTTTGGCATGACATTTCCTACCAACTGGGAAAGAAGAAGGCGTAGAACAGCCTCTGGAAACAGGAAAGTCAGTGGTTAACTGAGCAACCTGGAGTAAAGACTCCCTGTTAAAGAGATTTTCTCCAGTGCAATGAGTATTTCCCAGTCTTTCTTGTGCCCATTTGTCCAAGTCTGAAGCCTGGAGCCAGGCTTTACGTCGTGCCCCTATAGCTATAGCAGAAGTTCTGCTAACAGACTCAAAGGAGTCTAGGGAAGCACGAGTAAGAAACCTAGAGATATTTTGAGCATGACTAACCAGTAAGGAATAGTCTGCACTTTTGGGCTCTTGAAGAAAAGGAGTCAAAAAAGTAATTTCTTTGTGACCTCCTCAAGAGATAAACCCATATAGAAAATATATGAGAGAATTCTTGCTGAAAGCATAGATGCCTGGAAGGTTTGGCGTCCAAAGGCATCTAAAGTCTTAGACTCACAACTTGGCGGATAAGAAGAGTGCTTTTTAGTACTCTTCACCCGCCTCATTGCTGATTCTACAACAATCGAATGATGAGGAAGTTGAGTCTTTTGAAACCCTGGAGAGGGGGGCACCTGATATAGAAGATCAGTTGCTCTGGAAGGTGGGGGTACCTTTTAAAGGAGCTTCCCACATTCGTAGAAGGAGATCCTGCAAGGAATGATGCAAAGGAAGCATGATGTTCTCCTTTGCTCTCCCAGGAATATACAGGGATCCTGTATTCCCTTGTGTAGGATCCTGTCCAGGAATAGAAATGGCAAGTGATTTTGCCATATCCAGGAGAAAAGCCTGAAAAGAAGAATCCCCAGAGGGAAATTCTTTTGGATAGGCTAGATCTGTTGAAGAACTAGCATTGGCACCGAGGGATCTATCCAACTTTATAGGAATAGAAGATCCTGGATGGTGAAGTATGGGATCCTTCGAGGATGGTTGCCGGTACTGCAGGAGGTCGGGACCAGCGACAGTCGGTAGCACATCGTCCATGCTAGGGATCGATTCCAAACTCGGTATCGAGGGAAGCGAGCCTGATGAGAGAAACAAGGAAGGTGCCGACAGCAATGGTAATGTGGATACCGGCACCGACTAAGGTACCGTATCCGATACTGATGGATGAAGGCCAGCCGGTGACAACTCTAACGGTATCGAAGAAACCGAGAGTGCTGGACCTGGATCATCGGAACCGCGCCTTCGGTACCGTCTGGTGTCGGTACCCAGGCGAGTCGGTACCCAGTCCTCCAGACTGGAGATCGATTCCAGACTTGGCATCGAAGGAAGCGAGTCTATCGATGCACATCTGGAGGGTACCGACATCAGTACTAGTATCGGTACCGGGATCGATACCGGAAGGTTGGTCTGCAGCGTATCCAATGGCCCCATAGGTACCGAGGACGCCAGACTACGATCCTTGGTGAGGAATGTTTCATTCAACACCATTGCCAATGCCGGGGTATCTGTACCGCTCGAAGCGGATGCCACCACCGAGCATGGCTCAGGTATGTTCTGTGAGGGGTGAACCTCAGGAACAACCTGAAACCCCACACGGGCTTTGGAGGCCGAAGACTCCCACCAGGGTTTTGAAACCAGTGTATTCTCGAGGGCAAGGCCAGAGGCATCTCTATGCTGTGCATGAGATCTGCCACTCGAGGACTGGCTAGTCTTAACAGACTGTTTTTGGGTTACCTGATCCTTTGTAGAAGAAGAGATTGTCGGTGCCCTGAAGTTGGATGGGGACCGCGTATCGAGGGGAACTCTATGCTGAAAGCTTCTTCCCACAATACTATTGCAGGAGGGACACTCCGGAGGAAAATGGTCAGGACCCAAGCAGGTTAGACACCAATTGTGAGTGTCTAAAATTAAGTTTGTACCGCCACAGTTTGTACATTTCTTGGGGATAGTGGCTGGCGGTTCCATGAAAAGAAAACTAAAAAATAAAAGAAGAATTTTCTGCGGTGACAAGAGTATGCTCTGCCGGCTCCGCGGAAAAATGAAAACTGAGGAGAGGCAGTTGGGAAGGCGGGAAGGCAGCACGTAGGCGTGTTGGGATGCTTACAAAAGGGTTCTGATTGGACGCTGGGAAGCGTTCCCACGCAGACTCCGTCAGTACCGACGTACCCATATGTGAAGACTCATTCCTGCTTGTTCCTGGAGATTCCCTTTTACTCTCATCCTATGTTCCCTTGTAGCAGAGCTTGCCTTTATTTGAAAGAGACCCTCCTGTGCATTTATGCCACAGAGGTATTTAAATGTCAATATCATATCACTCCTATTCCGCCTTTCCTCTAAAGTATACATATTAAGATCTTTAAGTTTGTCCTCATATGCAACATAATGAAAAACACTAACCATTTTAGTAGCCATCCTCTGCACCCACTCCTACCTGCTTATATCCTTTTGAAGGCGTGGTCTCCAGAATTGCACACAGTACTCCAAATGAGGTTGCACCAGAGATTTATACAGAGGCATTGTCACCACCTCTTTTTTTCTGCTAGCCATTCCTCTCCCTATACATCCAAGCATCCTTCTGTCTTTTGCAGTTGCCTTTTCTCCCTGTTTAGCTATTTTAAGATAGTCAGACACAATTACGCCCAGGTCCCGCTCTTCTTTTGTGGACAGAAGTACCTCACCCCCTACACTATATAGTTCCTTTGGATTTTTGCAGCCCAAGTGCATGACCCTGCATTTTTTAGCATAAAATTTCAGCTTCTAAATTCTAGACCATTCTTCAAGCTTAGCTAGTTCTCTCTTCATGTTAGCTACTCATTCCTTACTCTATTGCAGATTTTGGTATCATCCGCAAACAAGCAAACCTTATCCAACAGCCCTTCCTCAATATCACTAACAAAATTGTTAAAAAGAATCGGACCAAGGACAGATCCCTGCGACACACCACTGGTAACCTCTATCTCCAGGAACAAGCAGGAATGTAGTCTTCACATATGGGTATCGTCGGTACCAACAGAGCCTGCGCGGGAACGCTCCCCAGCATCCAATAGGAAAGCTTTTGGGATCATCCCACAGCACCTGCGTTCTGCCTTCCCACCTTTCCAACTCTCCCTCTTCAGTTCTTCGTTTTCCGCGGAGCCGACAGGACGCATACCCTGTCACCGCAGAAAATTTATTCTTATAATTTTGTTGTTTGCGGTCGCGTCTGCCTTCATTCGACGCCTACCGGTACTGCCGGTTTTCTTTTCTTCTTTTTGAACCCCCCACCCCCTAAAAAAACCTAGCTTTCTAAAAGATTTTTTCTTTCAGGGACCTTGCCCCTCTCGGTGCTAGGCGCCATTTTGGGCACTAGGCCAACCTTTCTTCAAACATGGAGAAACCAGCTAGTGGTTTCAAGAAATGTTCTAAGTGGCGGTACCATATCAGTCACTGACACCCATGACTGGTGTCTCAAGTGTTTAGGTCCTGACCATTCTCCATCGGAGTGTCTCTCCTGCAGAAAGATGACTAAGAGGGGCCTGCAGAATTGAGCTGCAAAACTCGGTACCCTTTTTTCTGCAGATAAGATGTCAGTTGCATCGATGTCTTCCAGGGCTTCATCTTCCTCCCATGGATCTCAGGTAACTAAACCTAAGTCTTCTAAGACTGGCCGGTCCTCAAAGGGTAGATCTGCTTCCAGGTATCGAGATGCCACTGGCATTGCCCTCAAGGAAAGTTCACCGGCAATACAGCCCCGGCGGGAGGCTTTGGTCTCCAAAGCATCAGTGGGGCTCCAGAATATTCCAGAGGCTTCCACCTCTGCAGAACTACTGGTGCCATGTTCTGGGGTCGTAGCCGCTTCCACCAGTACCGACACCCAGGCATCAGCAGGAGCGATGGATCAGAGAATCCTCGCTATTGAATGCAGTCTGGCGGCACTCTTAGCAGCTTCGGTACCGCTAAGACCGCTACAGATGGTTACACAGGTATCGATACCGACATAGGTACCGGCACCAAGCACACCTGCCTTGGCCGGTATGCTTCCCCCCCATGCCGAGCCTTGAGTCTATCTCAGGTATCGAAGGGCCGGTACTGAGACACCCCGACACAGACTTCGAGTGGTACCGATACCGGTACTGTGCATTGCAGGAACACCCGGCGCAGAGTTACTTTGAATCCTCCAATTCCGATGACTCTAATGACTCTGCCAGTACCAGAGAAATCCTTTCGGAGGATCCATCTCCTCCTCCTCCATTAGACATGTCCTTCCAGGATTTCATACGTGATTTAGCTCGAGGTCTTTCAATCACGGTGACTCCGGAAAAGGAACCCAGAGCAGAAGAATTAGAAATTCTTCATACCCTAAGGCTCCTAAGGAGGCAGTTTCCCTTCCCATTCACAGAATCTTGCATGATCTTATGCTAAGAATGTGGGAAGCTCCTTTACCGGTGTATCCACACTCTCGACTACTCGATACCATGTACCGAGTTCCAAGCTGTCCTGGTTTTCAAAAGACTCAGTACCACACCATTCAATGGTAGTGGAATCGGCGATGCATAGGATTAAGAGTATTAAAAAAAATTCTTCCAATCCTCCAGTCCGTGAATCGAGGATACTCGATGCCTTTGGGCGTCAATTCTTCCAGTCCTCCATGTTGTCAGCCAGGATCAGCTCCTACATTCTCTATATGGGAATGTTGCTCAAGGAGGTTGCAAGAGACTTGGAGTTTATGAGCCCTCTTCTCCCTGAGGAAAAAAGGGGGGGGGGGAATTCCTTACTCTGGTCAAACATGCCCAGGATGTCTCTAAGTTTATTCAAATCAGAATATAGCTTAGCACAAAAGGCAAAACAGGGTCAGTACTCTTTGAGCAACAAATAAGGTCTTCTAGAGACCTTTACAAAGAGGTCTTCTACCTAGGGGGCAAGAGACCTGTGAAACGTTTTCAATAGGTGTTAACACCAGGTGGCAGGTCAAAAGGCCATTTTGAAAGACGACTCCTATCCAAGCAAGGACTGTTAATCACCCAGGAAGTTGGTCACAGCTTACCTCAGCAGCACAGGCATAAATAGCTCAACCAGAGCTCTGTGATCCTCAGTCTTGAAGGACTTGAAAAGGGGACTGTTACTTCTGGAGAGAGATCTGCAATTGTGAGTATATACTTATGGGAATTTTCTGAAAGGAATTCTTTCTATTAAGGCTAATTAATCTGTGAACCACTATTTTTTGTTAAATCAGTCAGGGCCTAGTAGCAGCAGTTTAAGTTTAAATTTAAAACACAGAAGAGAGCTTTCTGGTTAAATTTGGAACCCAGCAGAGAGCTTGTAGTTTAGATATCATAATAAGTTAGAGCCTAGCAGCAGCAAAGAGCTATAATTTAAATCAAATCAGAATATAGCTTACCTCAGCAGTACAGGATAGGGTACTGTGTAGCAACCCTTTTTTAATAAGTGTTATTTCCCTCCCTCCCTCCCCAACACCCACCCACCCCTGGGATAATCGTAGCTTTATAGGTACTTACACATCTTAAAGGACAGGAGGTGCTCTCAGGTGAAGCTCGTTACCCAAATCAGTCATACACTAAGGACCTGAGATTAATTAAGCTTCAGGGGAACAAGGTATATTAAACGTATTAGGTACAGTTTTATTAGTATAAATATCCATAGCAACCCTTAGTAAGTAATGAACTTAAAGATCTAAACACAAGCTTAAAACTAAGATGCAGACAGCAGTCCAGCAGCAGATGGGGGCTTTCCAGTCTTTTGAATTGAGTGTCACATGTATGATTTTCTCCCAGTTGTTGAGCGGTCTTACGTGTGTGCACTAGAGTAGCAGACTTGGTAAACATAAGAAAGACAGAGGTACATAGACGAGACCTACAGGGATATAGTCCTGAAGTCCCACCTCCAGTCTGGCAGCATCCCTGTTGCCATGGAGGAGAGAGGTCACGTGACAGGAGAGCATCACCCTGGTGGGGCAGGAAGTGATCCTGTAACTAGGACCTGTCCTCCAGGTGATGTAAAACCCTCTCGCACTGAGGAAGTTTCTCCAGGGCCATGTGTCCATGAGGGAAGGGTTAGGACAGCCGTTATAGTTGGTGATTCGATCATTAGGCATGTAGATAGCTGGGTGGCTGGTGGACGTGAGGATCGCCTGGTAACATGCCTGCCTGGTGCGAAGGTAGCGGACCTCACGTGCCACCTAGATAAGGTCTTAGATAGTGCCGGGGAGAAGTCTGCTGTCTTGGTACATGTCAGTACCATTGACATAGGAAAATGTGGTAGGGAGGTTCTGGAGGCAAAATTTAGGCTTTTAGGTAGGAAGTTGAAATCCAGAACTTCCAGAGTAGCGTTCTCCGAAATGCTTCCCGTTCCACGCGCAGGACCTAAAAGGCAGGCAGAGCTCCGGAGTCTCAATGCGTGGATGAGACAATGGTGCAGAGATGAGGGTTTTGGATTTGTTAGGAACTGGGAAACATTCTGGGGAAAGGAGGGGCTCTTCCGAAGGGATGGGCTTCACCTTAACCGGGGTGGAACCAGGCTGCTGGCATTAACCTTTAAAAAGGAGATAGAGCAGCTTTTAAATTAGATAATAGGGGAAAGCTGACAGTCGCTCAAGAGCGGATGGTTCGGAAGAATGTATCCTTGAAGGATGCTACCAAAAGCAGAGAGGTTCCAAAAAAGAGTAGAGTAGCCCAAATGCCCTCGAGTATGGAGCAGACAGAGCTTAAAGATCCCAAATTACCCATGTCTACCAATAGCCAAATTAATATGAATAAAATACAGTCTCGAAAATGCTTGTATGCAAATGCTAGAAGTCTAAAAAATAAGATGGGAGAGTTAGAATATATAGCACTAAATGAGAGGTTAGATATCATTGGAATATCAGAGACATGGTGGAAGGAGGACAACCAGTGGGACACTGATACCTGGGTACAAACTATATCGTAATGATAGAGTTGATCAAATTGGTGGAGGGGTTGCGCTCTATGTTAGAGAGGGCATTGAGTCAGAAAGGATTAAAGTTTTGCAGGAAACAAAATTTGCTGTAGAATCTCTATGGATTGAAATTACATGTAAAATGGGGAAGGCGATGGCAGTGGGGGTGTACTACCGACTGCCTGGCCAGAATGAACAAATGGATGATGAAATGCTCAAAGAAATCAAGGAAGCTAACAAACGTTACAGCGCAGTAATAATAATGGATGATTTCAATTACCCCTGTATTGACTGGGTCAGTGTCACGGCAGGACATGCTAGGGAGATAAAGTTCCTAGATGAAATAAATGACTGCTTCTTGAAGCAGCTGGTTCATGAACTGACCAGAGGGGAACCATATTAACCTAGTCCTTAGTGGAACACCAGATCTAGTGCAAGAGATAAGGGTGTTGGGACCACTTGGCAATAGTGATCATAGCATGATCGCCTTTGATTTAATTAGTGGAGGAGGGATGGTAAGGAAATCCATAGTACTATCTTTCAACTTTCGAAAGGCAGATTATGATAAAATGAGGAAAATAGTTAAGAAAAAACTAAAAGGAGCAGTTGCAAAGGTTAAAGACTTACATCAAGCTTGGGTGGTGTTGAAAAATACTATCTTGGAAGCCCAGACCAGCTGTATTCCATGCTTTAAGAAAAGTGGAAGGAAGTCCAAAAAACTGCCAGCATGGTTTCAAGGTGAGGTCAGAGGGGCTGCTGTTGCCAAAAAAGCATCTTTCAGGAAATGGAAAAAAGAGCCAAACGACGAAACCTGGAAACAGCACAAGCACTGGCAAGTCAAATGCAAGGCTTTGATAAGGCAGGCAAAGGGAGAATTTGAGAAGAAGCTTGCTGCAGAAGGAAAAACGCGAAATAAAGACTTTTTCAAGTACATTCGTATCAAACAACCTGTGAGAGAGTCAGTTGGTCCATTAAATGATAGAGGGGTTAAAGGGGCACTAAGAGGCGACAAGGCAATAGCGGAGAGACTGAATGAGTACTTTGCTTCAGTCTTTACTGAGGAAGATGTAGGGATGTTACCCATGACTAAAGTGGTATTCAAAGGTGCGGAATAATTGAAGGAAATATCGATACATCGGGAAGATGTATTATAACTATTAGATAAACTGAAGAGTAGCAAATCACCTGGGCCGGATGGTATACATACAAGGGTGTTGAAAGAACTGAAATATGAGATTGCAGACCTGCTATTAGTAATCTGTGAACTATCATTAAAAACATTTCTAATACCTGAAGATTGGAGGATCACCAATGTAACACCAATTTTTAAAAAGGGTTCCAGGGGTGATCCGGGAAACTACAGACCGGTGAGCCTGACGTCAGTACTGGGAAAAACCATTGTAAAGAATAAAAGTAGTCATGGCCTAATGGGAGACAGCCAACATGGCTTTAGACAAGGAAGATCTTGTCTTACTAATCTGTTATGTTTTTTTGAAGGTGTGAATAAACAGGTGGACAATGGGTGAGTCAGTTGATATAGTGCATCTGGACTTTCAGAAAGCCTTTGACAAGGTCCCTTATCAGAGGCTTTTGGCAAAACTAAAGAGTCATGGGATAGGAGGCAGTGTACTATTGTGGATCAGGAACTGGTTAAAAGATAGAAAGCAGAGAGGGTAGGGCTAAATGGCAATTTTCCCAATGGAGAAAGGTGAAGAGTGGTGTACCCAGGGATCTGTGCTGGGTCCGCTGCTTTTTGACACATTCATAAATGACCTGGAAAGTGGAATAACGAGTGAGGTTATCAAATTTGCAGATGACACAAAACTATTTAAAGTTGTTAAAACCCAAGAGGATTGTGGAAAATTGCAAGAGGATCTTGGAAAATTGCAAGAGGATCTTGAAAAATTGGAAGACTGGGCATCAAAATGGCAGATGAAATTTAATGTGGACAAGTGCAAAGTTATGCACCTAGGGAAGAACAACCCAAACTATGGTTACACAATGCAAGGTTCCGCATTAGGAACCACCACCCAGGAAAAGGATTTAGGCGTCATTGTGGATAACATGTTAAAACCCTCAGCCCAGTGTGCAGCGGCAGTCAAGAGAGCAAATAGAATGCAAGGTATCATAAGGAAAGGAATGGAAAATAAAACAAAAGATATTATAATGCCTCTGTATCGTTCCATGGTGAGACCGCACCTTGAATATTGTGTGCAATTCTGATCGCCGTATCTTAAAAAGGATATAGCGTTATTAGAAAAGGTTCAGAGAAGAGCCACAAAAATGGTAAAGGGGATGGAAGGATACTCCTATGAAGAAAGGCTAAAAAGGTTAGGGCTCTTTAACCTGGAAAAGAGACGGCTGAGGGGAGATATGATAGAAGTCTTTAAATTAATGAACGGAGTGGAACGGGTAAACGTAGATTGATTGTTTACGTTATCAGAATATAGAAAGACTAGGGGACATGCAGTGAAGCTACAGGGTAAACTAAGACTAACAAAAGAAAATATTTTTTCACTCAACGTTTAATCAAACTCTGGAATTTGTTACCGGAGGATGTGGTAAATGCTGTTAAGTGTTGCTGGGTTTAAAAAAGGTTTGGACAAGTTCCTGGAGGAAAGGTCCATAAACCATTATTAAGAAGGGACCCAGGATATCGATGCTTGACCCATTATAAGCATTGTGGAACCTGTGTCTTTTGGGGAAACTGCTAGGTACGTATGACCTAGATTGGCCACTGTTGGAAACAGTATACTGGGCTTGATGGACCTTGGTCTGACCCAGTATGGCATATCTTATGTTCTTATGAACCGTGCAGCCTTTGATTGCTTTGAATGCATTAGCAGAACCTCTGCTATTTGCATTGGTGCACGTCATATTACCTGGCTTCAGGCATCAGACTTAGAACAATGGGTGCAAGATAAACTGGAAAACATTCCTTGCACGGGAGAAAATCTCTTTGGCAAGGATTGGCAAGACAAGGCCAATCAGATTGAATCTGAAAATACTACCTTGGACAGACTATCAAAGTCTACAGCCAACCCAGTAAAGAAAAAGTCATTCAAGAACCCTTTTTCAACAAGAAAAAAAGATTTTACCCATCAGGGCCACTGTCCAGTTCATGCTCCCCAAAAGGGGCAGCAACAAACCAGACGGCAGAGGAAGCCACAAGTTCCAAAAGCTCAACCGGCTCAGCAAACTCAGCCTCCTCAGGGGCTTTGACTCCTTCCTAGAGAACTTAGTCTTTCTGCCCTTGAAAGGTCCAGAACCTCTTACCATCCCAGGCAGGTTATGCCATTTTGCCAGAAGATGGCAACAAATAACATCAGAAAACCAGACTCTGTCCATTGTATGAGAGGGGTACAGACTTCATTTTCACAGTATGCTCCCTCCTACAATCATAAATCAGTTCAATTCTCAGGTCCCTGTCACTAATCTCTTGGATCAGGAGGTCGCATCACTTCTTGCTCGGAGCAATTGAAGAAGTATCCGTATCCCAACAGGGTACGGAATTCTATTCCCCCTATTTTCTCATACTAAAGAAAACAGGGGTACACAGGCCTATACTGGACCTCAGAGAATTAAACAGGTATCTGTTCCGGGAAAAATTCAAGATGATCTCCCTCAAACCACTCCTGCCATACCTTCTGTGTCAAGACTGGCTATGTTCTCTAAATCTAAAGGATGGATATGCACATATTCTCATCCATGCAGAATACAGGGTTCTTCCTTTTGGTCTGGCTTCTGCCCCAAGAGTCTTCACAAAATGCATGGCAGTAGTAGCAGCATTCCTTAGAACTCTAGGAATATTCGTCTTCCCCTACTTAGACGAGTTGCTCATCTGAGCATCAACAGCTCCAGAAGCCAGCTTTGCTCTTTCTCGCACTATGCGAATCCTTCGCTGCTGGCGACTGGTTATAAACCTCCCAAAAGCTCATCTCACCCCTTCTCAATCTCTAGAATTCATAGGGGCTCGTCTAGACACAAGACAGTCAAGGGCTTTCCTGCCACAGCCACATTGTCTTCGTGTAGTACAGCTGGCCTCCCAAGCAGCTGTGAAAGCTTTCCTAACTGCTCGGGAGATGCTTCAGCTTCTGGGGCATATGGCATCCACTGTCCATGTGGTTCCCTATGCTCGCCTTCATATGCGAGCAGCCCAGTGGACCCTATCCTCTCAGTGGACACAGGCCTTGGGTCAGGTAACGGAGAAAATCAGAAACTCCACACATCTCATTTCGTCCCTGCAATGGTGGCAGTCACTGGAAAACCTTCTCGTAGGCTCTCCTTTCCAGCAGCTTCTTTGCCAAGCCACGCTAACAACAGATGCGTCCAAGTTGGGTTGGGGGGCTCACTTGCATGATCTTTCAACTCAGGATTTCTGGACCTCACAGGAGGCTTATCTTCACATAAACCTCCTAGAACTCAGAGCCATTTTCCATGCTATTCGAATATTTCAGGCCCATCTCAGCTACAAGACAGTTCTGGTCCAGACCGAAAATCAAGTAGCCATGTTCTATGTGAACAAACAGGGCGGAACGGGCTCTGTCGTTATGCAACGAAGCTTTGCGACTGTGGGCCCTCGCCAGAGAGCTTCAAATCCACCTTCTAGTGCTATATCTTCTGGGCATTCAAAATCTTTGGACAGACAAACTCAGTCAAATACTGCTGCCACACGAGTGGTCTGTTCAGTCAGACCAGCTTGCTCAAGTGTTTCAAATCTGGGGAACGCCAGATATAGACCTCTTTGCAAGTCCTCAGATTGCCAATCTTCCCAAAACTTTGTTCAAGCTTCAGAGAGACAGAGATCGTATTTTACTCATAGCTCCACGTTGGCCACGATAAACGTGGTATCCTCTACTTTTGCGTCTCTCTCGAGCCATAACTCTGGAGTGGGGATGTGCTCCAGATCTTCTTTCCGAAGAGAATGGGACCCTATCACACCCGCATCCCTCAGTCCCTGCACCTCAGGGCCTGGCTGCTGAAAGCCTAGGATTCCCGGATATCAACCTTTCTCAACAGGTAAAGGATATCCTTGTGGCTTCCATAAGCCTTCCAAAAGGCAATTCTACACCTTTTAAGTGGAAGAGGTTCTCTGTATGGTGTTCTCAAAGGGGACTTAACCCCCATTCAGTGCCCGTGGAATCGCTTCTGGGGTATGTCCTCCATTTATCAGATTCTGGTCTTAAAACCAATTCAGTAAGGGTCCATCTTAGTGCCATTGCTGCTTTTCGCAAACCTCTGGATGGACAACCTATTTCCTCTCATCCACAAAACCTCCCATTAAGCCACCGTTGGTGGCATTGGATCTGAATCTTGTTCTCGGGCAGCTCATGAAACTGCCCTTTGAGCCTTTAGCCACTACAGCTCTAAAGTTTCTTTCATGGAAGGTAATCTTCCTAGTTGCCCTCATTTTCTGCAAGATGCATCAGGGAGTTACAGGCCTTAGTGGCAGATCCTCCTTATACAAGATTTCACCATAAGGTAGTTATGACTCATCCTCACTTTATGCCAAAGGTGGTTTCGCCTTTTCATTTGAACCAAGCGGTTTACCTTCCTGTATTCTTCCCTAGGCCTCATGCCTCTAATGCAGAAAGGAACCTTCATACTTTAGATTGTAAAAGAGCCTTGGCTTTTTACCTTCAAAGAACTAAGCAACATAGAAAATCTTCTCAGCTTTTTGTTGCTTTTGATTCTCCAGGACCAAGCAGGAAGTCGGTCCTCACATATGGGTGACGTCGGCGCTGACGGAGCCCCCGTGCGGAGCATTTCCCCAGTTTTCAAAGAAAGCCTTTGGGAATTGCAGCGCTCATGCGCAGTCCCCTTCCCGCCCAAGGGTGCCATCTTGCTCAGTCTTCTTTTTTCCGCGGAGCCCGACGGACGTAGTTCGTTTTTCGCCGCGGAAAAAGTTGATTACCCTGTTTTTTGTCTTCCTCCTTCGGTTCGATGCCGAATCCTTTTCCCGCCTGGGCCCGATACGCCGGTATTGAGCCCACTCTCTTTTTTATATTTTTTTTCTCGTTTTTTGTCCTTAGTGACTAGCGTTCGCGCCATTTTTCTTTTTTCACTGGCAGCCCTGTCTGTCGACCTCGCAGGGGCCCTTTTTCCCCTGATGGCTGCCAGCGGGTTTAAAAAGTGTGATCGGTGTAAGAAACTTATGTCTCTCACCGACACACATGACTGCTGCCTCCGTTGACTTGGACCCGATCATGACCCGATGATCTGTGGTCCGTGTGGAAAAATATCCTCGAAGGCGTTGAGGAGTCGGCAGCACCAAAAGGACAGAATCTTCTCTGACTCCGCATCCGGATGGGCCCGGACCTCGTCAGAGGCCTCGACGTCTCGGGACTCCGGCCCCGAGCAGCGTCGGGGTTCCTCTGAGCGGGGGTCTCCTTCGCGGGAGCAGCGCAGGAAGAAAAAACCCGCGAGGGCGTCGTCGGCGGACACACCTGGCTCCTCGAGGGCCAGGTTGTATAGCCCGGACCGCCGTCCCGGGTCTTCGGAGTCTGAGAGGCCTCCCAAACAACCTCGTCTCGAGATGGAGTCTCCTGGGCATGTGAGTACTGTAGTCCTCGTGGACTCTCCTCCAGGGGAGCCGACGTTGGGCCCGAGTCGGGGGCTGCTGAGTCTCCTGAGCTTGGACTCAGGTTGACGGCCTTGGAGAGCAGCTTGGCTGCCTTCATGGAGCAGCAGCGGGCACTGATCGCCGGTCTCAACGGTGCATCTGCCCCGACCACCGGGACATCGACGTCCAAGTCGACCCCAGAGGCCAATCCGATCCTAGAATCCATGCGAGCTCGGGTTGATCATCGGCCACGGTCTCCCTCGGCCTCCCGTTCGGGGCCGAGGTTGTCGACGCCGGTTCCCTCTGCGTCGGGGCAGAGGGCATCGGTGCCTGCCCGACTGGAACCGCTCGATTCCTCCTCCGAGGAGTCGGGCTGGGAGACTGAGGATGAGGAGTCACCCGACACCTTTCGGACTCACCCGACACCTTTCGGACTCAGTGTGTCCCATCGGACTCACCGGAGTCCGAACCTCGGAGACGATCCCCACCGGAGGATACCCGGTTCTCAGATTTCGTGCGTGATATGGTCAAGACCTTGGCATTCCCCGCAGATCCCGAGGAGGAGCCTCGAGCCGAGGAGCTCGAGGCCCTCCAGTATGACTCTCCCCCGAAGGAGGCCTTTACTGTACCGGTTCCTCCGATGCTGGAACGGCTGCTCTTCCGCATGTGGGAGACCCTGGCCTCGACGCCGGTGTTAAGCAAGCGGGTCGATTCCATCTATCGAGTCCGCAAAAGCCCCTGGTTCCAAAAGGCACAATTACCGCACCACTCCATGGTTGTGGAATCGGTCATGCATCGACTGAAAAGTCAGAAGATGCACTCCTTGGTGCCTCCCGGCCGGGAGGCCCAGAACCTGGATGCCCTCGGTATGAAGTGCTTCCAGGGCTCTATGCTTGCTTGCCGTGTCCAGACATACCAGCTCTACATGGGCATGTACCTGCGAGACCTGGCAAAGGAGATTGCCAGGTTCTCTGCTGGTCTCTCCGAGGAACCTTTGCAGAAGTTCCAGGCCTTGTCCACTGGTATTAGAGAGTGCTCGAAGTTTATCTCTCGAGCAGCCTACGATGGCTTCAAGGCTTCGGCCCGAGTAGCCAGGGCCGGCATCGGTGCCCGCCGACAGGCTTGGCTACAGTCATCGGACCTCGAGCCATGGGTACAGGACAAGTTGGTCGATGTCCCCTGCCGAGGTGAGAACCTTTTTGGCAAACCCATGGCTGAAAAGTCTGCTGAACTCGAGACCGAGACTCTGACCAGGACTAGGCTGTCCAGAAAAACCTCTGCTCCTTCACAGAAGAAGAAGGGCTCGGGGAAAAAAGACCTTTTACCCAAGGAAGACATCTGCCTATAAACAATACCCTTATTATCAGGCCTCTGCAGCTCCCCAACAGGGTCAGCAGGCCAAGGGGCAGGGTCATGGGCCCCGTAGGCAGAAGGCCCCCAAGCCACCAACACTGGCTCCTGCACAGCAGGGCGGGGTTTTTTGACTCCGAAAGCATAGCCTCTCCTCCTCAGCTGGCTCACATCAGCACAGGAGGCCGGCTGGCCCTCTTTGCCCACAGGTGGTCAGCCGTCACAACAGATACCTGGGTACTCCATAGAGTCCAAAAGGGTTATCTTCTTCATTTTCACCAGGTACCTCCCTCCTTTTTTCCAGGGGAGCCTCCAAGACCCCCTCTGCACAGGACCTACTCCTACAGGACTTAGCAAGTCTACTAAAGGAACGGGCTGTGGAACCGGTGCCCCACCACCTGAGAGGTCACGGCTTTTATTCCAGGTACTTTCTGGTACCAAAGAGAACAGGAGGCCTCAGACCCATCCTAGACTTGCGAAACCTCAACAAGTTCCTGGAGAGGGAAAAGTTCAAGATGCTTACCCTTGGAATCCTGCTGCCCTACCTCCAGCAGGGAGATTGGCTATGCTCCTTAGATCTAAAGGATGCGTATACTCACATCCTTATTCATCCAGACCACAGACAATATCTTAGATTTGTTGTGGGAGGAAACCACTATCAGTACAGAGTACTACCCTTTGGCCTAACCTCCGCCCCCAGGGTGTTCACAAAGTGCCTGGCGGTGATGGCGGCCTACCTGAGGCTTCAAGGTCTTTTTGTGTTCCCGTACCTGGATGACTGGCTCATAAGGGGCCAGTCTTCACAGGAGGCCAGTCAAGCCACCCGTCGCACTGTGGCTCTGCTTCAGCACTTTGGGTTTGTCATAAACTTCGCAAAGTCCACTTTGCTCCCGGCCCAGAACATGGAGTTCATAGGAGCAAGGCTGGACACCCTTCAGGCGAAGGCTTTTCTGCCCGTGGACAGAGCCCACAGATTAATGGATCTAGCCAGGCAGTTTCGCAGCAATTCCCTGGTCTCCGCCAGGCAATTCCTGAGACTTCTCGGCCATATGGCTTCCACGGTTCATGTAACCCCCAATGCCCACCTGCATATGCGGCCTGCTCAGTGGAGTCTTCGAATTCAGTGGCATCAGGCCACAGGGAGTCTTGCAGACTCAGTAAGAATATCCACACTTCTTGCCTCCTCTCTGCAATGGTGGCTTCATCTTCCGAATCTGATGCTCGGAGTGTTTTTTCAAACCCCTCCGCACTCTCAAGTGCTGACAACCGATGCTTCTCTTCAAGGTTGGGGAGCGCATTGCCAAGGGGCATGTACTCAGGGTCTCTGGACCCCTTGGGAGGCTGCACAGCAGATTAATTTCCTGGAGCTGCGGGCGATGCGCTTAGCTCTGAGGGCCTTCTCCCATCTCATGTCTCACCAGTCTGTACTGGTCCAGACGGACAATCAAGTTGCCATGTTTTACGTGAACAAGCAAGGAGGCACAGGCTCCTTCCTTCTATGACAGGAAGCACAACGGCTGTGCTCCTGGGCCGTCAATCACGGAATCCTTCTCAAGGCAGTCTACCTCCCAGGTCAAGAGAATTACCTGGCGGACAGACTGAGCAGGATCCTGCAACCACACGAATGGAGATCGAATCCATTGGTGGTTCAGCAGATCTTTCTGAGGTGGGGCCTCCCCACCATGGATCTTTTCGCCAGTCCTCTGAACCGGCAACTCCCGAGATTCTGTTCTAGACAACCGCATCCTCTCAGAGTAGCAGCGGATGTGTTTCTGCTCCCGTGGTCCAAAGGCCTACTGTATGCGTTTCCTCCCACGCCACTAGTGTCCAGAACACTGTTCAAAGTACTCAAGGACGGGGCCTCCATGATTCTGATAGCCCCCAGGTGGCCGAGGCAACTGTGGTTCCCACTTCTGCTGCAACTGGTGGTGGACACACCTATTCCTCTGGGGATTCAACACGATCTCCTGTCTCAAGAACAGTGATCTCTCTTACACCCCAACCTCCAGTCCCTTCATCTGATGGCCTGGCTGCTGAAAGGGTAGTTCTGGCTCCCCTACTACTGCCTAGAGAGGTGGAAGACGTAGTCTTAGCCTCTAGAAGGCAGTCCACCCGGAAATCCTATGCTCTTAAGTGGCGTAGATTCTCCGCATGGTGTGCTCAGCACAACGAGAATCCCTTCTCCTGCTTGATAGCGGTAGTATTGCAATATTTGCTTTACCTCTCCAATCTAGGCCTTAAGTCCAATTCTGTCAGAGTTCACCTCAGTGCTCTCTCAGCGCACCACTCGCCGGTGGACGGGAGGCCTCTTTCCAACCACCCTTTGGTGGCTCGTTTCCTCAGAGGCCTCCTCCTGCTTAAGCCGCCTCTACGTCCACCGGCCCCTGAGTGGGATTTAAATGTGGTCTTACAGCGGATTACTTGTCCGCCATTTGAACCTATGGCTACCTGTCCTCTCCGTTTTCTCTCCTGGAAAACTTTGTTTCTGGTAGCTCTTACCTCTGCTAGGCGAGTAAGTGAACTTCAGGCGCTAGTGTCTGATCCCCCTTACACTAGGTTCTACAGGAATAGGGTAGTCTTACGGACTCACCCTAAGTTTCTCCCTAAGGTTGTCTCCTCTTTCCACCTCAATCAGGAGGTGGTTCTTCCGACTTTCTTTCCCAGGCCGCATGCCATCCGGGCTGAGATGGTCCTGCATACCCTGGACTGTAGGAGGGCGTTATCCTTCTACCTTGACCGTACGCGGGAGCACCGGAGGGCTGTTCAGCTCTTCGTTTCTTTTGACCCCAATAAGTTGGGGTTACCTGTCTCCAAGCGTACTTTGTCCATATGGGTCGCTGACTGTATCGCCTGGGCTTATGGGGCAGCCGGCCTCTCGTTGGAGGGTCGAGTCACGGCTAATCGTGTCAGGGCGAAGGCTGCGTCAGTGGCTCATCTCCGCTCTGTTCCGTTGGCAGACATCTGCCGGGCCGCTACTTGGTCTTCAAGCCAGACTTTTGCGGCCCATTACTGCCTTGAGAGGGAGTCCCGCAGGGACAGTGCTTTCGGACAGGCAGTACTCCATAATCTCTTTGGGGTTTAGGCAACTCCTTCCCTCCGGCCCTGATGTTGGGCTACCAGTCGGGGGCGTTCTCAGAGAAGATTCCTTCCTTATGTTCTGACGCTCTAGAGGGAGCTCCTTTTTTCGGCTTGGGGTCTCCGGTAGCCTTAAGCTGGGGAGTCCCATATGTGAGGACTGACTTCCTGCTTGGTCCTGGAGAAAGAGTAGTTACTCAACTGTAACAGGTGTTCTCCAGGAGCCGCAGGAATCAGCCTCACAACCCTCCCTCCTCCCCTTGGAGTTGCAGTCATATGATTTATTTTTTGCTATTTTTGCTGTCTTTTAGCTATGTCGTCAGACTGAGCAAGATGGCACCCTTGGGCGGGAAGGGGACCGCGCATGCGCGCTGCAATTCCCAAAGGCTTTCTTTGAAAGCTGGGGAAATGCTCCGCACGGGGGCTCCGTCGGCGCCGACGTCACCCATATGTGAGGACTGATTCCTGCTGCTCCTGGAGAACACCTGTTACAGGTGAGTAACTACTCTTTCTAGTCATTTGGGACTTCCAGTTTCCAAAAGAACTCTCTCTCTAAGTGGATTGCAAATTGCATATCATTTGCATATGAGAGTAAAGGACATTCTCTCGAAGGCCATGTCACAGCTCGCAATGTGAGAGCAATGGCATCCTTTATGGCTAATCTTCGTTCTGTGTCCATTGACGACATCTGTAGAGCAGCCACTTGGGCTTCGGTACACACCTTTACAGCCCACTGTTGCTTAGACAAGGACTCCCGTCGGGATGCATCATTTGGCCAGGCTATTATCCAGCATCTCTTTCAGACTTATTACAACTCCTACCCTCTGTCCTGGGTGTCGATGCCAGATATCCATGGGGAGGAAGCATGACCCATCTCACCTTGGGTTCGCAGCTTGCTGGGGTCATCCCCCTGGCATCTCTCAGCTGGGGAGTCCCCATATGTGAAGACTACATTCCTGTTTGTTCCTGGAGATAGCGTAGTTACTCACCTGTAACAGGTGATCTCCAGGAACAGCAGGAATTGTCTTCACAACCCACCCACCTCCCCTGGGAGTTGTCTCTGTCTATCTCTCTCTCTGTCTACTTCTCTCCTTTGGTTGCAGCTATAAACTCAGCTGAAGAGGAAGAGTTTGGAAAGGCGGGAAGGCAGCACGCAGGTGCGGTGGGATGCTCCAAAAAGCTTTCCTATTGGACGCTGGGGAGCGTTCCTTCGCAGGCTCCATCGGTACCAATGATACCCATATGTGAAGACTTAATTCCTTTTCCCGGAGATCACCTGTTACAGGTAAGTAACTACGCTTTCTCCTCAGAGTAAGCTTTATTTACCTCTTCCCTTTGTCGTCTCCCACTCAACCAATTTCTAAACCAATCAGTAACATTAGGGTCCATCCTTAGAGTGCTCAGTTTGTTTATAAGTTGCCTGTGTGGAACGGTGGCAAAGGCTTTACAGAAATCTAAATTCACCACATTTAGGGCTCTCCATCAATCCAACTCCCTGGTCACCCAGTCTATGAAATCAATCAGATTTGTCTGACGTGACTGGTGAATCCATGCTGCCTCGGATCCTGCAATCCATTCTACTCCAGAAACCTCACTATTCTCTCTTTTAGTAGCCTTTCTGATGATTTACTAACCACAAAGGTTAGACTAACTGGCCTTTAGTTTTCAGTGTCATCCTACTGCCGCTTTTGTGTAAAGGGACTACATGTGCCTTTCTCCAGTTCTCTGGCACCACTCCCGACTCCAAAGAGGCATTGAAAAAGTCAGACAGTGGAGCCCCTAGAACATCCCCAAGTTCTCTCAATGTTTTTGGATGTATCCCATCTGGACTCAAGGCTTTGTCTACTTTTAGTTTAGCTAGTTCCTCACAAACTGTCTTCTGAAAATTGTTCCAGATACCCGTCGCTTCTGTTCCTATTTGTGGATGTTTCTGAGATCCTGCTTCTGGCCCTTCATCTGTGAACACAGAACAGAAATATTTCTTAAGCAATTTTGCTTTATCCTCGTCAGTTTCTACATATTCCACTGCACAAAAACAACCCCACCTCATACAGGCCAATCTCCAGCCTCCCGCTACTGACTAAACAAATTGAAAAAGCTATCCTTATCCAATTCCAAGACCATATTGACAATATACCCCTCTAGACGATTAACAATATGGCTTTAGGCCATACCATGGTGTTGAGACGCTCCTAGCTGTACTATTTGACCGTATGCTTTGTGGTATCGATAACACTGAAAATGTGTTCCTCCTCATATTCGTAGACATCTCTGCAGCCTTTGATAGTGTAAGCCATCACATCATGCTATCCAGACTACAACACATAGGCATCAATAACACAGTATTACAATGGTTCAACTCATACCTGTCAGAAAGAAAGAACCCAGCAAGTTAAAATAGTAAATACCACCTCCAAAACATATAACCAAGAACAAGGTCTCCCCCAGGGCTCCGCACTCACCGCACTTTTATTTAACATTTACCTGCAACCCATCTGCTCCATACTTTAAAAAATTCAAATTACTATACCATATATATGCGGATGATATAATGATATATCTTCCATTTAAAATTAATAAACCCCCCAATCCAACAAATCAATAGCTGTTTTGCTGAATTACTCAACTGACTTTCTGACTAGAATCTAAAGATTAATTTCAATAAAAACAAGGCCCTCTACGTAACACGAAACCAAAACTTCACACCTCCACCAAACATTAAAATTCAAGACACAATTATAGCTGTCAAAGAAGAGAGAAAATATCTTGGAGTAATCCTAGATCGCACCCTGAACATGTCTGCATTCATAAAATAAAGACAAGAAAAATTTACTATAAACTGAGACTACTAAAACAACTCCACCTACTGCTCCACCCCAGCGACTTTAAATCAGTACTCAAAGCAATTGTCACCGCACATTTTGACTATGCAAACGCATTACTCCAAGGTCTACCTAAACAAACAATTCTTCCACTACAAATTGCACAGCACATTGCTGCCAGAATAACAACAAACGCCAAACCATTAGACCATATTACACCTATACTATCTAATTTACACTGGCTCCCGATACATTCCTGCACCCAATACAAAATAATTGTAACCACTTTCAAGCTAATCAATGACATATCACCATCCTACCTATCTTCCATCATCTCTAATGAAAAGACCTCTCGCAGTCAAAGAAACTGCAATAAAAACAAACTGATAACAGCGCCAGACTACATTAAAGCTAAAAGGATCACAAACAGAGCATTTTCACACTGCGCACCCACACTTTGGAACACACTTCCAGACAGCCTAAGAGAGATAAAAGACCTCTCCTCCTTTAGAAAAAAACTTAAAACACATTTATTCTTGCAACACTTCGCTCTATAACATAACCTCAGAACTCTAACTAGAGAACACACACTCCAGCTCTACATTCCCTAGAAGAATACATCATAAACACAATGACAAGCATCCTTTGTATATACAGTAGTTAATGGTTAGATCGTTTAATTGTTATTGTATATAGTTAATACTGTTACATGTAAACTGAATTTGTACCTTTGTGCAATTCATTGTTTTTCATTGTAAACCGCAATTGATCTGTAGGAAATCGCGGTATAGAAATGTAAATTAAATAAATAAAATATTCCTCCCCTTCACCCTTGAGTCTGTCAGTACCATTTTATCCCTTCGTCTTCTCACTAACATATCTGAAAAATGTCTTATCCATACATTTTATTGCATTAGCTGTTTTTTCTTGGTTTAGTACCTTTGCTTTCCTGAATACTGTGCTAGCTTCTCTGTTTCTCCAAATATAGATGCGTGTCGTCTTCTCTCTGTGATATCTTGTATTTCATGAAGGCCTCCCTTTTTTCTTCACCTTTTAAGCTACTTCTTTTGAGAACCATAGCAGCCTCCTTTTCCTTTTACATTTATTTACCTTTCTAACAAAAAGCTTTGTTGCCCTTGAAATATCCCCTTTCAGTTTTGCCCACTATTTTTCTACATCCCCCAGCTTTCCCATCCCGCTAACAGCTCCTTGAGATATTGTCCCGTTGTGGCAAAGTTAGTTTTCCTAAAGTCTAAGACCTTTGCTTTTGAATGTGCTTTATCAGCCATTTGATCACTGGATGCGAGATGATGTCCCACTGTAACATCAGAAACACTTTCCCCTTTGGTAAGCACTAAGTACAGTATGGCCCCGTCACATGTGGGTTCTGTTACCAGTTGCCTGAATAGTTCTCCCTGTAGAGAATCCAGGAACTCCTTACTTCTAGATGACACAGCAGCAGGGTTGTGCCAATCCACATCCGACATATTGAAATCACTTATCAGTAGCACTTCTCCTTTCATGGCAATACTGTGTATGTCTTGTATTAAATCTTCATTGACTTCTATCTCTGTGATGCGGATCTGTATATAACTCCAATGCAAATAAATCCACAATGCCTCTTCTCTTCCTTTTAAGCCCTTCAATGCTATAGCTTTGATATTATTTTTAACATATAGGGTTACACCATCCTCCCCTTCTTCCTACCCTGTCCTTCCTGAATAAATTAAAGCCCGGTATAATTATATCCCAGTCATGGTTCCTTTTCGTCCCTCTAGTCCAGTCCCGGAACCATAGAGTTGTCAATCCCATCCAGCAGCTTTGGAGACTGAATGACATCACTTTAGCACCTCTGGTATAACTAGGCAAGGACCGCCCATTATCCTCAGTAATTCAGTCTCCAAGCAGCTGTGGGGTGTCTGAACCTAGGGTGGCTCAGGGCAGTTCAGCAGAGCTTAGAGGGTTTTTTGGGTTCTCTTTTCTTTTGGGGAATTCAATTTGATTGTTTCTTTATTTTTTTAGTGGGCTCAGCTGTGAAGAAGATTCCCTTCTGGTTCCAGTCTTGAGTGCCTTCCCCCTCCCCCCCTCCTGGTTTGCTTCCCTGCTGTGTGCAGGGGACACCTGTGAAGGGGGCTTACCTCCCTGCTGCCAGAACCCGCTACAAAGGGTGAGGAGCAGGTAGCAGGTTTGGCAGGTACCTCCTGGGCGGTCAGCACTGCTGGCTGCCTCCTGACAGGGGAGAGTGTCTCTCAGAGCAATAGGGAGCTGCTGCAGAGAAGTCACTGCCTGTCAGTACACTTGGGGTGAGTGAGAAATCGCACTTTTGGGGCTTTCTTTGCTTTTTTCTTCTTTATTTCTTTGTTTTCTGGTTTTCTGGGGGTGTTTTTCTATTAGTTTGTGTTCTTACAGCTTTGGGGAGCTGTTTTTTTCTCGGGTGTTTTTGGCGGGAATCGCTGACGGCGGCCATCTTGAAAAATTGCGTTTATTTTTCTTTTTCCTTTCTTCTCCTTCATTTTGATGTTTTTTGGTGGCCTACAAGCTTCGTTTTGGCTGGCAAACCTTTTTAAAGTGGTTGCCTGCTTGGCTGGGTCCTGCAGGACTCTTTAGTTGAAAAAAAAAAAAAAGTTTTTTATAATAACAGAGCTTCTCTGGCACACTGCAGAACAGTGATTCCTCTCTATTTCTGTGCAGCACCTGGGACAGGAGCCCTTTGAAGGGGCAGCAGGTGCTAGCCTTATCTGCTACTATTGGCTATGCCTTCAAAGTCACGGTGTATACTTTGTGGCTTGAAGCGCAGCTCCCTGCTGGAGTCTGGTGTGTGCTCAGGGTGTCACTTGCTCTCTGGGTGAATGGACTCTGATCCGGATCCGCTGTTAGATCTGCGGGAGGTGCAGGAGCCACCTTCTCTGGCGCAGGAGGAGCCGGTGGCAGGTCCCTCCTCTGCGGGGGGTTCCGAGGTTCCTGGCGGTCAGGGGCTCAGGCCTGCTGCTGCAGGGCTTCCCTCAGAGTTTTTTGCCTTGATGCAGCAGGCCTTTGCGTTGCTCCAGCCGGCGGTTCCGCCCTCGGCGCAAGACTCTAGGGGTCTTAAGAGAGCTGGGTCCCTCGCAGGAGTATCCGAGGGCGCCCTGGTGGCAAAGTTGGGTAGAACTATGGGGGCGGAGGGGTCGGCTTCTCTTCTCGGGGATGGTGATTTGTCCCCTTTGGAGGGGGCCCTCGACGGCTTGTCGGAGGACGAGCTGGAGGACGGTGAGTTACCGGACTCTGAGCAGCAGAGTAGAGTGGTCAGGATTTTCCGACGGGAGGAGCTTCCGGCCTTGATAGCAGAGAGCCTCAAGGCCTTGAATGTTCAGACGGGAGAGCCGGATTCCGAGGAGGCCTTGGAGGATCCGGTCTTGAAAGCGGTTCGTTCATCCCACCAAGTTTTTCCTTTGCATCGGGTATTTAAGGCTATGATTCAGGAGGAGTGGGATGTTCCGGATTCAGCCCTTCGGGGTTCTCGGGCCTTGTCTCGCCTGTATCCGCTTGCTCAGAGTGATAGAGAGTTGTTTCGCTGCCCGAAGGTGGATGCGGCCGTCTCGGCAGTTACTAAAAAGACTACCATTCCCGTGGAAGGCGCGGCGGCCTTGAGGGATGTTCAGGACAGGCGCTTGGAGTCGGTCCTGAAGCAAGTCTTTGAAGTTTGCGCCCTTTCCATGCAGGCTTCGATAGCGGGGGCCTGGGTGGCTCGGGGCTGTTTGCGGTGGTCCCAGCGTTTGCGGGGGGATCGCCCTGAGGGTGGTCTGGAGGAGGCTGCCCGTTTGGAGTCTGGGACGGCGTACCTCGCGGACATCCATTACGATCTTATCCGAGGTTTGGCGAAGGGCATGGCCTCGGTGGTGGCGGCGCGGCGCTGTCTCTGGCTGCGAAATTGGGCGGCCGACAGTTCGTCTAAGGCTCGTCTTAGTAAGTTGCCGTTTCGCGGTAAGCTGTTGTTCGGCGAGGACTTGGAGAAGTTGGTGAAGGATTTAGGTGAGTCCAAAGGTGGACGTTTGCCGGAGGATAAGCCGAAGCAGCCGCTCATGGCGTCGGGCTTTCGGGGGTCGGCAAAAGAATTTCATCGCTCTCGGCCTTTTCGAGGGAGCTCTTCTCAGTGGGGTAGGTACCCTGTCCGCGGTCAGGCATTTCGGAGTTTCCGGGGCGCGGGACGCGGTTTCGTTCCTTTCCAGTCCTCGCCGCCGAAGAAGCAATGAGATGAGGCGGACTCGGGCTGTGGTGGTTCCCGTGGGAGGTCGGTTGCAGGAATTTTACCCGGCTTGGGTCCGTCTTACGTCGGATCGGTGGGTCCTGGAGGTCATTCGCGAGGGTTACGCGTTGGAGTTTCACAAGCCCGTGCGCGATTCCTTCATTCGTTCTCCTTGCGTGGCGCCGGCCAAGATGCGTGCGGTTTCCGAGACACTT
This sequence comes from Ichthyophis bannanicus, assembly GCA_033557465.1. Classification (NCBI taxonomy): domain Eukaryota; kingdom Metazoa; phylum Chordata; class Amphibia; order Gymnophiona; family Ichthyophiidae; genus Ichthyophis; species Ichthyophis bannanicus. Next base: position 711,666,175 of record CM066033.1, read on the forward strand.
CAGTGGCTGGTGCAGCTGGGGGCGGTAGTTCCCGTTCCCGAGGCTCAGTGCGCGTCCGGTCGATACTCGATTTATTTCGTGGTGCCAAAAAAGGAGGGCACCTTTCGGCCCATTTTGGATTTGAAGCGGGTCAATCGTTGTCTCCGTGTGTCTCACTTTCGGATGGAGACCCTGCGCTCTGTGATAGCAGCGGTCCGCGCGGGGGAGTTTCTTACCTCTCTGGATCTGACGGAGGCGTACCTTCATATTCCCATTCGTCTGGAGCACCAAAGATATCTCCGGTTTGCTCTTCCTATGGGGCATGTCCAGTTTCAGGCGTTGCCTTTCGGCCTGGCGACGGCTCCGCGCACCTTCACCAAGGTCATGGTGGTGGTGGCGGCGGCGGCTCTTCGCAAAGAGGGGGTGCTTGTCCATCCGTACCTGGACGACTGGTTGATACGGGCCAAGTCCCGGGAAGAAAGCGCGCTGGCCACAGCCCGAGTAGTGGAGTTGTTGGAAAGTCTGGGCTGGGTGGTCAACCTAGCGAAGAGCAACTTGGTTCCGTCGCAGTCCCTGGAATTTTTAGGGGCCCGTTTCGACACTCGGAAAGCGATGGTGTTCCTTCCAGATCAGCGGGTTCAGCGTCTCCGCGGGTTAGTTCAGAATTTTTTGTCCACCCCGGCTCCGACAGGGTGGCGATATCTGCAGTTGTTAGGCACGATGGCGGCCGCGATAGAGCTTGTGCCGTGGGCCCGGGCCAATATGAGGCCCTTGCAAGCGATGTTGCTTCGTCGGTGGTCCCCTCAACGGGACGAATTGTCGCGACGGTTGGTCTGTCCTCTGGAAGTACAGCAGGCACTTCTGTGGTGGTTGCATCCAGGCAGTCTCTCCGCGGGCATGCCGCTGGAGCCGCCGTCGTGGAGACTCCTTACGACGGATGCGAGCCTCTTGGGCTGAGGGGCTCATTGCGACGGCCGGTTTGCCCAGGGGTGCTGGTCGTCGGAGGAGAGGACGTGGTCCATCAACCGCTTGGAGATGCGAGCGTTTTTCTTTGCGCTGCGGGAGTTTCAGGGGACTCTGATCAGCAGGCGGTGCGAGTGCTGTCCGACAATGCGTCGACAGTGGCGTACATCAATCGTCAAGGCGGCACGGGCAGTGCTGCCCTGGAGGCCGAGGCGGCCCAGCTGTTAGAGTGGGCCGAGGGCCATCTCCGGGCTCTGTCGGCTCAGCATGTCGCAGGCGTAGACAATGTCGAGGCGGACTTTCTCAGTCGCTGGAGGCTGGATCCGGGAGAGTGGCGGCTGCATCCGAGCGTCTTCGAGCTGTTAGTCCGGCGCTGGGGCCTCCCGTGGATGGATCTTATGGCAACCTTCGAGTCGGCTCAGGTACCGCAGTTCTTCAGCCGGCGTCGGGAGCGAATGTCGGAAGGTCTCGACGCGTTGGCGCAGCAGTGGCCGTCGGCAGGTCTTCTTTGTGTTTCCACCTTGGGCCCTGATAGGTCGAGTAGTGCAGCGCATCGAGCGGCACCGTGGTCGGGTGATTTTGATAGCCCCCGACTGGCCGCGACGGCCTTGGTATGCGGATGTAGTGCAGTTGCTCGTGGACAGCCCGTGGCGTCTTCCATGTCGGCCGGACCTTTTGCTGCAGGGTCCGTTACGTATGCCTCAGGTGAGTCGGTTCTCTCTTACGGCTTGGCTCTTGAGAGGGCTAGGCTGAGGGCTCGGGGATACTCGCCCGTGGTCATTTCCACCATGCTGCAGGCGCGTCTGCGTTCCACCTCCTTAGCGTACATTCGAGTCTGGCGCATATTTGAGTCTTGGTGTGCGGGACGTCGCATTCGGCCCTTGGAGGCGTCTGTGCCTCACATCCTGGAGTTCTTGCAGGATGGGGTAGATAAAGGTTTAGCGGCTAGTTCCCTCAGGGTGCAGTTGGCGGCCATTTCCTGCTATCGGGGTAAGGTTCGTGGCCGATCCTTGGGGTCCCTGGAGGACGTTCGCAGATTTTTACGAGCGGTCTTGCTTATTCGGCCTCCTGTGCGTGCCTCGGTCCCGGCGTGGGTTTTGAATTTGGTGTTGGAGGCGTTGGTTAGGGCGCCGTTTGAGCCTTTGGGGGAGGCTTCCCTTAAGGATCTTACCTTGAAAACGGTGTTTTTGGTGGCGATTTACTCGGCGCGTCGCATTTCCGAGTTGCAGGCCTTATCTTGTAGGGAGCCATATCTGTCTTTCTTTCCGCAGAAGGTCGTACTACGTACCGTGCCGGCTTTTCTGCCTAAGGTGGTTTCGGCCTTTCATGTTAATCAGGTAGTTACGCTTCCCGGATTCTCGGCGCAACAGAATAAGGATTCTGGGGGTCGGCTGCGTTTATTGGATGTGCGGCGCATTCTGCGGAAATACCTTGCCTGGACAGAACCTTTCCGAAGATCTGATCGGTTGTTTGTCGCCTTCGGGGGGCCGCGCAAGGGGGAAGCGGCGGCGAAGGCTTCAATTTCCCGTTGGCTGAAGTCGGCTATTGCGTCTGCTTATGTTTTGAAGGGTCGAGTTGTCCCGGACGGGCTCCGGGCGCATTCCACGCGGGCGCAAGCGGCGTCTTGGGCGGAAGTCAGTCTGGTTCCCGTGGGGGACATTTGCAGAGCGGCGACCTGGTCGTCGTTGCATTCTTTTGTGAAACATTATCGATTGGATGTGCAGGCAGAGGGGGATAGTGGCTTCGGGTCTGCGGTTCTTCAGGCTGGGCTCGCTGCCCCCTCCCGGTGACTGCACTGCTCTGTTACATCCTCTATGGTTCCGGGACTGGACTAGAGGGACGAAAAGGAAGAGTAAATTAGACTTACCTGCTAATTGTTGTTCCTTACGGAACTCTAGTCCAGTCCCGGAGCCTTCCCTGGATATCGTCAGCTCGCTAGCCTGTGCTGGGGGTTCGTTGTGTTTCAAGCATGTCAGCGAAAAAAAAAAAACAAACGAACTGAACGACCTCTAAGGTGCTAAGCGGACGGTAGGGTAAGAAATCCCGACCGGGTTTAGCAAAGTGGAAGGGCACCGGTAAGTAAGCCTTGTTTCCTTGTTGGGGCCTTTCCCTACTGAGCAGCTTGCCCTTCGGCTGTCGGCGGGGGCTCTCCCATGGGCATAGACTGGAGCCATGGGGGAGTCTTGGTGGCTTGGCTGGGGGGTAATAGACCGTTTTGGTCCGTAGTTCCTGTGGGTTTCTATTTTTCCCTTACTGTCTTCTAATTTGTTTATTTGTTGCTCTGCTTAGCTGTGCTTTGTCAATAGGTACTGAGGATAGTGGGCGGTCCTTGCCTAGTTATACCAGAGGTGCTAAAGTGATGTCATTCAGTCTCCAAAGCTGCTGGATGGGATTGACAACTCTATGGTTCTGGGACTGGACTAGAGTTCCGTAAGGAACAACAATTAGCAGGTAAGTCTAATTTACTCTTTTCTGTGAACCATGTCTCCGTAACTGCCACTAAATCCAAGTCAGTCTCTTCTATTAAAGTCTCAACATCTGGGATATTATTTCCCATGCTACGGGCATTTATACACACCACTTTCTAGATGTTGCCCATTTCTACAGAGGTATTTAATGTTTCACTTATCTGGGGGCTCTCACCACTTACTTGGGAGGGCTCTCTTCTCCCATCCCCATCAAATCTAATTTAAAGCCCTCTTAAGTAGGTAAGCTAGTCTGCTGCTGAAAATGCTTCAACCCTTCTTGAACAGATGGACACCATCTCTGCTTTGCAGCCCTTGAAATATCATCCCATGGTCCAGGGAACCAAAACACTCTCAATGATACCATCCGCGCAGCCATGCAGTCATCTCCAGGATGCGAGCTTCTCTGAAGATGAATCCCTCAACAGGGAGGATTGAAGAGAACACCACCTGTGCACTTATCTGCTTCACCCTCTGTCCCAGAGCCGTGAAGTCACATTTGATATGTTCAGAGGGATACCTAGCAGTGTAATTTGTGCCGACATGGATGAGCAACATAGATAATAGTCAGTAGGCTTGATGAGTCTCTGCAAATTCTCTCTGTAACATCTCCGATTTTGGCACTTGGCAGGCAGCACACCTCAAATCTAGTCGGCAGATGGATGCCTCAGTACCTCTCAGGAGAGAGTCACCAATCACCACTACCCTTTGCTTCGTTGTGGTGACTAACTCTTGAACTTTGGGGTACTCGAGCTGTGGTTCTTTCCTTTCCTCAGATGCTCCCACCTCCTCCTCTTTCAGGGCTATTTACTGGTTCTTCAATTCAAGGGGGGTGGAGTTGGAGTCTTGTTACTGCAGGTTCATGTTGACTCTTCTCCAACCTTCTTCCTTCTGTAGCATCCTATCTGCATCTCTGGATGTTTCAAGAAGCATCTCATCAATGTACTTTCACCGTCTCAAATGCTGCTCATTCTTGCCACCTTTTCCCTACATAGTAACATAATATATGACGGCAGATAAAGACGACTATGGTCCATCTAGTCTGCCCAGCAAGGTGGCAAGAGTAGGTGCACCTGCAGCTCCGTGCAGATCACCCCTCCCCATGCCTTTGTTTAAGGGTGTACCCACCGCCCAGTGTAGGGTCACCCCTATTTATTGATATATAAGAGGTAGTTATATTTTGTTTTGATTTTATCCTGTTGCTATAAAGGGATCTACTGTGTCTGTCCCATGCCATTTTGAATTATGCCACTGTATTTGCCCCCACCACTTCCATCGGGAGGGCATTCCAAGCATCCACCACCCTTTCAGTGAAAAAGTATTTTCTAATATTACCTTTCAGTTTACCCCCTTACAGCTTCATGTTATGTCTTCTAGTTTTACAGCTTCCTGTCTTTGGACGAGGTTTGTCTGTTCATTAATACGCTTTAAGTATTTAAAGGTCTGAATCATATCTCTCCTGTCCCTGCTCTCCTCCAGAGTGTACATATTTAGGTCTTCAAGTCTCTTCTCATAAGTCTTCTGATGCAGTTTCTAAATCATTTTGGTCACCTTCCTCTGAACCGTTGCCAGCCTTTTTTTTGTCTTTTGCGATAAATGGTCTCCAAGACTGAACACAATATTCCAAGTGAGGCCTCACCAGCGACTTGTACAGTGGCATTAGTACCTCTTCCTTTCTGCTGGTAATTCCTCTGTATGCAACCCATCATCCTTCTGGTTTTTGCCATTGCCTTGCCACACTGTTTCACCACCTTGAGATTGTCAGAAACAATCACTCCGAGGTCCTTCTCCTGGTCCGTGCACACCAACCTATCTTACCCCTTTCGCATACAATTCCCTTGGATTTCTGCTTCCCAAGTGCATGACAGTACACTTCTTCGCATTAAATCTTAACTGCCAAGCATTTGACCATTCTTCCAGCTTTTGTAGATCTTTCCTCATGTTTTCCACTCCTTCAGGGGAGTCCACTCTGTTGCAAACTTTCGTGTCATCTACAAAAAGAAAGACTTTTCCATTCAGTTCTTCAGCAGTATCACTCACAAATACATTGAACAGATACCGGTCCCAGGACCGAACCCTGGGGCACACCGCTAATCACATTCCTTTCATCTGAGTGAGTTCCGTTTACCGTCACCTTCTGTCGTCTGTCAACGAATTTCTGATCCAGTTCACCACCTTGGGACCCATCCCCAAGCTGTTTAGTTTATTGATAAGCCTCCTATGAGGAACAGTATCAAAGACTTTGCTGAAATCTAGGTAGATCACATCCATTGCATGCCCTTGATCTATTTCTCTGGTCACCTACCTAGTCAAAGAACTCAATCAGATTTGTTTGGCAAGATCGTCTTTTGGTAAAACCATGTTTCCTCGGATCATGCAACCTGTTGGTTTTGAGGAAGTCCACTATTTGCTCTTTCAGGAGCGCCTCCATTACTTTTCCTGCCACCGAGGTAAGGCTTACTGGCCTGTAGTTTGTCACTTTTTTTTCTTGCTGCCACTTTTGTGGAGAGGTACCACATCAGCCCTTCTCCAGTCCTGTGGCACTTTTCCAGTCTCCAAGGATCTTTTAAAAACATCCTTTAACGGCCCTGCAAGAACCTCTCTGAGCTCTTTCAGTATCCTGGGATGTATTGCATCCAGTCCATGGTCTTGGCCACTTTGAGTTATGCAAGCTGCTCTAACACATGAATGGCATGGCATCTACTCCATTCCCATTTGTAATCACAGGTGGTCCTCCAGGATTTTCTCTAGTAAAAAGTATTTGTTTAGCATTTTCGCTTTTTCACTTTCACTTTCCACAAATCTGTTCTCAGCACTTTTGAGTCCTGTAATTTCACCTCTGATTTTCCTTCTCTCCCGAATATACCTGAAAAACGTTTTGTCGCCACACTTCACATCTTTAGCCATCTTTATTTCTCTTTTAGCTTGATCCTGTATTCTTTTCTGTGTTCCTCTGTTTGTGAACTTTTGAATTTTGTGAAAGCTGTGTTTTTTGCCTTTCTTTGTGCAGCTACTTCTTTGGAGAAACTAATAGGTTTCCTTTTCCTCTTGTTTTTATTTACTTTCCTTACATATGTATCTGTTGCTACTTTTATTGCTTCCTTTAGTTTAGCCCATTGCAATTCCACTTCCCTTATCCCTTCCCACCCTGTCAACTCCTCCTTCAGGTACTTGGCCATTTTAATTAAGTCGGTGTTTTTGAAATGAAGGACTTTGAGCTTGCTGTAATTGGATTCTACTTTGGCTTTTATCTCAAACCACACCGTGTGATGATCGCTGCTGCTCATATGGGCACCCACACAAATATTCAACACACTATCTCCATTGGTGAGCACTAAATCCAGTACCGAGCACTTCTTGGTCGGTTCCATCACCATTTGTCTAAGTAACGCATCTTGGAAGGCATCCACAATTTTTTTACTACTTTCCAGATTTGCAGAATGTAATACTCCAATCCACATTGGAAAGATTAAAGTCACCCAATTTGATCACTTCCCCCTTCATGGCTATCTTTGCAATATCAGCAGTCAATTCGCTATCCATTTCTTCATTTTGAGTTGGAGGCTTGTAGACTACACCAGTTTGGATGATAGTGCCATCTTCTCTTTCCAACACAATCCACAGCGCTTATTCTTTTTCCTATGTCCCTTGCATTTCAGCAATTTTAATATTGCTTTTGACATATAGGGCTGCTACTCCTCCTTTTCTACCCTCTCTATCTCTTCTAAATAGATTATAGCCAGCTATGGCTATATCCCATTCATGTGACTTGTTAAATTATGTTTCTGTAATGGCCACAATGTCCAAGTCCATTTCCACCATTAGGGCTTCCAGATCAGGAATTTTGCCTTGGCTAGGCTTTGAGCATTTGTGCTCATTGCTTTCCAGTATTCGTTGACTGGCTTGCCTGTATTTTGCATGGATTTTGTTCTACACGCCCCTTCCCACTTTCCATTGATGTGGGGTTTAAAAGTGTAGCCGTTTCCAGTGTCACTTTGCTTTTGCTGGGAGTGACGTCCTGAACTTGTCCTTCTCTATCTGTCACCCCGTAAGTGTCCCTGGCCAGTAGGCCTTAGCTGTGAATGAACTGACAACTCCACAAGCACACAAAGAAAGTTCTTCTTTGTTGTATAGAAAAAAAAGACTTTATCCTTTAAGAATGAACAGCAAAACCCCCTTCAAGAATTAGTTAAAAAAAAGACAGCCAAACCCCTTTAAGATTTAGCTTTTAAAAAAGAATACCTTAGCTCCTTTGAGAGCTTTCAGGCAGAGTATTACCTTACTTTGTAATGGAGTTCATTTCATGCTTGACCACCTTCAACTTCCCTTGGTTCATACTTCATACGTTCCATGTCCCATTATGTAAGACAGCTTTGCAGTTTGATTCTCATTTCATGCACAGCTACATCAGCAGTCAGTCCCGAGGGCTTTTATCCAACCACATCATAAATGCTGGCTTTACTCTGAAAAGTCTTCAGCTCCTCCTCAGTAGCCAGTTGAGTGCCTTCCAACCTGGGGGTCTCATAGTGTAATTTGTTTTGTTGCGACTATTCATTAGGTTTTCGTAGCAGATACGTAAGTAGATTGCCAGGTCTTTCTTCCGCGCAGTTTAATTTTAGCGTTGTTGCTGTTGTCACAGAAATGTGATCCTCTGCCGCCAACACCGTCCCATTCTGCTGCATCCCAGATGTATACGTTTCTGTGGAAACATTTTTTTCTTAAAACCTTTCTCTGGATTCAAACAGAATCAAATCAACAAGTTCCAGTAATGAAGCAGTTTCCTTCAGAAACATTTTAGGGGAGCGTTTCCATCTTGTGTCCAGATCCAGTGCAGGAGAGGAGGCTGGTTCTGTGGCTGGCGGCTCTGCGGGCACTCGGCTGACGTCACCACCGGGTCCTGGTAAAAGCCCTTGCCGACTTGTGCTTCTCGGGAGCGTTTCCATCTTGTGTCCAGATCCAGTGCAGGAGAGGAGGCTGGTTCTGTGGCTGGCGGCTCTGCGGGCACTCGGCTGACGTCACCACCGGGTCCTGGTAAAAGCCCTTGCCGACTTGTGCTTCTCGGGAGCGTTTCCATCTTGTGTCCAGATCCAGTGCAGGAGAGGAGGCTGGTTCTGTGGCTGGCGGCTCTGCGGGCACTCGGCTGACGTCACCACCGGGTCCTGGTAAAAGCCCTTGCCGACTTGTGCTTCTCGGGAGCGTTTCCATCTTGTGTCCAGATCCAGTGCAGGAGAGGAGGCTGGTTCTGTGGCTGGCGGCTCTGCGGGCACTCGGCTGACGTCACCACCGGGTCCTGGTAAAAGCCCTTGCCGACTTGTGCTTCTCGGGAGCGTTTCCATCTTGTGTCCAGATCCAGTGCAGGAGAGGAGGCTGGTTCTGTGGCTGGCGGCTCTGCGGGCACTCGGCTGACGTCACCACCGGGTCCTGGTAAAAGCCCTTGCCGACTTGTGCTTCTCGGGAGTGTTTCCATCTTGTGTCCAGATCCAGTGCAGGAGAGGAGGCTGGTTCTGTGGCTGGCGGCTCTGCGGGCACTCGGCTGACGTCACCACCGGGTCCTGGTAAAAGCCCTTGCCGATTTGTGCTTCTCGGGAGCGTTTCCATCTTGTGTCCAGATCCAGTGCAGGAGAGGAGGCTGGTTCTGTGGCTGGCGGCTCTGCGGGCACTCGGCTGACGTCATCAACGGGTCCTTCTTATCTTGATCTCACACGGCGCTAGCCGTTGGCGCGTTTTCAAAGGGGCGCGTTTCTAAGGGGGTTGTTTGGCCCCTTGTGAGCCCCTTTTGAGCCATCTTGGAGCCCTGGTGTTAGAGTTGGGGCATGCCAGGTGGTAAGCGCAAGAAGAAGCTGGTGGCCGATGAATCCCAAGCGGGGGCAATTGAGAAGCACTTGGTTTCTACACCACGGCCCGCCATACCAGGTACTGTGCCTCTGGTTCCTGTCACAGAAGGTGCGAGTTTAAGCTCAATCGAGCGTACCCCACCGCTTCCTCCTGGTTTCCTTGAGCTTTCTAAGGAAGCTTCCTTTGTTCCCGATTCACAAAGTTGTCCTCAAGAAGTTGTGTGGAGTCATTCCTTTTCTCCTGCGCCTTTGCCGGCAACTTCCACGGTATCATTATCAGATGTTTGGACTGTAGTTTCTCGCACGGAGCGTATGTTGTCAGAGACTGTTTCCAAATTGTGCTTATTTACAAGGGATTCCATTCAAAAGTTTCATGCTCTAGATTCCCAGATCGGTGCTTGTAACTCGGTTCTGGCGAAACTAGAGCCTCAAATGGGCAAGTTTTCGGATTTTACGGCTTCTCATGCAAAAGAAAGTTTTCTGCTGCATCAGAAGCTGGAAAACCTGGAAAACTTAGCTCGCAAAATGAATATTCGTGTTTTGAATTTTCCCACATGTCCCATGTTGTCTCCTACAATACTCTTTAGAAAGTATTTAAAGGATATCCTTCTTTTTCCTCAGGCTGAGTCTTGTGTTTTGGTTAAATGTTATTATCTTGCTTCGAGAGCTTCTTCTACTCCTGAGGATAAAGAAGAGATTCCTATTTCAGATAAGGCAGATTTCAATTTAACAGCTTTTCTTGAAGAAACTCAGGATGCCATTATCACTAGAGCCACCTTACTGGTTACTCTTTCCTCTGAAGAGGATAAGATTTCGGTACTGAAGTCTTATTTTAGGAGGAAAGAGTTCCAGTTTTGTGGCGATAAAGTTTCTATGTTCCCGGATGTTTCTCGGGCTACGCAGCTTCGTAGAAAATCTTTTCTTTTGTTAAAACCTAGAGTATTGGTTTTGGAAGCTACGTTTTTCTTAAAGTACCCTTGCAAATGCTGCATATCTCTACGTTATGATAAATTTGTCTTTTATTCTTCATCTGACTTAGAGAACTGGTTAGTTGAGCGGGAAAAGGTCCATAGTGTACCCTGAATAACAGGTTAACAGTGAGGAAACTCGCCTGGCTAGGTTGGCTGTAGCCCTTGTGGCTGAGCCTTGATTTTCTTATTACAATTTCATGGTTTGATTAGACTCTCCCCGAGACGTGGTTTGGAAGTTTAATGATGATTACCTGTTTCTGGTTTATATTTCTTCTTTTATTTTTCTGTATTATTGGTTGTAATTGTTTATCTATTATGACTCTGTAAAAAGTATCTTTATAAATAAAATATATAAAAAAAAAAAAAAAAAAAAAAAAAAAAGAAACATTTTAGTCCTCCCATACAGCGCTGTTTCATTTTGTCTTGCTTTTTCAGGAAGGATCACATCAAAAATTCACTGGGGAAGCTTTAGGAAAATACAGAGGAATAATATAAGAAAATAACTTTGTCATGGCACAAGTACAGTCTTAAGCCAACTATTTACATCACTTGCAATGAAAGCTTCAGAACGTAGTTGCAGCAGTTTACAGGCCTTTGTCTTTTTTATATACATGTCAAACCTGCTTTCTGGTTTTTACCACAAATTCAGACATTATTAGTCAGTAAATCCCCACCAGGGAACAGGAATTACAGATTGATTGGATGGTAACCAATAGGAACCAAACAACTTGTCACAAACTCATTACAATCAACACTACATCGTAGTAGCTTCCATATACCTAATATCTCAAGAAATGCTCACCACTCAGTTTCTCTCAAGTCCTTCAGGAGCTAGTTAAAAATATAGCACTGTGCTGCTCTCTTTGTGTCAGTTGTAAAGAAATACTGTTCCGGCAAGGGAAATCCATGACTCCATTACCTAGATAAAACAAATTTTCCAATGCATAAGATAGGTCTGTTGCCATTGTAGAAGCAATGAAGCTTCAACTCTTCCACTCAGTCTTACTGAGATGTGCTTCAGTCCTCTGTTTAAGTGGTACTGCATAGAGTGTGTCCAATGGCACACAATTACATAGGTCTAAAAACGTTGCTAATTCTGATAACTCTAAAGTAATTTATGTATGATAGGTAATGGTATATTGATAATATATGAAGTGGCCACATTGGAAGTGCCCTTAGCTGAATTAAGATGCATTAGTGTTCTCTTGTTTACTACCATTCCATAGTAATCTATCACGTAGATGCTTCCTTCTCCTTAAAAACAAATCATGGATGCGTTTTTTTTAAAATAATTTTACTTTTATTAACAATATTCAGTCAACAGTCCAGTTTTCAATACTGAAAATTCTCAACCAATCCATGCATATTAATGGTAGCTTAACGTAAAACAATGTTCACAATCCTTACAGCCCAGTGACAGACTCTACTTTTATCCTAACCCTCATTGCTACCCATCCTAGCATCTATGACTATTTTCTCCCTTACTCTGTCCCTTCCCCTCCATTGGCAATTCCATTTATTAGCATTCCCTTGATACCAACCCTGTTACCACGATTCATTAACTCTGCGTTCCCACCACCGTTTCTAAAACTTCTCCCACATTTTTTTAGATGGCACCTCTTTGCCCTTCTTCAAGGCTGTTTAATTTATTTAGACTATAGAGATTGCCTAGTTTGACACAACCTTTCGATGGAAGGTTCTATGTCAAACTAGGTTCTATATGAGGTTCCAGTTTCATCTTACATAACTATGCCATATTTAGTTAGGGCGACACACCTTTATTCACTTCTGGGATGTAGTCATGAAGCAAATATACTTTAGGATCCCTATTAAATCTTCCAAAATTTCCATGCATTCATTTAAACATTATTGTGCCTCACGGTAGTCACACCACATCTGAAAAAAGTGCTTATTTTCCCACATTGTTGTTAACATTCATTCCCCCTTCTCTTAGAAATCTTATGTAACATTTTGGTGTTAATGTGCCATTTAAACAACAATTCCAATCCATTTTCTTCAACTAAATTAGCAGTGATGACATTTCCTTTATGTTAGAAAATACTTTCCTCCTTTCTCTCTCCTCTGTTGTAAGCCTTCAGTCTTTGTCCCAACTTTAAAATATGCCTCAGTTTATTAGGTGGTGTCTCTGCAAGTGCCTGACAGATTTTAGAGATAATTCTCTTATGACCCAGTAGGGATTTGCACAGAACCTCATTAAAGGTCCTGTTTTCCTCCAAGGTCTTCCTAACTTCTTTCAGCTGCAAGTAACGCCTAATTTGAAAGTAATCATATTTATCTTGCCAATCTAAGTTATATGTCATAAAAATTCAAATGAGAAAAATTTGTCCTTGGTCGATGAACTCCCTGAGGGGAATATGATAACAAAAGTGAATACAACTTTCCTTATCGTCACTCCAGTCCAGTCCCTTTACTTCTGGGTTGCGCAACCCTTCCAGCAGCTTGGAGGCTGAGCCCATCCTTTTTGAGGATAGTGCGGTATAAATACCACTGGCACCACCCACAGATCCCAGTATTCTCAGCCTCCAAGCAGCTGGAGGGTTCCGTAAGCCAAGGGCTTACTGGAGTCTTCTGTTTGTTTTGATTCCTTTAATTAATTTATTTACTTTAATTTATTTGCCTTTAATTTGGGTTTTAGTTTACTTGCTTTATTTTATTTGGCATTGAGCGCTTTGGTGCTGTGCCTTTAAATTTCTCTTCTCCCTTCCTCTCCTCCCCCCCCCCTTCCTCCTCGGAGCCCTCAATCCCGGAGGAGGCGGTTTGCCTGCAGCAGCGAGGAGGATCGGGGAGATCTCCTCTCGCTTGCTGGACCGGCTGGCATCCAGGGGCTCTTCTCTGAAGGCCTGCCCTGCCTCGCGCCGAAGCCCTCCAGGTGGCTGAGCGCTTGAGGCGGCGCTGCGACCTCACCGCGGCCCTACCGGCCTCGCGCTACAATTCCCGGAGCGGGGGTGCGTTGTAGGCAGCTCCGGAGCCTCAGAATCCAGCGCTGAGTCAAGCGGCGGCCTCAGAAGCATAGAACAAACCGGCAGAGCGCAGAGTCGCCGTTCCCCGGTGAGGGCTCCACGTGGTTGCGGCCTACCACGTGTTTGAGCCAACGGAGAGCCTTGTCTTCCTCTGCCCTGGACAACGCGCTGAAGGAGCACCCAAACAGCAAGTACTGGGGAGAACCTAAACTGGTTTAGGGTGTTGCTTTTAATTTTATTTTATTTTAGCCTTACTTTACTTTAATTTTAATTTATTTAAGTTGTTTTTCTTGGCTACTTGCTGTGGGGTGTTTTTTTTTTTTTTATAATTTCAATCACAAGACAAATCCAATACATATCTCTGAGCCCGTACATACCGTGAAACAGATACATAATTACACCCCATCTGAGAAACAGGACACCAATAACATGCATTTGTCATGTAATTATTTCAATTATTATTTTACCCCCAAACTATCTAAGCCCCCCCCCTCCCCCCTCCCGAAGGTCCAGCCATAAGCACCTAGGATAGCAAAACCAAGCAGCCCAATACACAATCAATCCCTTACTGCAGCGCAATCCACTGGAGATATTTCCCCCATATCTGCATACATTTATGTGAGGTACCTCTCTTCAGTGCCGTTAGTTTACTCATCAGATAGAGCTGTGCCAGTGATCCCTTAAATTCTGCCAACTGTGGGGCAGCTACCTGCTTCCTGCTGTGTTTTTTTTTTAACAGATTGGGAGAGGGGAGGGCGCATTGAACGCTGTTCCCCCCCCCCCCCCCCCCGATTCTAGTTTCTGCAATCTTTGGATGCAATTTTACTAAGTCTGTTCTTTAAGAGTTATTTCCTCGAAAGGACATGACTGGCAAGCCACGGTGCCCGTCCTGCGGCACGCGTAGGGGTACGTCCTCGGAAGCAGGGATCTGCAGGGGTTGTGCTTCAGTGGCTACTTCCGTGGAACAGGAAATTAACTTATCCATGGCTCAAGCTTCTCAGGGGTCAGGGGACCCTCTGGAGGGGGAGGGAGGGCCCCTTTTCCCCCCGCCTGCGTCCTCGGATTTGCCCGCTCCGCCTCTGCCCCTTCCCTCCACTTCCATTGGGGAGGGGGGGGGCAGGGACCTCTTCTCTCCCGATTTCGTCCTGTTGCTTCACAAGGCCTATTGTATGCGCAAGCAGGGGCTTGGGGCAGGAGAGTCGAGCACGACGATGGAAGGCAGGTTGGCCAGACCAATTAGGGCAAGCACTCAGGACTCCGGGCTACCGCTCAAGCGTGCAAGGCTGATGAGCGAGGAGCCTCTCATGTCCCTTTCCCAGGGCACCCCGGAGGAGGAGAGCTTGGACAAAGAATTAGATGACGATGAGGAGGAGCTCGAAGAGGGGGAGATCCCAGAAGAGGATCAGTCTCGTATAATTCGAGTTTTTCGTCGAGAGGAGCTCCCAGCATTGATCAATGAGTCCCTGAAAGTGCTCAATGTGGCCTCGGACGCTCCAGCAGAGGAGGAGGCATTGGAGGACCCTTTAATCCAAGCCATTAGGAGGTCTCAGAAGGTTTTTCCTGTCCACAGGGTGGTACGTCAGATGATCCAGGAGGAATGGGATCAACCAGAGTCAAGTTTGAGGGGTGTCCGGTCTATGGCTCGTCTATACCCTTTGCCGGAACCGGACAAAGAACTGCTGAAGTCACCCAGGGTGGATGCGGCGGTATCAGCTGTGACAAAAAAGACAACGATTCCCGTCGAGGGCAGCGCGGCCCTGAGGTATTCTCAAGATAGAAAATTGGATACGCTGCTGAAGCAAGCCTTTGATGTGAGTGCCCTGGCCTTACAGGCCTCTGTGTCGGGTGCTTGGGTGGCTCGGGCCTGTTTGAGGTGGTCCCAACAACTTCAGTTAGCGGAGGGTTCCGCAGAGGACACTCAAGCTACTACAGCGAGGTTGGAGTCCGGGACGGCCTACCTGGCGGATAGTCAGTATGACCTCATCAGGAGCCTAGCAAAGAACATGGCCTCTGTGGTAGCAGCTAGGCGTTATTTGTGGCTACGTAATTGGGCGGCCGATGCCTCTTCAAAGGCACGCCTGAGGAGTCTTCCTTTTAAAGGGAAGCTGTTATTTGGTGAGGACTTAGATAAGTTAGTAAAGGACCTTGGCGAATCTAAGGGAGGCAGGCTCCCGGAAGACAGACCGAAACAAGGGCGCTCCCTAGCTCCGGTGCGGAACCAACCAAGGGATCCTCGGAGGTTTCGTCCAGCCAGGTCGAACCCCTTTTCTATGGGCCGTTTCCCTTCAAGGGGTCAAAGCTTCAGAGGGTTTCGAGGAGCAGGTAGAGGTTTTGGGACCTCTTCCTCTTCCTCGGGACCTAGAAAACCACAATGAGATAACGGGGGTCCAGGAGGGCGGCCTGCCGGTGGGAGGTCGATTTAAGGCAGTTTCTTCCCGCCTGGTCCCGGGTCATGTCCGATCAATGGGTACTGGAGGTGATCCGAGAGGGTTATGCTCTCGAATCTGCAAAGCAAATACTTCCAGCCTTTATTCAGTCTCCCTGCGGCTCTCCTGTAAAGAGGGCGGCGATAGAGGCAACTCTCTCACGGCTCTTAGCGCTCGGAGCAGTGGTCCCTGTGCCACCAGAACAATGCGGTTCCGGTCGGTACTCGAATTATTTTGTGATACCAAAGAAGGAAGGCTCCTATCGCCCGATCCTGGATCTCAAGCAAGTCAATCGCTGTCTCAAAGTGCCTCATTTCCGAATGGAAACTCTAAGATCGGTCATCGTGGCCGTAAGGGGCGGGGAGTTCCTGACTTCATTGGATTTGACGGAAGCCTATTTGCATATACCGGTCAGAAAGTCCCACCAACAGTTCCTGAGATTTGCGGTGCCAAGAGGTCATTTTCAATTCCAGGCTCTGCCCTTCGGTCTAGCCACGGCCCCAAGGACTTTCACCAAGGTGATGGTGGTAGTGGCTGCGGCCCTACGGAGAGAGGGAATACTAGTGCATCCCTATCTGGACGATTGGCTGATACGGGCAAAGTCAGAAGACGAAAGTCGCTCGGCCACTGCCAGAGTGGTAGAAGTTCTGGAAGAGTTAGGGTGGGTCATCAATCGCGTAAAGAGCAGGTTGATGCCCTCCCAGGAGCTCGAGTATCTCGGAGCAAGGTTCGACACCAACAGAGGCAGGGTGTTCTTGTCCAAGACGAGATCAAGGGACCTAAGGATCTTGGTCACGCAATTTCTGAGCAGGCGAAGTCCTATTGCGTGGCATTACCTTCAATTGCTGGGAACCATGGCGGCAGCAATAGAGGTAGTACCGTGGGCCAGGGTTCACATGCGGCCCTTGCAGCGGGCCCTGTTGCATCGTTGGTCCCATCAGCATCATCCTTTGTCCATGCAGCTGCCCTGCGCCCCTCGAACCAAGAAGGCCCTCCAGTGGTGGCGGTGCCCAAAGAATCTGGATCGCGGGATGCCTCTCGAACCTCCACAGTGGTTACTGTTGACGACGGATGCCAGTCTAACAAGCTGGGGAGCTCATTGCGAGGATCAATTCGTCCAGGGTCACTGGACAGTGTTGGAGTCACAATGGGCCATCAACAGACTGGAATTACGGGCGGTAGCCCTGGCACTCAAGGCCCTTGAGTCCTTAGTGCTACGAAGAGCAATTCGCGTCCTCTCCGACAATGTCACTGCGGTGGCTTACATCAACCACCAGGGCGGCACAAGCAGTCCTGCCTTGGAGAAGGAGGCGGACGGCCTATTCCAATGGGCCGAGGTCCGGTTGGAGGCTCTTTCAGCTCAGCACGTGGCCGGCACGGACAACATTACGGCCGATTTACCTCAGCAGGTTCAAGATAGACCACGGGGAGTGGGAGCTGGAGCAGGAGGTCTTCGACCAGATAGTAGCCCTTTGGGGCCCACCAGTCATGGATCTCATGGCACGGTATTCGTCCGCCAAGGCAAGCTGATTTTTCAGTCGAAGGAAGGAAAGGATGTCCGAAGGCTTAGATGCTCTGGCCCAGAAGTGGCCTTCAGAGGGCCTACTGTATGTGTTTCCCCCATGGGCTCTTATCGGAAAGGTTCTTCAGCGGGTGGAGGCTCACCAAGGGTTGGTAATCCTCATAGCCCTGGATTGGCCTCGCCGCCCCTGGTATGCGGACCTGGTGAGGTTGATCGCCTTGGCGTCTTCCCTGCCGAAGGGATCTGCTGAGGCAGGGCCCGGTTCGGATGCCTCACGTGGATCGATTCTCGCTTACGGCCTGGCTATTGAAAGGGCGCGGCTCCTGAAGCGAGGTTATTTGAGATCGATAATCTCGACCTTGTTGAGTGCTAGGAAGCGCTTGACTTGTCTTTCCTATGTAAGAGTTTGGCGCATTTTCGAGTCATGGTGTGCAGAGCACCGGAAGAAACCTCTCTTGACCTCTGTTCCGGAGGTTCTGGAATTCTTGCAAGCGGGTTTTGACAAAGGCCTAGTGCACAGTTCCTTACGAGTCCAGTTGGCAGCCATCTCTTGCTACAGAGGTAAGGTCCGCGGAAAGCCATTAGGGGCCCACGCGGACGTGTCCAGGTTCCTAAGAGCCGTTAGGCGTCTTCGTCCTCAGCGGAGATCGGTCATCCCCCCTTGGGATCTCAACCTGGTACTAAATGCCTTGACCAAGGAACCTTTTGAGCCGGCAAAGGATGCCTCGCTAAAGGATTTGACACTGAAGATGGTTTTTCTGGTCGCTATTTGCTCGGCCAGACGCGTCTCCGAACTGCAAGCGCTGTCCTCCCAGCCCCCCTTTCTTTCATTCCTCAAGGATAAGGTGGTCTTACGGACGGTACCTTCCTTCTTGCCCAAGGTCATCTCCCCCTTTCATGTGAACCAGACAGTTACGCTCCCGTCCTTTTCAGCGGAGGGACAAGAGGGGAGGGACAGGAAGCTGCGCCTTCTGGACGTTCAGAGAACCTTGAAGCGTTATCTCTCCCGCACTGCTCCTTTTCGAAAGTCCGACCGTCTGTTCATTCAGTTTGGAGGGCCGCACAAGGGGGAGGCGGCAGCCAAGGCTTCCATCTCCAGGTGGATCAGGGAAGCTATTGCTTCCGCATATATCCTCAAGGGGAAGCAGGTCCCAGGGGGGCTGCGCGCTCATTCAACTCGGGCGCAGGCTACCTCCTGGGCAGAATATAGCTGAGTTCCGCCGCTGGACATTTGTAGGGCGGCTACCTGGTCCTCGCTGCATACCTTTACCAAGCACTACAGACTGGACGTACAGAGTTCAGCTGACTCTCGGTTTGGGGACGCGGTACTTCGGTCCGGGATAGCGGATCCCACCCAAGCTTGAACTGCTCTGTTACATCCCAGAAGTAAAGGGACTGGACTGGAGTGACGATAAGGAAAAAGTAATTAGACCTTACCTGCTAATTAATGTTACTGGAGGTTTTCCTGAGGTTCCAAGATGGCGGATGAGCAGAAACGCTGATCATAGGTGCGGATCGGCAGTGTGGCAGACGTGGTTCCGATGGGGAAGAAGAGGAAGCAGGCGACAGCGAAGCCCCCAGTTTCCTCGACACCCCTGGGAGGAGCGGCGCAAGCCTCTATTGTGCCTTTCTGTACTGTGCGTTCAGCGGGAATGGCTTCAGCGGATCCGCCTGGTGGTGTGGGGGATCTGAGCAGCGACGGAGTGGAATTGAGTCCCGTCCAGCTGTTGCCGCTGCAACCCGGTAGAGGTCGAGAGGAGGAAAGCGGAGCTGAAGTGCCTCCGGGTCAGGGGGTCAGCTCCGTGTGTGGGGGCGCCTCTTCTTTACTGAGTTTGAGTCCCGGTGAGCGTCGTGGAGGTGATGAGGAGGAGGTATGCTCTGCCGTGGAAGGCTCGGGAGGCGCTCGGAGGAAGACCAGCTCGACGGCGTCTGCGGAGCCTCGGGTAATTTGCGGCTTAAAGAAACCGGCGAAAGTAACTTTAGATAGCTTATGGGAGGCTATCTCTTCACTTCAGAGTTCCCTTGCTCCAGTTGTGGGGGCCTTGACACAGGAATTTTCGTTGGTGAAAGCGCGGTGTGCAGCGGTGGAAACGAAATGTTCAGAGCAAGCCGATAAAGTAGCGCTGCTGGAGACAAGTGTTTTGGACTTGCAAGCCATGGGTGCTACTTTCTCCAAGGACCGTTTAATTTCCTTGCGGCGTTTTGAATATATGGACAATTCACTTAGGAGGAATAATTTGCGCTTTTTGAAATTTCCTATATCGCCCCTGTTGGACCCCCTAGTTCTGGTTCGTAGATATTTCACGGAAGTCTTATTGATGCCTCAGGATAATTTACCTCCTATTGTTAAAGCTCAATATGTTGTAATTTCTTCTGGGGCTAGTGGTGTGGAGGGATCTGGGGGCCCTGCTGGGGATGGTCAGATGGGGTTGTCTGATTTTCTTGAGAGCTCCTTGGAGGTTGTTACAAGCAGGGCAACTTTGCTGGTGGGCTTTGCTTTCGAATCTGACCGCAATGCCGTGCTTAGATTGTATTTCCGCAGGATTTCTTTTTCTCAGTTTTTGGGCTGTAAAATCCAGATATTTCCTGAACTATCCCGGGACACCCAGAAGAGGCGTAAGGAGTTTTTGGCTTTGCGCCAGAGAACCATCGCCCTGGGTGCCCAATTTAAATTGCGGTATCCTTGTAAGTGTGATGTGCTATTTCAGACTAAACATTTTCTGTTTTTTGAGTCTAAACAACTGATTGATTTTCTTCAGGCGAGGGAGGCAGCGGGGGAAGGGTAGCTTCTCTACTGGCAGCCATTATGTCATCAATGCTCATATGATATAGGGGATGTCTCTCTTTTTCCTTATTTAATTTTCTTACTTTGGAACCGTATTGGGTTTTTTTCTTTTTGGGGGTTGTCAGACGGCTGCCTGGGTGAGAATGTTCACAGTCTTGGAAAGTGCATATGTCAATATGATTGGCAAGGGATTGTGGGCAATGCAGTCCATTCACACCCGACACAGCTGCTCACAATAATTTAGTTGTGCTCAAGTGTAAAGCCAATAAGATATTTATTTATGGGGTTATTTCTCCCAACACAGACATGCTTGGTAGCACATAAATCAGGTTACTTGCTTTCAGTGTTAAACTTGGAAAAACAAAATCAAGAAAACAACATTTAAACTTGTCAGTCAATCAAAGCAAAAGAAATAAGACCTGGTTGGAAACAAACTGATTTTTTCTGTAGGCTTTAGCTAATATTCTCTTAGCAATGTATCAAACAACAAACCAAAAGCCACAAAGAAGAGAAAAACTGTTCTTTTCAGGTAAACTTCTTATATCTTCCCACATAGATTCAGAAGTGATTCTCACAGAGCTCACAAGCAATTAGGTAAGGCTCAATTGCTAGCAGTTATCCAGCTGAAACCCCTTAGCTGGCTTGCTTTCTACTGCGTGGCTAAAAATCCTACTCAGGAGCTTTTCTGAGTAGATTAAAGAACAAGATTATATTTCTTTGTGATGGTTGCTGTACTTTATAACAGAAAATCACCAAAGGAGTTTAGACAGAGAGCAGTCCATGTAAACAGATTCTTCATCTGCTATCATTCCCTCTTCTTCAACAAGCATGGGTTCAATATCATGGATTGGCACAGAAGAATCTCCCAATGGAGCACTTTCAGGAGAATACTTGTTTCCCTGCTGTCTTTCAAGGTTATAGCTAGGGCATAGATCAGTGTTCATACCTGAGCTTCCATTGCTGTTAGAGTTCCTCTCTATATAGCCTGGCCAGTATGTAGTCCAGTTCTTATGTCCAGCCTTCCAATCCAGATCCCTGGACACTGGATCTCTCTTCACATATCTTCTGGCACAGGTCTTAGGGTCCCTTCCACGTGCAGCCGTCTCCCTCACAGATACCGTCTGGAGATTCCTAGCTCTGCAGCCCCATTCCTCTGGCTTTCCCCAGTCCAATGGTGTATGCTGGCCCTTGGAATGCCTCCCAGTATACGTACTGCTCCGGACTCTTCTAGACCTCTCAAAGGCTTTTCTCTTCCTTCTTCCAAAGGGTTTCTTTCCCTCTCTGTCCGTCCGGTTTGGCTTCTGCTTCTGATGATCCTCCACATGAAACTGAGGATATCCAAGCTGATCATGAAGATGATGATGATCCTGAGGATAATTCTCTGTAGAATAAACTCTACCTTTATTCTGCTTAGATGAGTGCTCCTCCCTAACACAGCGCAGCTGTGCTGAATCAGGCCCTCCCTTTGAGATGAGTGCTTAGGGATTACCTCATAGCCCTCTTGATTGAACACACATTTCCCCACTTCAGCTCCTCTAATGGCTGTTGGAAACCTGGTGCATTCTGGGACTGGTAGTCTTTTATGGGAAAATTCTGTTTTCTTATTTCTACCAGAACTGACAGGTTGCTTGTTCAGAGTCACTTCACCTTTTCCATAGCTCCTTCCTGAGCTATGATAAGCTTCCTTATCACAGGGTCTATCTACTGGGATAGAAATGTATTATTGAAATATTGGTGGTTTTGAACCCTTTTTTGTGTGTGAAGTGTAACCCATCTTTTTCCTTTGCCTTTTTTCAATTGTTGTATTGGAAAAGTTAAATATAAAATAAAAATAAAAAAAATAAAAAAATTAATGTTCCTGAAGGAACGACAGTCCAGTCCCTGATCCCACCTGGTTCTTCGATTGACCTATTAGATATGTGAGGATCAGCGGACCGAGTTCAGGGCCAGGACTAAGGGGAAGGGTCCCTTGGTGCAGGTCCAGCGGGTCGGAGTGAAGGAGGACTCGGTCAGACTCAGGTAAACCTCCTCCTTCCCTTCCCCTCACTCTTTTCTCCATCTTGACTTAAAAAAAAATTTCTTGGAGAGTTGGTTGTGTGGCTTGTGTGATTACGTTTATATAGGCTATTAATTTAATTTTCGTTAAGTCTGCTTTTTCATTAGATTACTGGGATCTGTGGATGGTGCCAGTAGTATTTATACCACACCATCCTCAAAAAGGATGGGCTCAGCCTCCAAGCTGCTGGAAGGGTTGCGCAACCCAGAAGTAAAGGGACTGGACTGTCGTTCCTTCAGGAACATTAATTAGCAGGTAAGGTCTAATTACTTTTTGCTGGGAAATTTTGGTGATTTAAAGCTTGGGACAAAATAGATTAAAGACTTTTAGTTGGAAAATTCTATTTTTTTTAAAAAAATTTTAAAAGCATAAGTTTTTAGTTATTGACTTGGTTTAAACTGCCCTATAATTGGCTTAAATTAAATTGCCCTAGTTTGAAGTTAGTCCCGTTTTAATACAAAAACAGACAGGTAATTAATCTTCTCCAGGAAAAGCAGGAAGTCAGCCCTCACATATGCGGTGACTTCTGTGCCGACAGAGCCCACACGTTAACCTCTCCCCAGCTTTCAAAGAAAGCCTTTGGGAGATGTACCATGCATGTGTGGTTCCCTTGCCACCTATGGGTGCCATCTTGCCTCAGTCTGCTTTTTTCTGTGGAATCCATCAGACATATCTGTTCTCCCCGGAAAAAGTTGATTTTTTTCTTTTCCCTTGTCTTTTTCTTTGATTCTTCTCCGGTCACGTACCGGTGCCCTTCGGCTTCCTGAGTTTGCTTGCTTTCGGTGTCATGTTTTTCTTGGGTTCTTTTTTCATTTCTTTTCCCCTTTGGGGGTCTCCTCTGGTGTGCGGGAGTTCGCGTCCTTTCTGGCTGGGCCTAGAGAGTTTGACCTTGTGGGAATCATCTTTCCCACCATCGCCTTGGTCAGTGGCTTCAAGCCATGTGAGTGCTGCACTCATAGCATGTCATGCATGGACTTGCATGGTGGTTGCCTTCGGTGCCTTGGGCCAGATCATTATGCCTTGGTGTGTGATCTTTGGCAGCAGATGACCCCCAAGGCCCTCCGAGGCCGCAAGAAGCAGCACAAGTCGATTTTTCATAAGCAACTCAGGCCCGGAATCATTTGCGAGACCAGTGCCCTCAAGGGCTGCTATGGAGGCTCCCTCCTTGCATTGTGATCCCACTGCTTCAGAGCTTCGAGGACATAGAGTGCCGAGCCGGGGCTCCCTCAAGGAGAGGGACGCCACTCAAAGAGCCTGACATTATCGTTGGCCTCCTCGGATGATGAGTCTGGGACCGTTGGGAAGCCCCTTGGCACTCAGCCTCGGAATCCTCAATGTGAAGTTGGGAGCGGCCCTTGAAGCTGCCCCAGTGGGAGAAATTGACATCGGGGGATTGGCCTTGGTTCCCCAAGGCCATCATTGTCAAGGACACCCCCTCAATAGTGCCAGCATTGGAACCAAAGTCCTCTGTACCTGCGCTGGTGTCTGCGGAGCCTTCGGGCATCGAGGTCAGGATGACGGCCTTGGAGCACAGTCTATCTGCTTTCATGGCCCAACAGCGGGCTCTGATGCCTGGCTCCTCGGGGGTCATCCATACCGATCACTGGTCCCTCCACAGTAAGGGCCTCCCCAGAGGTGGAGCCCATCCTCAAGTGCCACCCAGGATATCACTGCTTGACCCAATACAAGCATTGAGAAACCTCTTTTGGGGAGACTGCTAGGTACTTATGACCTATATTGGCCACTGTTGGAAACAGGATACTGGGCTATCTCCAGGAACAAGCAGGAATAAGTCCTCACATATGGGTACGTCGGTACCGACGGAGCCCGCGCGGGAAAGCTCCCCAACTTCCCAGAAGGAAAGCTTTTGGGGCCTCCCACTGCGCATGCGCGCTGCCTTCCCGCCTTCCTGACCAACTCTCCTCAGTTCTTCTTTTTCCGCGGAGCCAGCAGGTCGTGTTCCTGTCACTGCTGAAGAAGTTATTTTAATTTGTTTCTTTGGCCGCGTGTCTGCCTTCCCCGATTCCAGACCGGTACCGCCGGTCTTTTTTCTTTATTCTTTAAAAAAAATATATATATATATCTTATTTTTCCCCACTTGGTGTGTTTGTTCTGTGAGGCCTCTAGGCCTTCACAGAATTCTCCCTCATGGAGAAACAAGCCTCTGGTTTTAAAAAATGCACCAAGTGTAGCGGTCACAGACACCCATGAATGGTGTCTTAAATGTTTGGGGCCTGACCACTCCATTCCGGATTGCCCATCCTGTTCTTTGATGTCTAAACGTGGCTTACAAAACCAGGCAGCCAAGTTTCACATGCTGTTTTCTACAGATACTCCAGCATCGACATCTTCCAGGTCTTCCTCTCCTGATGGATCTCAGGTAACCAAACATTCCTCTGGCAGGTCCTCAAAGGGCAAATCTCCCTCCAAGTATCGAGATGCCCCCGGGCTTGACCCTGAGGACCCTGCCCCAGCCAAACAACCCCGGCGGGAAGCTCCGGCTTCCAAAGCTCCTCCTATGGGGTTACAGGTTGACATCGATGGCACGGCCTCGACCGATCACCTGTTAGACTGCTCTGGGGTACCGGCTCAATCTTCCGGTACCGACATCCAGACAGTCGTGGCATCTATGGATCATACAGTTCAATCCATGCAGCAGGCCATTATGGCTTTTATCAGAGCTGCGACGCCGTGCGGTACCGGTTCCGGTACCACAACTGATACCGGTACCCAGGGCATCCACATCGACCAGGATACCGATTCCGGTTCCGGGGTTTTCCCCGATACCGATCCGGTTCCGGGTACCCCCGATGTCGATACCGGTCGATACGCTTATCGATCCCTGGAAGCAAACAGACGATACTTCGAGTCTTCTGATGATTCTGATTCATCAGATGACTCTGCTGAAGTATCCCTAACTCTACCTGAAGAGCCCTCTTCTCCAAAGAGGAGAATGTCTCCTCCAGAGGATTTGTCCTTTCAAGACTTCATCATTGAAGTAGCTAAAGGTCTCTCTATTTCAGTAACTTCTGAAAAAGAACCTAGAGCAAAAAAAATAGATATTTTAGGATACTCTAAGGTTCCCAAAGAGGCAGTTACCTTGCCCATTCATGAAATTCTTCAAGAACACATGATGGACTTATGGGAGACTCCTCTCACCCTATCTCCACATTCTCGTCGTTTGGACACCATGTATCGTGTCCCTCCTTCTCCTGGTTTTCAAAAAACTCAGCTCCCTCACCACTCTATTGTGGTGCAGTCAGCTATGAAAAGGATAAAGAGTACCAAAAGACACTCTTCTACTCCTCCAGGGAGAGAATGTAGGACTTTGGATGCTTTTGGTAGAAAAATCTTCCAAGCAAGTATGCTTATTGCCAGAATCAATTCATACAGCCTCTATATGGGCATGTTTCTGAAGGAGATTGCATTGAAAATACGCCATTTTCTCCCCTTTATCCCAGAGGATAGAAAGGAGGAGTTCCTTCTTTTGCTAAAGCATACCCAAGATATTTCAAAGTTCTCCAACAGAGCAGCCTTTGACTCCTTTGAGGGTGCTAGCAGAGCCTCAGGTATTGCCATAGCGGCTCGCAGAATTGCTTGGCTCCAGGCCTCTGACCTAGAACCCTGGGTCCAGGATTGGTTGGGAAATCTGCCCTGTACAGGTGAGAATCTGTTTGGAAAGGAGTGGCAAATCAAAGCCACCCAAATGGATGCAGAAAATGCTGCTTTAGATAGACTTTCTAGTCTACCTCTGCCCCTGTCAAGAAAAAATCTTTCAAGAAGCCTTTCTATAAAAAGGCCAGATTTGCTACAAATACTGGCCAACAATCTTCTGCAGTTCGCTTTGCTCCTAAGCGTCAGCAGCCTAAACAGGCCAGGGCAAAACCTGCAGGGGCTGCTACAGCCCAGCAGTCCCAACCCCCTCAGGGTTTTTGACTTAACTCTAGAGAACTTAACCTTTCTGGCTCTAAAACATCCAGAGCCTCTCACCATTCCAGGAAGGTTAACTCATTTTGCTCCCAGATGGGAGCAAATCACATCAGAACAATGGACCCTCTCTATCAGAGGGCTACAAACTACATTTCTCCAGCCTTCCTCCCCATACCATGGTGAGATGTTTCAATTCTCCCCATCTCTCCTGAGCCTGTTAGGTCAGGAGGTGACCACCCTTCTCGCCCAAAGGGCAATAGAAGAGGTTCCTCTTCTTCAACAGGGGTCAGGGTTTTACTCCCCTTATTTTCTCATTCCCAAGAAAACAGGGGGCTACAGACCTATTCTAGATCTCAGAGAATTGAACAGATTCCTATGCAAGGAGAAATTCAAGATGCTTTCTCTAGGTACTCTCTTTCCATACCTACAGAGTCAGGATTGGCTTTGTTCTCTAGATCTCAAGGATGCGTACACACACATACTCATCCATCCATCCCACAGAAAATTCCTACGGTTTCTGTTCCAGGGAAAACATTTCCAATACAGAGTACTTCCCTTCGGTCTAGCCTCTGCTCCAAGGGTATTTACCAAATGCATGGCAATAGTAGCTGCATTTCTACGAGCCCTGGGAATTTTGTCTTCCCATACCTGGACGACTGGCTCATCCGAGCTCCATCTCAGTCCGAGGCTCAGACTTCCCTGGATCACACCAGATGCATTCTGCAGTATCTGGGACTTGTGATCAATCTGCCAAAGTCTCAACTCACCCCTACTCAGTCCCTGGAATTCATAGGGGCCTGGTTGGATACCACCACTGCAAGGGCCTATCTTCCTCAGGCCCGTTGCCAACGTCTAGTGCACTTAGCCTCCCAGACTCAGTCCAGAAGCCACTTGACTGCCAGGGAGATGCTACAACTATTAGGCCACATGGCCTCCACAGTACATGTGGTGCCCTATGCTCGCCTACATATGAGAGCAGCTCAATGGACTTTGTCCACCCAGTGGACTCAAGCATCAGGAGCTCTCTCAGACCAAATAGCAAACTCCAAACGTCTCTTTTGGTCTCTCCAATGGTGGATGTCCACTCAAAATCTGTTGTTGGGGTTCCCCTTTCAACCATTGTTGCCCCAAGCAACCCTCACAGCAGATGCCTCCCAAACAAATTGGGGAGCTCATCTTCAAGATCTCTTCACTCAGGGCACTTGGTCTCCAAAGGAGACCACCCTTCATATCAACCACTTGGAACTTCGAGCAATCTTTCTAGCTCTCAGAGTTTTTCATACCCTCCTCAGCAACATGACGGTCCTTATTCATACGGACAATCAAGTAGCCATGTTTTACATAAACAAACAAGGAGGGACTGGCTCTCTGTCACTTTGCAACGAAGCTCTAAGATTATGGGCCTTCGCCAGAGAGCATCAAATCCATCTCCTGGCAGTATATCTTCCAGGAATCCAAAACTCTTGGGCAGACAGACTCAGTCGAGTTCTGCTTCCACACGAATGGTCCCTACACATGGATCAGGTACTCAGAATCTTCCAGAAATGGGGGACCCCGGACATAGACCTCTTTGCAAGTCCGTGGAATGCCAAACTTCCCCGGTTCTGTTCCAGGATTCCGTGTCAGGGAGTTCAGGCCAAGGATGCCTTCCTCTTTCGTTGGGGTCAGGGCTTCCTATATGCCTTTCCACCCATTCCTTTGATTCCCAAGACTCTGTTCAAACTTCAAAGGGATCAAGGGTCCATGATCCTCATAGCTCCACGCTGGCCACGCCAATTGTGGTACCCTCTACTTCTGCATCTCTCCCAAGCCCCCTCCCTGGATTTGGGAGCAGCTCCAGACCTTCTGTCTCAGGAGGAGGGGAATTTGTGGCACCCAAACCCCAAGTCCCTTCACCTCAGAGCTTGGTTACTGAAGGCCTAGACCTTCATTACTTCAATCTTTCGCAGCAAGTGAAGGATATCCTCCATGCCTCTAGGAAACCTTCCACTAGGTGTTCTTACGCTTTTAAATGGAAACGGTTTTCCATTTAGTGTGCTCAAAAGGGTCTTAACCTTCTAGCACTTCCTTTGAATTCTCTTTTGGAATATCTCCTGCATCTCTCCAATGCAGGACTCAAAACGAATTCATTAAGAGTCCATTTGAGTGCTATTGCAACATCCCTTAAGCCCATCAATGGACAACCTGTTTCCTCTCATCCTCTTATTGCAAGATTCATGAGAGGCCTAACCTTAACTAAACCTCCCATTCGACCTCCTCCGGTGGCATGGGACTTAAACTTGGTTCTTGGTCAGCTTATGAAGCCACCCTTTGAACCCTTAGCCACTACCTCCTTGAAATTTCTTTCTTGGAAGGTTATTTTTCTTATTGCAGTCACCTCAGCTCGCCGTATCGGTGAACTGCAAGCTCTAGTGGCTAATCCACCTTATACAAGGTTCCATCATGATAAGGTGGTCCTTAGGACCAATCCCCACTTTATGCCTAAAGTGGTCTCCCCTTTTCATCTTAATCAAGAGGTATATTTACCTGTCTTTTTTCCAGCTCCTCATGCATCCAGTGCAGAGAGGACCCTTCATACTCTAGATTGTAAAAGAGCTCTTGCCTTTTACCTCCACAGGACACAGCAACATCGAAAGTCTTCTCAGCTTTTGGTTGCTTTTGATCCTTCTCATTTAGGACTTCCAGTCTCTAAAAGAACACTCTCCAATTGGATTGCTCAGTGTATCTCTTTTGCTTACCAGAGTAAGAACCTTTCTCTGGAGAGCCATGTCACCGCTCACAATGTGAGGGCCATGGCCACCTCTATGGCTCATCTAAACTCTGTCTCCATTGACCAGATCTGTCGAGCAGCCACCTGGGCCTCGGTTCATACCTTTACAGCCCATTACTGTTTGGACAAGGACTCCCGCCGGGATGCTTTGTTTGGTCAGGCTGTCCTCAGACACCTGTTCCATTCTTTAACAACTCCAGCCCACCTTCCCTGAATGGATGCCTGAGATCCATAGGAAGATGAGGAACCTTTCAGGGTCTCATACCCTTGGGGGGCTCTCCCGGGCATCTTAGCTAGGGAGTCCCCATATGTGAGGACTTATTCCTGCTTGTTCCTGGAGATAGCACAGTTACTTACCTGTAACAGGTGATCTCTGGGAACAGCAGGAATTAGTCCTCACAACCCACCCACCACCCCTAGGAGTTGTATCTCTCTCTCTCTTTCCTTTCCTCTCGCTATTATCTCAGCTTTAAACTCGAACTGAGGAGAGTTGGTCAGGAAGGCGGGAAGGCAGCGCGCATGCGCAGTGGGAGGCCCCAAAAGCTTTCCTTCTGGGAAGCTGGGGAGCTTTCCCGCGCGGGCTCCGTCGGTACCGACGTACCGATATGTGAGGACTAATTCCTGCTGTTCCTAGAGATCACCTGTTACAGGTAAGTAACTGTGCTTGATGGACCTTGGTCTGAACCAGTATAGCATATCTTATGTTCTTATGTTCTTAGAACACCAGGTCCATTGATGCTGGAGTTCCAGCCTGAGGCCCTGAGAATCTTCGAGGTCTCCTCAGACTCCGTATATGACTGGGAGACTGAGGACAGCGAATCCCAAGATATCCGGCTCCTCTGGGACGTGCCCTCAGACCCTTCCCCGGAGACCCAGCACTGGTCCCTACCCGAGGACCTGTTCTTCCAGGACTTGTGAGGGAATGGTCAAGGCTCAACTTTCACTGCCAAGTTAAGAACATAAGAACATAAGAACATAAGAAATGCCATACTGGGTCAGACCGAGGTCCATCAAGCCCAGTATCCTGTTTCCAACAGTGGCCAATCTAGGTCATACGTACCTAGCAGTTTCCCCAAAAGACACAGGTTCTGCAGTGCTTGTACTAGGCCAAGCATTGATATCCTGGGTCCCTTTTTAATAGTGGTTTATGGACCTTTCCTCCAGGAACTTGTCCAAACCTTTTTTAAACCCAGCTATACTAACAGCCCTTACTACATCCTCCGGTAACAGATTCCAGAGTTTGATTACACGTTGAGTGAAAAAATATTTTCTCCTATTTGTCTTAAATAGTTTACCCTGTAGCTTCATTACATGTCCCCTAGTCCTTCTATATTCTGATAGCGTAAACAATTGATCCACGTTTATCCGTTCCACTCCATTCATTAATTTATACACCTCTATCATATCTCCCCTCAGCCGTCTCTTTTCTAGGTTAAAGAGCCCTAACCTTTTTAGCCTCTCTTCATAGGAGTAGCCTTCCATCCCCTTCACTAATTTGGTGGCTCTTCTCTGTACTTTTTCTAATAACTCTATGTCCTTTTTAAGATACGGTGACCAGAATTGCACACAATATTCGAGGTGCGGTCGTACCATGGAGCGATACAGAGGCATTATAATATCCTTTGTTTTATTCTCCATCCCTTTCCTTATGATACCTAGCATTCTATTTGCTTTCTTGGCCGCCGCTGCACACTGGGCGGAGGGTTTTAACATGTTATCCACGATGACTCCTAAATCTTTTTCCTGGGTGGTGGTTTCTAATGTGGAGCCTTGCATCGTGTAACTATAGTGTGGGTTGTTCTTTCCTAGTTGCCTAACTTTGCACTTGTCCACATTAAATTTCATCTGCCATTTGGATGCCCAGTCTTCCAATTTATCCAGATCCTCCTGCAGTTTTCCACAATCCTCTTGGGTTTTAACAACTTTAAACAGTTTTGTGTCATCTGCAAATTTGATAACCTCACTAGTTATTCCCTTTTCCAGGTCATTTATGAATATGTCAAAAAGTAGCGGACCCAGTACAGATCCCTGGGGTACTCCACTATTCACCTTTTTCCATTGGGAATATTGGCCATTTAGCCCTACCCTCTGCTTTCTATCTTTTAACCAGTTCCCGATCCACAATAGTACACTGCCTCCTATCCCATGACTTTTTAGCTTCGCCAAAAGTCTCTGATGGGGGACCTTGTCAAAAGCTTTCTGAAAGTCCAGATACACTATATCAACCGACTCACCTTTGTCTACCTGTTTATGCACACCTTCAAAAAAACAGATCAGATTAGTAAGACAAGATCTTCCTTGTCTAAAGCCATGTTGGCTGTCTCCCATTAGGCCATGACTATCTACATGCTGTGTAATTTTGTTCTTTATGATGGTTTCTACCATTTTCCCTGGTACTGACGTTAGGCTCACCGGTCTGTAATTTCCCGGGTCACCCCTGGAACCCTTTTTAAAAATTGGTGTTACGTTGGCGACCCTCCAATCTTCAGGTATTACAGATGATTTTAATGAAAGTTCACAGATTACCAATAACAGGTCTGCAATCTCATATTTCAGTTCTTTCAACACTCTGGGATGTATACCATCCGGTCCAGGTGATTTGCTACTATTCAGTTTATCAAATAGTTGTAATATATCTTCCCGGTGTAGCGATATTTCTCTCAATTCCTCTGCAGTATCACCTTTAAATACCACTTCAGTCTTGGGTAACATCCCTACATCTTCCTCAGTAAAGACCGAAGCAAAGAATTCATTCAGTCTCTCTGCTATAGCCTTGTCTCCTCTTACTGCCCCTTTTACCCCTCTATCATCTAATGGTCCAATTGACTCTCTCACAGGCCTTTTGCTACGAATGTACTTGAAAAAGTCTTTATTTCGTGTTTTTGCTTCCGTAGCAAGTTTCTTCTCAAATTCACGCTTTGCCTGCCTTATCAATGCTTTGCATTTAACTTGCCAGTGCTTGTGCTCTTTCCAGTTTTCATCATTTGGCTCTTTTTTCCATTTCCTGAAGGTTGCTCTTTTGGCAGCAACAGCCTCTCTGACCTCACCTTTAAACCATGCTGGCAGTTTTTTGGACTTTCTTCCACTTTTCTTAATGCGTGGAATACAGCTGGTCTGGGCTTCGAGGATAGTATTTTTAAATAACACCCAAGCTTGCTGTAAGTCTTTAACCTTTGGAACCGCTCCTTTTAGTTTTTTCCGAACTATATTCCTCATTCTATCATAGTCTCCCTTTTGAAAGTTAAAAGGTAGTACTGTGGATTCCTTTACTATCTGTCCTCCACTGATTAAATCAAATATGATCATACTATGATCACTATTGCCAAGTGGTCCCAACACCCTTATTTCTTGCACCAGATCTGGCGTTCCACTAAGGACTAGGTCCAGTATGGCTTCCCCTCTGGTCGGTTCATGAATCAGCTGCTCCAAGAAGCAGTCATTTATTTCATCTAGAAACTTTATCTCTTTAGCTTGTCCTGCTGTGAGACTGTCCCAGTCGATACCGCGGTAATTGAAATCACCCATTATTACTACTCTGTTGTGGCTTTTGTTAGCTTCCTTGATTTCTTTGAGCATTTCATCATCCATTTGTTCATTCTGGCCAGGTGGTCGATAGTATACTCCCACTGCCATCACCTTCCCCTTCATAAATGAAATTTCAATCCATAGAGATTCTACAGCAAATTTTGTTCCCTGCAAAACTTTAATCCTTTCTGACTCAATGCCCTCTCTAACATAGAGCGCAACCCCTCCACCAATTTGTTCAGCTCTATCATTACGATATAGTTTGTATCCAGGTATCACAGTGTCCCACTGGTTATCCTCCTTCCACCATGTCTCTGAGAGTGCAATCATATCTAACCTCTCATTTAGTGCTATATATTCTAATTCTCCCATCTTATTGTTTAGACTTCTAGCATTGGCATACAAGCATTTTAGAGACTGTATTTTATTAATATTAATCTGGCTATTGGTAGGCATGGGTAATTGGGAATCCTTATGCTCTGTCTGCTCCTTACTCAAGGGCATTTGGGCTACTATACTCCCTTTTGGAACCTCACTGCTTTTGGTAGTATCCTTCAAGGATACCTTTGTCCGAACCATGCGCTCCTGGGTGACTGTCGGCTTTCCCCTATTTTCTAGTTTAAAAGCTTCTCTATCTCTTTTTTAAAGGTTAATGCCAGCAGTCTGGTCCCATCCTGATTAAGGTGAAGCCCATCCCTTCGGAAGAGCCCCCCCTTTCCCCAGAATGTTCCCCAGTTCCTAACAAATCCAAAACCCTCATCTTTGCACCATTGTCTCATCCACGCATTGAGACTCCGGAGCTCTGCCTGTCTTTTGGGTCCTGCACGTGGAACAGGAAGCATTTCGGAGAACGCTATCCTGGAAGTTCTGGATTTCAACTTCCTACCTAAAAGCTTAAATTTAGCCTCCAGAACTTCCCTACCACATTTTCCTATGTCATTGGTACCAACATGTACCAAGACAGCAGACTCCCCCCCAGCACTATCTATGATCCTATCTAGGCGGTGCGTGAGATCTGCTACCTTCGCACCAGGCAGGCATGTTACCAGGCGATCCTCACGTCCACCAGCCACCCAGCTATCTACATTCCTAATGATTGAATCACCAACTATAACAGCTGTCCTGACCCTCCCCTCATGGGGACATGGCCCTGGAGAAACGTCCTCGGTGCGAGAGGGTTTTACATCACCTGGAGGACAGGTCCTAGTTACAGGATCACTTCCTGCCACACCAGGGTGATGCTCTCCTGTCACGTGACCTCTCTCCTCCATGGCAACAGGGATGCTGCCAGACTGGAGGTGGGACTTCAGGACTATATCCCTGTAGGTCTCGTCCATGTACTTCTCTGTCTTTCTTATGTCTTCCAGGTCTGCTACTCTAGCCTCTAGAGAACGGACTCGTTCCCTGAGAGCAAAGAGCTCCCTGCACTTAGTGCATATGTAGGACCTCTCACCAACTGGGAGAAAATCATACATGTGACACTCAATGCAAAAGACTGGAGAACCCCCATCTCGTTGCTGGACCTCTGTCTGCATCTTAGTTTAAAGCTTGTGTTTAGGTCTTTTAAATTCGGTATATAATAAGGATTGGTGTAGATGCTTATACTAATAAAAGTGTATCTAATACCCCTAATACACCCTGTGTACCTGAAGCTTAATTAATCTCAGGTCCTCTGTGTATGACTGATTTGGATTAAGAGCTGCACCTGAGAGCAGCCCCTTTCCTCTAAGATGTGCAAGTACCTATAAAACTACAATTACCCCAGGGGTGGGTGGGTGCTGGGGAGGGAGGGAGGGAGATAAGTCCTATTAAAGAGGGCAGTTACAAGGTACCTTGTCCTGAACCCTCAGCAGGGGAATGGGGGTACCACACAAAGCCCAGTTAGTTGAGAGAGGCAAGGTAAGTACAGCTGAGAAGGCTGAACTAGCACACCACTAAGACAAACAATAAATAATTAAACAAACAAACAGTTAGACAAACAGTAAATAATTAAATAAACAGCTAGAACTCACAAGTAGGAGCTTCGGGCGGAGGACCTCTAGATCCTCTAGTATGAGGCTCTCTCCTCCCCCCCCCCCCCCCCACCCAAAGAGGCACTCACAGTGCTGGTTCCCCTTATCTTGGAGCTGCTGCTCTTTCGAATGTGGGAACCCCCGGCCTCAGACCCCATCATGATCAGGGCTGGACTTGATATATTGGATCCGCCAGAGCCCTGGCTTCCAGAAAGCTCAACTACCCCATAACTCCATGGTGGTGAAGTCAGCCATGCGGAGGCTTGAGAACCAGAAAACACACCTCCTTAGGGCCCACGAGTAGGGAGGCCCGCGCTATGGATGCCCTGGGCAGGAAATGCTTCCAGGGCTTGATGCTCAGCAGCTGGATCCAGGCCTACCAGCTGAACATGGGCATGTGCTTGCAGGATACAGTGAAGGAGCTTGCTGGGTTCGCAGCTGCTCTCTCTGAGGAAGCTCTTCAGCAGTTCTGGACCCTGGTCTCCACGGTCAGGGAGTGTGCCAAGTTTGACTCGAGTGGCCTGTGACTGCTTTGAGTCGGTGGCTAGAGTAGCCGCAGTGGGCGCTAGTGCCCACTGCCATGCCTGGCTGCAGTTTTCCAACCTGGAGCAGTGAGTACATTATAAGTTGGTCATTGTCCCTTGCCGGGGAGAGAACCTCTTCGGCAAGCCCATGACAGAAAAGGCCTCTGAGCTGGAGTCCGAGTTCATGTCCAAGATCAGGCTTGCCAAGAAGACCACTGACCCTTCCCGATGAAAGGCTTCGGGCAAAAAGTCCTTCTAGTTGAAAAAGAAGGTGGCTTATGGAAACTACCCTCAGAACTCTGCCTTCTCAGCTCCCCAACAGGGCCAGCAGGCCAAGGAACAAGGGTATGGCCCTTGTAAGCCTAAGGCCCCCAAGCCCCAGCCTGCACTTCAGGCGCAACCTAGGTCGGGGGTGGTTTGACTCCTGGGGCATTGCCTCTCTTCCCCCAGGAGGCCTGCCCCGCAGCAAACTGGGGGGCGTCTGGGGTTTTTTGCCGACCGCTGGCCCCCATCACCACAGACAAGTGGGCTTTGCAGTTGGTGAGGGAAGGGTATCTCCTCCGCCATAGACACCACCACCATTCTTTCCAGGAGAGCTCCTGATGCATCCCCTTCACTAGGAGCTGCTTCAGTAGGATCTTGCAAACCTCATGACAGACAGGGCGGTAGAACATGTCACCCCTCAAACTCAGAGGCAAAGGGTTCTACTCCCGCTACTTCCTAGTGCCGTAAAGGACCGGAGGCTTTTGACCTATCCTAGACCTGCGAGACCTCAACAGGTTCCTGGTTAGGGAGAAATTAAAGATGCTCTCTCTTGGAACATAGCTGCCATACCTCTGGCAAGGAGACTGGCTGTTCTCCTTGGATCTAAAGGATGCCTACACGCACATCCTTAATCACCTCCTTCACAGGCAGTATCTCCGCTTCATGGTGGGAGGCTGCCACTATCGATACAGGGTTCCCCCCTTCGGTCTGGCCTCCACCCTGAGGGTCTTCACCAAGTGCTTGGCAGTGATCGTCACCTTCTTGCATTTCCAGTGAGTATTCATCTTTCCGTATCTGGACAGTGGGCTTATAAAGAGTGGCACTGCTGCAGAAGCCCATCAGGCGACGGCCTGCACCATCCTCATTCTGGAACGTCTGGGGTTCATCATAAACTACCCAAAGTCCCATCTCCAGCCAATGCAATGCCTGGAGTTCATAGGGGCAATGCTGGACACTGTCCAGGCCAAGGCTTTCTTTCCTCCAGACAGGGCCCAGCGCCTCCAGGTGCTCGCAGGACACTTCCAGGGTCAACCCTCGGTGTCTGCCCGCCTCATGTTTTGCCTTCTGGGCCACATGACGTCCACGGTGCATATAACCCTGGGTGCCCACCTGTGCATTCGGCTGGCTCACGGGCTCTCAGCTCCCAGTGATCATGGGCATTGTGGTACCTATGTGACAGAGTGGTTGTGAGCCACTCTCTGGCCGACTCCCTTGACTGGTGGTGGCAGCTCCAGCACCTTCAGGTCGGAATGCCCTTCCAGGCCCCTGCCGCTCAGAGGATCATCACCATGGATGCCTCCCAACTGGGCTAGGGAGCCCATTGCGACAATCTCCATACGCAGGGCAGCTGGTCACAGGAGGGAGAGTCTCCAGCAGATCAACCTCCTGGAGCTCTGAGCGATAGCACTCGCTCTTCAGACTTTCCATCACCACCTTCAAAATCAAGTGGTCCTGATCCAGACTGACAACCAGGTGGCAATGTTTTACATTTATTTATTTAATAGTATTTATATACTGCCTTTCCCTTAAATCAGTGGTTCTCAAACCCAGTCCTGGGGGCCCACCAGCCAGTCGGGTTTTCCAGATATCCACAATGAATATGCATGAGAGGGATTTGCATATAGTGGAAGTAGAAGGCATTCAAATCTCTCATATGCATATTCATTGTGGATGTCCTGAAAACCTGACTGGCTGGTGGGCCCCCAGGACTGGGTTTGAGAACCACTGCCTTAAATCAAGGTGGTTTACATTGAACTCCAACTGTTTACATTGTAGCAAGGTGTTTACATTCAACTCGATAACTTGCATACATTATAGCAATGTAGATAGTGTGGGTTGCACAACATGCAGGAAGTTTCACAGTTAATCTTAACAGAACATTTTCATAACTTATTTACAAGCGTAGCTTATTTACAATTTGGGGTCATGTTCGTGTTGTATCATTCGTTATTCATTGCCCGGTGCCAGAGTGGATGGAGAGTATGAGTTATTCTATGTGATACTGCCAAAGTGTTCAATAAACAGGAATGTCTTCAGTTTTTTCCTGAAGTCCTTTATATCTCTCGTATTTGTTATCCTCCAGGAGGGAGTTCTATAAGCTCAGTGCATAAAGTAAGAAAGCCCTGTAGTGTATGTAGTCTACTTAGTTTTGGAAAATTTCATTTGGAGTAACTAATGTGATTTTGCAGTTCTTGGGCGGCTTTCGGGATTTCTCTTTATCAAATATTGGAGGGACTCAGCTGATTCATTTAGTAATATTTTGAATATATTAATTGTAGCCTTGAACCTTGTGCGACTTTTGTTCAGGCGTCAGTGTAGTTGGGCAAATGTTGGCATAATGTGTTTGTGGGGTTTTTTTGTTACTGTGAGAATGCGGGCAGCTGTGTTCTTGACCATCTGCAGAGAATGTATGGTATCCAGTATCTGCTTGTAGTGATTGTAAACCTCTCTGATGCCCTTCAGCCTGGAAATTGCATAAACATAAACATAGTTGCTGGTAGGCCTTGGTAGAGTGAGTTAAAGTAATCTAACATTGGTGTAACTATGGCTTGTAGGACCGTTCTGAAGTCATTGTGGCTCAGGAGGGGCTTTAGTTTTCAGATGATTTTCAGTTTATGGTATGCGTTCTGCATCGTTCTGTTAATATGGGTTTGTAAGTTTATGTTCTAGTCAAGGATGACCACTAGGTATTTAATTTCATTTTTGACAGCTGTTTTTCTGTTATTAAGAGGTATTGTTTGAGGATGAGTAAAGGTCTTGTTCCTTGTTATTGTGAGTGCTTCCATTTTGTTATAGTTTATTTTGGGGTTGTGGGCGTTGAGCCATCCAGAGGCATCGATTAGTCATTCCATTATAGTTGTGTAATCTGGTATTTTGACATCAAAAGATGTGTACAGCATGATGTCATTGGCATAACTTTTGTAGTGGATGTTATATTTCTCTGTATGACTTCATACATTGGCTGAATGTATGGGGTAAATGGCAGGGCTGATGGTGCTGATCCCTGTGGGACACCTTGCTTTAATGTGAATGGAGAGGATGTGTCTCCCCACATCTGATGTTCTATTGTCTGCCTGTTAATTATGATTGGAAACATTTCAGTGTGTTATTGTAGAGGCCAATCTCCTGTAGGCATCTTAGAAGTATGGTGTGTGCCACCGAGTTGACATCATCAAGCAGGGAGGGATAGGATCATTCCTCCTGTGCCAGGAGGCAGTGAGCCTTTGTTCCTTCGCAGGCATCAGTGGGATGCTCCTGCGGGCAATCTACCTCCTGGGCCAGGACAGCGTCTTCGCGGAGAGGCATAGCCGAGTCCTCCAACCATATGAGTGGGGGGTGGACCCCAAAGTGGCCAGCCAACTGTTCTGTGTCTAGGGACTTGCGCAGGTGGACCTCTTCGCCAGCCCAGCCATTGCCGAACTAGCCTGCTTCTGCTCCAGGCAGCCACATCGGTCATGGGTGGCAGTAGATGCGTTCCTCATTCTGTGGACAGAGGGCCTCTTAAGAAACATAAGAACATAAGCTATGCCATACTGGGTCAGACCAAGGTCCATCAAGCCCAATATCCTGTTTCCAACAGTGGCCAATCTAGATCGTACGTACCTAGCAGTTTCCCCAAAAGACACAGGTTCCATAATGCTTATATTGCGTCAAGCATTGATATCCTGGGTCTCTTTTTAATAATGGTTTATGGACCTTTCCTCCAGGAACTTGTCCAAACCTTTTTTAAACCCAGCTACACTAACAGCCTTTACTACATCCTCCGGTAACAAATTCCAGAGTTTGATTACACGTTGAGTGAAAAAATATTTTCTCTTATTTGTCTTAAATAGTTTACCCTATAGCTTCATTGCATGTCTCCTAGTCTTTCTATATTCTGATAACGTAAACAATCGATCTACGTTTACCCGTTCCACTCTGTTCATTAATTTATCGACCTCTATCATATCTTCCCTCAGCTGTCTTTTTTCCAGGTTGAAGAGCCCTAACCTTTTTAGCCTCTCCTCATAGGAGTAGCCTTCCATCCCCTTCACCATTTTGGTGGCTCTTCTCTGTACCTTTTCTAATAACGCTATATCCTTTTTAAGATACAGCGACCAGAATTGCACACAATATTCAAGGTGCAGTCGCACCATGGAACGATACAGAGGCATTATAATATCCTTTGTTTTATTTTCCATTCCTTTCCATATGATACCTAGCATTCTATTTGTTCTCTTGGTCGCCACTGCACACTGGGTGGAGGGTTTTAACATATCTACGATGACGCCTAAATCTTTTTCTTGTGTGGTGGTTCCCAGTGTGGAACCTTGCATTGTGTAACCATAGTTTGGGTTGTTCTTTCCTAGGTGCATAACTTTGCACTTGTCCACATTAAATTTCATCTACCATTTGGATGCCCAGTCTTCCAATTTATCAAGATCCTCTTGCAATTTTCCACAATCCTCTTGGCTTTTAACAACTTTAAATAGTTTTGTGTCATATGCATATTTGATAACCTCACTCGTTATTCCCTTTTCCAGGTCATTTATGAATATATCAAAGCAGCGGACCCAGCACAGATCCCTGGGGTACTCTACTATTCACTTTTTTCCATTGGGAAAATTGTCCATTTAGCTCTACCCTCTGCTTTCTAACTTTTAACCAGTTCCTGATCCACAATAGTACACTGCCTCCTATCCCATGACTTTTTAGTTTTGCCAAAAGTCTCTGATGAGGGACCTTGTCAAAGGCTTTCTGAAAGTCCAGATACACTATATCAACTGACTCACCTTTGTCTACCTGTTTATTCACACCTTCAAAAAAACATAACAGATTAGTAAGACAAGATCTTCCTTGTCTAAAGCCATGTTGGCTGTCTCCCATTAGGCCATGGCTATCTACATGCTGAATAATTTTGTTCTTTATGATGGTTTCTACCATTTTTCCATGGTGACAGAAAAAGATCACATGGCCTATCTAGTCTATCCTTCCATATCAACCACTACAACATTCCTCTTTTTTCCTTTAGAAATGCTTCTTTGAATTCAGATACTGTCCTCTTCTCTACCACCTCCACTGGAAGATTATTCCATGGATCCACCACTCTTCCCGTAAAGAAATATTTCCGAATATCACTCCTGAATCTATCCCCTTTCACCCTCATCTGATATCCCTTCGTAGCAGAGCTTGCTTTCAATCAAAAGAGGTGCTCCTCCTGTGCATTTATGCCACGGAGGTATTTAAACGTCTCAATCTTATCACCTCTATCCCACCTTTTCTCTAAGGTGTACATATTAAGATCCTTAAGTCTGTTCTCATATGCTTTATAATGAAGACCACTAACCATTTTAGTAGCCACCTTCTTTACGGACTCCAGCCTTTTTATATCCTTTTGAAGGTGAGGTCTCGAGAATTGCACATAATAATCCAAATGAGGTCGCACCAAAGACTTACACAGAGGGACTATCACCTGCTTTCTTCTGCTGGCCATTCCTCTCCCTATGCACCCAAGCATCCTTCTAGCTTTTGCCATTGCCTTTTCTACCTGTTCAGCTACTTTAAGATCATCAGACACAACCACGCCTAGGTTCCATTCTTCTTTAGTGGACAAAAGTACTTCACCCCCTATTCTGTATTGCTCCTTTGGCTTGCTGCAGCCCAAATGTATGACCTTTCATTTTTTAACATTAAATCTCAGCTGCCAAATTCTAGACCATTCTTCAAACTTAGCTAGATCCCTCCTCATGTTATCTATACCTTTCTGGGTGTCTACTCAATTGCAGATTTTGGTATCATCCACAAAGATCAAACCTTACCTGACAGCCCTTCTGCTATATCACTAACAAAGATGTTAAAAAAGAATCGGACCAAGGACAGATCCCTGGGGTACACCATTGGTAATTTCCTTCTCCTCAGAGTCAGCTCCATTTACCTGTACTTTTTGTTGCTTCCCACTCAACCAGTTTCTAACCCTAGCAGTAACTTTAGGGTTCATCCCTAGGGCGCTCAGTTTGTTTTTGGTCGCCTGTGAGGAACTGTGTCAAAGGCTATCTCCAGGAACAAGCAGGAATGTAGTCTTCACATATGGGTATCGTCGGTACCGACTGAGCCTGCACGGGAACACTCCCCAGCGTCCAATTAGAAAGCTTTTGGGAGCATCCCACAGCGCCTGCGTGCTGCCTTCCCACCTTTCCCAACTGCCTCTCTCCAGTTCTTCGTTTTCTGCGGAGCCAGCAGGTCGTTGTTCCTGTCACCGCAGAAAATTTTCCTTATTCTCCCTCTTTTTTGTGGTCGCGTCTGCCTTCTTCAACGCTATACCAGTACCGCCGGTTCTTCTTTTCTTTCTTTTGAAAAAAAATAATAAAAAATAAAAAAAATAGATAGTGTTTTCCCTAACTTTTCTTTCCCAGGTGCACGTGCCATTTTGGGCCTTAGGCCCAAAATTTCCTCCACTATGGAAAAACCCACTTCGGGTTTCAAAAAGTGCACCAAGTGTGGCGGTACCATCTCTGTCACCGACACCCATGAGTGGTGTCTTAAATGTTTAGGTCCTGACCACTCCATCTCTGAGTGTATGGCTTGTGCCATGATGTCCAAGAGGGGTCGACAAAACTGGGCTACTAAGCTCAGCACCCTTTTTCCCTCCGATGCAGCTTCTGTGGCATCGACGTCTTCCTCCCATGGATCTCAGGTAACCAAACATAAGTCTAGCCGGTCCTCAAAGGGTAGATCTCCTTCCAAGCATCGAGATGCCTCTGGCGTTGCCCTTGAGGGTTCTGTACTGGCAAAATTGCCCCGGCGGGAGGCTTCGGCTTCCAAAGCTTTTATCGGGGCTCCAGGATGTTCTTGAGCCCTCAACCTCGGCAGAACTACCAGTGCCATGCTCTGGGGTACCAGCTGCTTTCTCCGGTACCGATACCCAGGCATTGGCAGCGTCGATAGACCAGAGATTCCTGGCTATTGAACGCAGTCTGGCGGCTCTCCTTGCGGCATCGACACCCTCGGAACTGTGTCAGACAGTTCAGCCGGTACCGACTCCGGCACCGGTACCGGTACCGACAGCATTGGCATCGACATTGGGGTCTGCTTTGCCGGCACCCAGTCATGCGATGCCTTTCGGTACCGATACACTGGTACCGATTCCCCCTTGGTACCGACTTCTGTCGGTACGGATATCGGGCTCTTCAGGAGCATCCGGACAGAAGGTACTTCGAATCTTCGGCGGACTCCGAGGATTCTGACAGCTCTGTTGGTACCGGAATACTTCTCCCGGAGGAGCCTTCCTCTCCTAAACGTATGTCTCCTCCAGAAGATATTGACTTTCAGGATTTCATCAGAGAGGTGGCTCGAGGTCTTTCCATTACTGTGGCTCCCAAAACAGAGCCCAGGGCAAAGGAGTTGGAGATTCTACAATATCCCAAGGCTCCTAAAGAGGCAGCTACTTTGCCTATCCATGAGATCTTACATGATCTCATGCTAAGAATGTGGGAAACACCTCTTACCACCTCTCCTCACTCTCGTAGACTGGATACCATGTATCGAGTGCCTCCTTGTCCTGGGTTCCAGAAGACTTAGCTTCCTCACCACTCTATTGTAGTGGAATCAGCTATGAGAATGATCAGAAGTGCAAAGAGGCATGCCTCTAATCCTCCAGGACGTGAGTGTAGAACTTTGGATGCCTTTGGATGTTGTACTTTCCAGGCTTCCATGCTTTCTGCCAGGATCAGTTCCTATATTTTGTATATGGGAATGTTCCTTAAAGAAGTCACAGGAGATTTAGAGGTTTTGAGCCCTCTTCTTCCTGAGGATAGAAGGCAAGATTTTCTCACACTGGTCAAACATGCCCAGGATGTTTCTAAGTTTGTCAACCGTGCAGCTTTTCACTGTTTTGAGTGCATAAGCACTCTGCCATTGCCATAGGTGCACATAGAATTCCCTGGCTCCAGGCATCCGATTTGGAGCTCTGGATGCAGGACAAACTCGGCAATATCCCTTGTACAGGTGAGAATCTATTTGGCAAGAATTGGCAAGAAAAAGCCAATGAATTAGATGCTGACAACTCTACTTTGGATAGATTATCCAAAGCCACAGCTGATCCTGCAAGAAAGAAATCTTTCAAAAAACCATTCTTCTCCAAGAAGAAATTTTATCCCTCTTATTCCCAGTAGGGACGTTCTGCAGGTCAATCTGCACAAAAAAGTCAGCAATCACCTAAATAAAGGAAAGCAAAGACTGCTAAGCCTCAACCGTCTCAGCGGTCTCAGCCTCCACAAGGCCTTTGACTTCCATCTAGAGAACGTAGCCTTCCTGGCTCTCATTGGACCAGAACCTTCCACCATTCCAGGAAGGTTGTGTCACTTTGCCCCCAGATGGGGGCAGATAACAGCAGAACATTGGACACTCTCCATTATAAAAGAGGGGTACAAGCTTCACTTTCTGTGCATGCCCCCTCCCACAATGGTAAGACAGTTCAATTCTCAAACCTCTCTCATCAACTTGTTAGATCAAGAGGTCACTATGCTCCTTGCCCAAGGGGCGATAGAAGAAGTACCCATTCATCAACAGGGTACAGGGTTTTACTCCCCCTATTTACTTATCCCAAAGAAAACAGGGGGACACAGACCTGTTTTAGACCTCAGAGAATTGAACAAATTCCTGTTCAAAGAGAAATTCAAGATGATTTCTCTGGGAACTCTGCTGTCATATCTTCAGAGTCAGGATTGGCTTTGTTCTCTAGATCTCAAGGATGTGTACACTCATGTTCTCATCCATCCAACTCACAGAAGGTTCCTTCGGTTCCTTTTTCAAGGAAAGCACTACCAGTACAGGGTGCTTCCTTTTGGCCTGGCCTCTGCACCAAGGGTGTTTACGAAATGCATGGCTGTGGTAGCAGCATTTCTCCAGGACCACGCAGGAAGTCAGTCCTCACTTATGGGTGACATCGACGTTGATGGAGCCCCCATGCGGAGCAATTCCCCAGCTTTATAAGAAAGCCTTTGGGAATACTGCGCGCATGCACGGTCCCCTTCCCGTCTAAAGGTGCCATCTTGCTCAGTCTTTCTTTTTCCGTGGAGCCCACCGGACGTCTGTCTGTGTCACCTGGAAAAATTGACTTTTTTTCTAGCGATTTCATCGTGTATTTTTCTCCGGTTCAACGCCGGTTCCCCTTCCTGCCGGGTTCGGTACACCGGTGTCGAGCCCGTCTTCTATTTTTCGGTTTTGGCCCTTCGTGGCTGGCATTCGTGCCCTTTTTGTCTTTTCCCTGGAAGGCTGGTCCTTTGACCTCGCGGGGGGCCCTTTTTTCCCCGATGGCTTCCAGTGGTTTCAAAAAGTGTGATCGGTGCAAGAACCTAATGTCTCTCACCGACACACACAACTGCTGCCTTCGGTGCCTGGGCCCAGATCATGATCCTAAGATCTGTGCCCCATGTGGCAAAATGTCCACCAAGGCACTTCAAAGCTGTCAGCATCAGAAAGAGAGGATTTTCTCAGACTCTGCCTCCGGCCGGGCCCGGACCTCGTCTGAGGCCTCGACGTCTCGTGAGTCTGATCCCGAGCATCGCCGGGGTTCCTCAGACAGGGGGTCCCCCCGATCGGGAACGTAAGAGGAAGAAACGGCTCATGAGGGTGGCGTCGGAAGAGGTCCCTGGTTCCTCGAGGGCCAGGTCTAAGACCCCCGACTGCCACCCTGGGCCCT
Source organism: Ichthyophis bannanicus (assembly GCA_033557465.1). Taxonomy (NCBI): domain Eukaryota; kingdom Metazoa; phylum Chordata; class Amphibia; order Gymnophiona; family Ichthyophiidae; genus Ichthyophis; species Ichthyophis bannanicus. The sequence goes on from CM066033.1 coordinate 711,710,861, forward strand.
TGGAGCAGGAGAAGCCATCCAAGATGCCTCACGTGGAGCTGGAACCCGTCGGACATGTAAGTCCTGTGGTCCTCGTGGACTCCCCTCTGAGGGAGCCGACGTCAGGCCCGGCGCCGCCGGCTGATGAATCTCCTGAGCTTGGACTCAGGCTGACAGCCCTGGAGTGAAGACTGTCTGCCTTCATGGATCAGCAGCGGGTATTGATGGCCAGCCTCGCTGGTGCATCTGCCCCGACCACCGGGATATTGACGTCGAAGTCGACCCCGGAGACCGAGCCGATACTCGAGACCATGAAGACCCGAAGTCGTCCACGTTCACGGTCCCCCTCAACCTCCCGCTCGGAACCGAGGGCGTTGACGCCGGTGCCTTCGGCGTCGGGGCAGGTGCCACTGAGTCCCGTGCGGTCGGAGCCCCCCGACTCCTCTCCGGATGAGTCCGCGTGGGAGACAGAGGACGATGAGTCCCCCGATACTTTTCGGACTTGGTGCGTCCCTTCGGACTCACCGCAGTCCGAGCCACGGAGTAGGTCCCCACTGGAGGACACCAGGTTCTCGGAGTTCGTCAGGGACATGGCCAAGGCGGCGGTGATTCCTGCGGACCCCGAGGAGGAGCCTCGAGCCGAGGAGCTCGAGGCCCTCCAGTATGACTCTCCTCCAAAGGAGACCTTTACTGTGCCGGTCCCTCCGATGCTGGAACGGCTCCTCTTCCGGATGTGGGAGGCACCGGCCTCGGCGCCGATCTTAAGCAAGCGGGTCGATTCTATCTATCGACTCCGTAAGAGCCCTGGATTCCAGAAGGCGCAGCTGCTGCACCATTCCATGGTGGTGGAATCGGCCATGCATCGTCTGAAGAGCCAGAAGATGCACATTGCGGTGCCTCCCGGCAGGGAGGCCAGGAACCTGGATGCTTTCGACAGAAAGTGCTTCCACGGCTCGATGCTTGCTTGCTGTGTCCAGTCCTACCAGCTGTACATGGGCATGTACTTAGGAGACCTGGCGAAAGAGATTGCTGGGTTCTCTGCTGGCCTCTCCGGGGAACCTTTGCAGAGATTCCAGACTTTGTCCTCAGGAATCCGGGACTGCTCGAAGTTCATGTCCCGAGCGGCCTACGATGGCTTCGAGGCTTCGGCCCGTGTAGCGGCAGCCGGCATCGGAGCCCGATGCCAAGCATGGCTACAGTCATCGGACCTGGAGCCCTCGGTGCAGGACAAGTTGGTCGATGTCCCTTGCCGTGGTGAAAACCTTTTTGGCAAACCCATGGCCGAGAAGGCGGCTGAGCTCGAAACTGAGCAACTGACTAGGACAAGGCTGTCCAGAAAAACTTCTGCCCCTTCTCATAAGAAGAAGGGCTTGGATAAAAAGTCCTTTTACCCGAGAAAGGCAGCTGCCTACAAACCTTTCCCTCAGTACCAGGCCTCCCCAGCTTCCCAGCAGGGTCAGCAGGCCAAGGGGCAGGGACATGGGCCCTGTAGGCAGAAGACCCCCCAAGCCTCCGGCTCCTGCTCAGCAGGGAGGGGGTTTTTGACTCCCACAGCATAGCCTTTCCACCTCTGCTGCCCCATTCCTGCACAGGAGGTCGTCTAGCCCTGTTTGCCCACAGGTGGCCACCCATTACAGGGGATGCTTGGGTGTTGAGCATAGTCCACAGAGGCTATATGCTCCATTTCCAGCAGTTGCCCCCTGCCTACTTCCGTGGAGAGCCTCTAAGGCCTCCTCTACACACAGATTTCCTTCTTCAAGAACTTCAAGGTCTGCTTCTGGTCAAGGCGGTGGAGCCTGTACCTCCTCGCCTGCAGGGGCATGGTTTCTACTCCAGGTACTTCCTCGTGCCAGAGAGAACCGGTGGCCTCTGGCCTACTTTAGACCTCAGGACCCTCAACAAGTTCTTGGAGAAAGAAAAGTTCAAAATGCTTACTCTTGGAACATTTCTGCCCTACCTCCAGCAGGGAGATTGGCTATGCTCCTTAGATCTCAAGGATGCGTACACTCACATCCTCATTCATCCAGACCACAGAAAGTACCTCAGGTTCATTGTGGGAGGAAACCATTACAAGTACAGAGTACTGCCTTTTGTCCTCACCTCCACCCCAAGGGTCTTTACAAAGTGCCTGGCTGTGGTGATGGCCTACTTGAGGACTCAAGGTGTGTTTGTCTTTCCCTATCTGGACGACTGGCTCATCAGGGGTCAGACTTACCAGGAGGCCAGGCAGGCCACCTTTCGAACTGTATCACTCCTTCAACACCTAGGCTTTGTCATAAACTTCGCAAAGTCCACTTTGCTCCCCTCCCAGAACCTAGAGTTCATAGGGGCGCGGCTGGACTCTCTGCAAGCAAGGGCTTACTTGCCAGAAGACAGGTACACAGAGCATATGCTTGTTGAAGCATCAGTTGCAGGGGTAAGCACAGGCATAAGAAAAGTAAAAAGATTGAAAGATTATAAGTAGATTATTAAATTAATCCTGTTGCGCTTTTCCTGGTTCTTGTTTATTATTATTTATTTATTCATTTATGGTTCTCCATAAGTCTAGTTTTAAGTATATGTTTTATGTTCATGTTTTCATTTTACCTAAAGTTTTTTTATATAAAATATTTTTTTTAAATATTGATTTGCTGATTGCATAAATAATGGTTTTTAATGGGCATGGTCGTCGAGAGTGGCCCCCCTTTTCAATTCTTCAATTCTTCTAATCCCCTTTTTTCTTTTAGTAATTATAGTGTTGTAGAAGAATTGAATAGGTGAGAGTAATGATAGTTTTTTTCCATAAAAGGAAGATGCAGGTTATGTTTTCTCAAATTGTGTTTTTAATTTGGTTATTTATAATGATTAATTCATGTCCTTCGGTACATATATATTTTAGTTTACTTTTTATACATGTATGGTTTGATATTTATATGTATTATGGATTATTTTATAAATGTGTTTTAAATGTATTATGGATTATTTTATACATGTATATTTATTTATTTATGTTTTTAGCCGACAGACTATTTGCTGTACTTTAGCATTTAACATTTATTTAGTTATTTATTGATGGATATATTAGTTAATCAGTTGTGTATTAATGAACTCATAGGTGCTGTTTTTGTGTTGATATCATTTGTTTTTAAAGTTTATGAATGTTTTTAATGGTGTTTTTATATGTTATTATAGCCAATAGCCCCTGATGAAGGCATAAACGAAACACGGCCTGTGTCGGGCCTGGCTTTGTGAAACAAGAGTAATAAATAAACAATTCCATCTCATCAGCTTCTATACATTCCTCCCCTTCACACTTGAGTCTGGCAATACCCCTTTTGCCCTTCCTTTTCTCACTAAGATATCTGAAAAATGTCTTATCCCCCTATTTAACTGCACTGGCTATTTCCTACTCTTTTTGTATCTTTGATTTCCTGATTACATTGCTAGCTTCTCTAAGTTTTCCAAATATAGATGCCTATCTTTCTCACTCCATGATCTCTTGTATTTTATGAAGGTGTCCCTCTTTTTCTTCACCTTTTCAGCTACTTCTCTCGATATCCATAGTGGTCTCCTTTTCCTTTTACCTGTATTTACCATTTTAACAAAAAGGTTGGTTGCCCTTAAAATATCCCCTTTCAGTTTTGCCCACTGTTTTTCTACATCCCCCAGCTGTTCCCATCCCGCTAACGACTCCCTGAGGTATTTGCCCATCTTGGCACAGTTAGTTCTCTTAAAGTCTAAGACCCTTGTTTTTGAATGGATTTTAACAGCCCTAGTCCTACTACTCTACCACACTATCTGGTGATCACTGGATGCAAAATGATCTTCCACTACAGCATCAGAAACACTTTCACCATTGGTAAGCACCAAGTCCAGTATGGCCTCTTCACTTGTGGGTTCTGTTACCATTTGCCTGAATAGTTCTCCCTGTAGAGAGTCCAGGATCTCCTAATTTCTAGATGATACTGCAGCAGGAATGTGTCAGTCAACATCTGGCATATTGAAATCCCCTATCAGTAGCACTTCCCCTTTCCTAGCAATGCTGCGTATGTCTTCAATTAACACTCTGTCCACCTCTTCCTCTTGTGAGGGTGGTCTGTATATCACACCAATACAAATAGATTTCTCTTTCCCTCTGTCTAGTTTAACCCACAGTGCCTCCTCTTTCCCTTTTAAGCTCTGTAATTCCAAAGCTTTAATATTATTTTTTTACATGTAGTGCTGCTACTCCTCCCCTTCCTCCTACCCTGTCCTTTCTGAATAAAGTATAGCCTGGTATAGTTACATCCCAGTCATGTTTTTCTGTCAACCATGTTTCTGTAACTGCCACTAAATCCAAGTCAGCCTCTCCCATTAAAGCTTCAACATCTGGGATCTTATTTCCCATGCTATGGGGATTTATACACACCGCTTTCCATATGTTGCCCCTTTTACCCATTTCCATAAAGGTATTTAATGTTTCGCTTACCCGGGAGCTTTCTTCACCCATCCCCAACAAATCTAGTTTAAAGCCCTCTTCAGTAGATTAGCCAGTCTGCTACTGAAGACATATCGACCTTTCTTGGACAGTTGGACACCATCTCTGCTCTGCAACCCTTGGAACAGCATCCCATGGTCCAGGAAACAAAACGCTTCTGATGACACCATCCATGCAGCGATGCATTCATCTCCAGGATGTGAGCTTCTCTGCCTTAGCCTTTACCCTCGACAGGGAAGATTGAAAAGAACACCACTTGCGCCCCTATCTGCTTCACCCTCTGTCCCAAAGCCATTAAATCACTTTTGACACACTCCGAGGGATACCTGGCAGTATCATTTGTGCCGACATGGATTAGCAAATTTGGGTAATAGTCAGTGGGCTTTATGAGTCTCGGCAAATTCTCTTCGTAACATCTCGGATTTTGGCACCTGGCAGATAGCATACCTCTCTGGACATCAAGTCTGGTCGGCAGATGGATGCCTCAGTACTCCTCAGAAGAGAGTCACCAATCACCACTACCCTTTGCTTCCTTTTGGTCACTGATTCTGCAACTTTGGGGTACTTGAGCTCTGTTTCTTAACTTTCCAGGGATGCTTTCACCTCCTCCACTTCCAGGGCTACATAATGGTTTTTCAATTCAAGGGCTGGAGAAGTTGGATTGGTGACTTCTGTCCATCCTTCGTCATTCTGTAGGCTCCCATCTTCTGCTCTGCTGGAGAGCTTGGATGTTGAAAGAAGCATCTCATCAATGTACTCCTCACTCTCTTTATTGCTGCTCAGCCTCGCCACCTCTTTTCTGAGTTCCTCAACTTGTTTCCTGAGAGCTTCTGCCTGCAGGCATGCTGCACATGGAACTGGTCCTTTAACTGGCATTGGGACCTCTGGACAGATGCAGAAGCTGTAATGTGGGCAACAGTTTTGGCAATACAATTTTTCCCAGCCATTGTTCAGTTGGTGGAGCTTAGGTAGCTGTTAAAGCAAAAGAGAGACCTACCAAAGTACACCTTACCGCCCACGCTGCTGATTGCCCTGTCCATGGTCCAGCTTGACAGAACCACATTGATACTGGTGGCCCCTCAGTGGGCCCACCTGCCATGATTCCTGCTTCTCTTCTGTCTGTCCCAGGTGACCCTGTTCCCTCTGGGGAGCGACCCGGATCTTCTTTCGGAGGAGGATGGCTCCCTCCTGCACTCCAACTTGGGATCCCTGTCTTTGACAGCTTGGCTGATGAAAGGGTAGCCTTGGCCCACCTCTGTCTCTCCAGTGAGGTGGAAGCATTTTTTTGACTTCTTGCAAGCCTTCCACCCTCCATTCCTATGCCTTCAAGTGGCGAAGGTTCTCAGTTTGGTGTGCCGAGAGGCAGATTAACCCCTTCTCCTTTTCGGTTCAGCTGGTCCTCCAGAACTTACTTCACCTGTCTCAGGTAGGGCTGAAGTCCAACTCTGTCAGAGAGTATACCTCTGCGCACTTTCAGCACACTATCACCTTTTCTGTAAGCCACCTGTTCACCCCCCTCCCGGCAGGAGTGTGGCACCTCATTGTAGTTTTCTCAAAACTCACTGCGCCATCGTTAAAGCCTCTTAACTCTTGCCTCCTTAAGTATTTGTTATGGAAGGTGGTTTTCCTTGTGGTACTCACCTTAGCTTGCATGGTTAGCGAGCTCCAGGTCAGGGTGGCTCACCCACCTTATACGAAGTTCTACACTGGAGGGGAGGAGTGGCTCAGTGGTTGGGACAGGTTACCTCGGGCCGGGGGTTCAATTCCTGCATGGGGACAAGCAACCTCAGGCCGGAGGGACTGGGGTCTCTAGTTCCATGGCCACTCCTTGTGGCCTTGGGCAAGCCACTTAACCCTCCATTGCCTCAGGTACACTTGGATTGTGAGCCCTTCTGGGACAAGGGAATAAAAAGTACCTGTTAGTATACATGTAAACCGCACTGATTCTAAAGAGCGCGGCATAAAAAAAAAGAAATAATAAATAAATAAATAGATTAACAGGGTTGTGCTCTGGACACACCCCATGTTTCTCCCAAAGGTGGTGTCCTCGTTCCACCTCAGCTAGGAGGTGGTGCTTCCTACATTCTTTCCATGTCCCCATGCCAGCAGGGCAAAGACGGCTTTCCATACTCTGGACTGTAAGCGGGCCTTGTCCTTCTACCTGAAGCATACTCAGGCCCTTGTCGCTCCTCACAGCTCTTTGTCTCCTTTGACACAAATCGACAGGGGACAACTGTCTCTAAACACACCCTGCCCACTTGGGAGGCGGACTGCATTGCCTTCACTTATTAAGCAGGCCGGTCTCTCCCTGGAACGCTCGGTCATGGCATACAGCATCCGGGCCATGGTCGCTTCTGTGGCATACCTGTGCTCTGTCCCCTTGGCTGAGATTTGTCAGGCCGCCAACTGGTCCTCTGTCCATACCTTCACAGCTCACTGCTGCCTGAAGAGGGAGTCCCGATGGGACAGCGCCTTCAGCCAGGGAGTATTCCATCATTTTTTTGGGATGTAAGGCAACTCCTTTCCTCCAGCCGTTCGGTGTGTTCAGGCTACCAGAGAACTGTTTCCTCACTTGACACTTTGGCCCGCTCATGGGTCTGGTGTCATTGACTCAGTTGCTGCTACTCATGGTTCACCTTTTCTGGTCTGTGGCTTTTCAGTTTTTTTCGGTAGCCTGTAGTTAGGGAGTCCCATATGTGAGGACTGACTTCCTGCTTGTTCCCGGAGAAAGCATAGTTACTCACCTGTAACAGGTGTTTTCTGGTGACAGCAAGAATTAGTCCTCACAACCTTCCCTCCTCCCCACGGAGCTGCTTTCCTTTTTGCCGTCTTGAGTTATGTTATCATACGAGGCAAGATGGCACCCTTAGGCGGGAAGGGGTCCACACGTGTGTGGTACATGTCCCAAAGGCTTTCTTTGAAAGTTGGGGAGAGGTGGTTATGCGGGCTCTGTCAGCACCAACGTCACCCATATGTGAGGACGGATTACTGCTGTCTCCGGAGAACACCTATTACACAAATTAGTAACTATGCTTATTTTCCCACCCATCCCTTAACTTATAATCTGTTTCCCCAGTTAAGAATGAAATTTGTCATTACAGCATATTTTAATAAGCAAGTGATTTAATGCTTAAAAGATTATTAGCAGTTCAGTGGGAAACACACACAAAATATTAGCAGATAATATGCCAAAACAATTTTAGTCTATGTATCCATGCTCTCTTAGCAACTCTAAAATTTAAAAAAACTAATCAATACAAAGATGCAGATAGCAGTTGAACAGTGATATGAGGGCTATCCAGTCTTTTTTTAACATTGAGTCTCACATATATGATATTCCTTTTGGTTGGTGAAAGGTCATATGTGTGTACTCAGTGCAAAAGAGCTGCTTGTGCTCAGAGGAGGAGTCCACTCTCTGGAGGCTAGAGTAGCAGACTTAAAGGATCTGAGGCAGACAGAGAGGTGCAGGGACATAGTGAGAAGTACTGCCTCCAGTCTGGCTGCCTCTATTCTGCCTCGAAGGAGAGGGATCACCTGGCAGGAAGTGATCCTATAGCCAGGATCTACCCTCCAGGGAATACATTATCCTCTTGCATTGAAAATGTGTTTCTAGGGATTTCTGCCCAGGAATTGGTGATTTGATTATTAGGCATGTAGATAGCTGGGTAACTGGTGGGCATGAGAATTGCTTGGTCACTTGCTTGAGTGGTGTGAAGGCAGGGCCGGACCATCCATTGTGTGAGAATGTTGTTCGCACAGGGCCCCCTTCCAACAATATCTCGCATTTTTGGCACCAGCAGGTCGGCTTTAGAGGGAGATAGAGAGGCTCTGGCTCACCTCTGACAGCCACCTAAGTGAAGAGTGCCTTTTTTCTTCACTTCGACAGCTGTGTTGTAGTATAGGCTGCTAGCGCACCAGGTCAAAGGGAACTTCCTGTTTCCCGGCACTCAGCGTACCAGCAGCCCATACTACAACACAGCTGCCGAAGTGAAGAAAAAAGGTACTCTTCACTTTGGTGCTGTCAGAGGTGAGCCGGGGCCTTTCAGGCTCCCTCTAAGCCTGTCTGACAGCCATGGGACTCTTGGGGGGGGGGGGGCCTAGGACTGGAAATAGCTGATGGAGAGAGGGACTTGGACTGGAAATGGGCTAAGTGGTGAGGGGGGCTTGGAGCTGAGTGATAGGGGAGAGCTAGGACTGGAAATGGGCTGATGGGGGGGCTAGGATAGGACTGGAAATGGGGTGATGGAGGTGCTAGGATAGGAGTGGAAATGGATGGGGGACTAGGACTGGAAATGGGGGGCAAGGATTGGAAATGGGCTGATGCGGGGGAAATGGGAGAATGGGACTAATCTCCAGGAACAAGCAGGAATGAGTCTTCACATATGGGTATGTCGGTACCGACGAAGCCTGTGCGGGAACGCTCCCCAGCGTCCAATCAGAAAGCTTTTGGGGGCATCCCTCAGCGCCTGCTTGCTGCCTTCCCGCCTTTCCAACTGTCTCTCCTCAGTTTTCGTTTTTCCACGGAGCCGGCAGGATGTCTTCCTGTCACCGCAGAAAATTTTTTCTTGAAATCTTTAACTTTTTGTTTTCTTGTGGTCACGCCTGTTTCCCCGACTCCACCGGTACCGCCGGTGGTTTTTTTCTTTTCTTTTTCCTAAACTCAGGGAGTTTTTTTCCCTCAGTTTCTGTCTTAATTTTTGGGCCTGTAAGGCCTCTCCATTATGGAGCCGCCTTCTCCTAAGAAGTGCCTTAACTGTGGAAATACAGTTTTCTTTTTAGACTCCAATAACTGGTGTCTAACCTGTTTGGGTCCTGACCCCTTTCCTCCAGAGCCATCAGGCTACAATTTTATGAGAAGAGATTCTCTATTTCGAGTTTCCCTCGACACAACTTTCCCTTCTAGTGTAAGGGCACCGACCATTTCTTCTCTTCAGGATCAGGTAACCCACAAACAGTCTGTTAAGACTAGCCAATCCTTGGGTGGTAAGTCTCATGCCAATCATGATGACGGCTCCGGCCTTGCCCTCAAGACCCTATTGGCTTCAAAACCCCGGCGGGAGTCTTCGGTCTCCAAAGCTTTTACAGGGGTTTCAGGTTGTTCCTGGGGCTCACCCCTCCCAGAACATACCTGAGCCATGCTCGGTGGTGGCATCCGCTTCGAGTGGTACCGATACCCCAGCATCGGCACTGGTGTTGAGCGATTCACTCCTCACAAGGGATCGTCATCTGGCGTACTCGGTACCTTCGGGACCGATCGATACGTCCCAGATTGACTTTCCAGTATTGGCACCACCGCCGATACAACCACTGACGTCGGTACCCTCTAGACATGCATCGATAGACTCTCTTCCTTCGATGCCGAGTCTAGAGTCGATATCTAGTCTGGAAGACTGGGTACCGACGCGTCTCGGAACTGATGCTTACCGATTCCGGATGCGCGGTACCGAGGATAATCTCCAAGGGTGTCTGGTTTTCTCGGTACCGCTTGAGCAGCCTCCGATGACTGCTTCGATATCGGTATCGCCTTCGATTCCGCCACAACTACCGGTATCGGTATCGATGCCGGTACCTGCAGTATCATCGGGACCAGCTCCTTCCATGCTTTTTTCACTGGGATCGCTCCTTTCGATACCCAGTTTGGAGTCGATACCTGGCATGGACGATGCAGTACTGACTGTCTCAGGTCATAACCGCCAGTACCAGTATCCATCCATTAGAGATCCTTTTCTGCACCGGACAGGTACATCCTCCGGTACCCAGGCTAGTTCTTCGTGTTTAGCCTGTCCAGGGATTGTTCCCATTGGAGATCCTTCTTTTCAGAAATTTCTCCTTGACATGGCAACATTCCTTGCTATTCCTATCCCTGGCTATGATCCTACACAAGGCTCTTCTGGGAAAAGGAAAATATAATGCTTCCTTTACATCAATCTTTACAGGATCTTCTTCTGAAAATATGGGAAACACCTTTAAGGGCTTCCCCACCTTCTACAGCAACTGCTCTTCTGTATCAGGTGCCCCCCTCTCCAGGGTTTCAAAAGACTCAACTTCCCCATCATTCCATTGTAGTGGAATCAGCAATGAGGAAGGTAAAAAGCAAGAAGAAGCATTCTTCTTTCCCGTCAGGTCGTGCATCTAGAACTCTGGATGCCTTTGGACGTCAAACCTTCCAAACATCTATGCTGGCAACAAGGATTCTCTCATATATTTTTTATATGAGTCTATCCCTTCAGGAGGTCACAGAGAAATTATCTCTTTTGACTCCTTTTCTTTCAGAGCCCAAGGCTGCAGACTATTCCTTGCTTCTTAGTCATAGCCAGAATATCTCTAGGTTTCTTTCTCGTGCTTCCTTGGACTCCTTTGAGTCTGTTAGCAGAACCTCTGCTATAGCCATAGGAGCACGACGTAGAGCCTGGTTCCAAGCTTCAAACTTGAACAGATGGGCACAACAAAGACTGGGTAATACTCCTTGTACTGGAGAAAATCTCTTCAATAAGGAGTCCTTACGTCAGGTTGCTCATTACTCCACTGACTTCCCTGTTTCTGAGGGCCATCCTTAACCTTCTCCTTCCCCAGCAGGTAAGAAATGCCCTACCAAACCTCCTTTTCCTAAAAGAAGAAGGTTTTATTCTTCTGCCCATCATGCAGATGTTCCCAAACAAGGGAAACCTCGCCCTGGTCTGAAGAATCCAAACTCAAGCCAGGAAAATTAACCCTCAATAGGGTTCCAATTAATATCTTATAACCTACAGTTCACTTCTTCTCAGTAGAAGTTTTTTCACTGTTTTTTCATTTAAACCTCTACACTTGGATTCCTGTTTCCAGGACATCCACTTGCTCTTAGGTATGCTGAGCTGTCAGGATATTCATGTCTATGGATCACAAGGGTTTTCCTCCTCTTCCTTCCTTGAAGAGAGGTTTGCCAACAATCTCATGATAGTTTTTCTGTGCCACCATGAATTTTTCCTTCTACAGACTTACCATATGGCAAGTCTCTCCTCAGCTCCTATTTTTTCTTTACCTTCTTTTCCAGGGTTCCCCTGTAAGAGTGGTACCATACCACTGGAAGGTTTTTTTAGCCTTTCTAGTCTTTCTTTCTTTTCCAGTGTAGAGGTTTCTCTGGAGTAACCTCCCCTTTTTTCATTTGGGCAGCTCATCAGACATGATCAGGACTTTCTCCTATTCTGTCTGTTCTCTCTGTTAAAGACAGAAAGATTCTCTCTGCTGTTCCATTCAGCAGCTGCCCATGCAGGAGTTCCAATGATTGGACTACTGGTACTTTACTACAAGTTCCAGTCTTGTATTCCACTACTTCTTGTCTAGCCTTAGTAGTGCTTCCAAGATAGTGCTTCATCTATCTTGAATATTCCTTATAGCTTCTTTTCTGCCATCTCCAAATCCCTGGAGTTGGCAGCATACTGAAGTGGCAGCTGGTTTTCCCCAACAGCCAGTTTTATTTCCCAATTCTCCTGCATAATGCTCTCTGCAATCCTACTGAGAAGCTTTCCACTATGGGCCCTTGCTAGAGAGCATGAGGGTTTTTTCTCTAATGACTATCCTATATGGTTGAAAAAGGCTTCCTCAGTCATCACCCATGACTGTGAGGGTTCTTTACACCCTTCTATTTCCTTTTAATAAAGGACATAAGCCTTTCCTACGTGACAGTCTAAAGAGTTTCCAAATCCCTACAGGAAATATGCTCTTTTTCCTTGCAGATTGTCCTCATGGTATCCTAATCCTTCATGGACAGCACATATTTAACTAAATAACGCATGATACCCCACCCCTTGTCCCTCAAGTGGGTCTACCTGCTGTTTCTTCCTATGCGTATTCTGTCCATTCACCATGTTAGAGTTCTTCCGGACTCAGGACTTGCTGTTTACAGACTAACATTATCCTCTGTTTTCTCGCAACCATCCTGGTTATTTCACTGGATAGCATTTCTACTCCGTCTTAACCAGAGGGAATAGATTCTCTATATCTCTCAAGTAGGTTCCACCTTCTTGTTATGAGATGAATCATTCCTCTTCACATCTCTCATGTGAAGGTTCCTGTAGACATATCTCTTTCTGCTTAATTGCAGACATTTATCTTTAGACCTATATATTCATATATGTACATATGTCTATATGCATTCTTTAGATACATATGTCTGTCAGCCATGTGTGCATCTGCTATGTCCCCTGGATCTCGCCATAAACATATGTATATATATATACACCTATATATATCTATATATATATCTGTATATATATATACCCCTATATATATATATATATATATATATAGATATATATACACAGACATACATACACCCCTAAATATATATATATATATATATATATATATATATATACCCCTATATATATATATATATCTACACACACACACACACACACACATATATATATATATATATATGTGTTTGTGTGTGTGTGTGTATCTGTCGAGGTACTTCCTTTAGGTAGATATGTACTCACATACTTATCTCTCTAACTGTCTTTGCTCATAAAGGTATTTTTCCTTCCTATCTGTTCCAGACAGTGGGCTTCCACATATTCATACTATTTCACAGTATGTTTAGGCTATTATGCACACAACCACTGTTGTGGTACTGACAGCTCTTACCATAACCCTAGGTTCAGGTATCCCTGAAGCTCCCTATTCCTTTATCTTCCTACCTCTCGTCAGTTAGGAGAGACATGTGGGATCTTCAGTAGATCTGAGGTTTTCAATTCCTCAGACATCGGTCCTTCCTTGGGATTATGGGTTTTTTTGTCTCCATACCCCTTCTTCCCTCAAGGACTAAGCCAGTTTTGTCCAAATCTGTCAGTTTTCCTCTTTTGCTCCTAACTATAATTAACTCTGTAGCCAAAAGAGTTTTCAGCTTTTTTCATAAAGCTTCCCACCAAAGACCTACCGTTTTTGTACTTCCCCAGTCGAATCCTGGGGTCACCTGTCAGTTCCAGATTTTGACCTTCAACTCACTTCAGTGAGGTCACCTTGAAGATTCCTCTACTGGATCCCCAGTAGATTCCATCAGCCTCTCTACTTCCTGCAATCCAGTAGGTGAGGTCCATATTGTGATTGTTCTTTCAATATAATTCATGATGATTATCATATATTCAGGGACTCCTTGTCTGTAGTCCTATCTTAGGTCAGCTGTCTCCTACAGCTCCTCTCTTCCTCAACTCCTACCCTCCATCCTCGGGATGCCTGGGCATATGAGGTGTAGCATGTTTCAATCACCAGCATGCTAAGGCTCCAGGCATCTTAGCTTGGGAGTCCCCATATGTGAAGACTCATTCCTGCTTGTTCCTGGAGATAGCACAGTTACTTACCTGTAACAGGTGATCTCTGGGAACAGCAGGAATACGTCTTCACAACCCACCCACCTACCTCCCCTAGGAGTTGTATCTCTCTATCTCTCTTTCCTTTCCTCTTTCTCTCCCTTTTTGTCTCAGCTTAAAACTCAACTGAGGAGAGACAGTTGGAAAGGCGGGAAGGCAGCACGCAGGCGCTGAGGGATGCTCCCAAAAGCTTTCTGATTGGACGCTGGAGAGCGTTCCCGCGTAGGCTCCGTCGGTACCGACGTACCCATATGTGAAGACTTATTCCTGCTGTTCCCAGAGATCACCTGTTACAGGTAAGTATCTGTGCTAAAGGGAGCAATGCCTGGTGGTGCTGGAACTAGAAGTGAACTGATGTTGGGGGGGAATTAGAATGGGATGGGGCTGTGGGGTGGAGCCTGGTTGCTGGTCAAGATGGACATGTAAGAGCTGAGCTCCGGAGGGTAATTGGCAAGAATCCTGACTTCTGCTGTCTTAAATCAAATAGTTCCTACCTACTTGGTGGTTATTCGATTCCGGATATGTCAGGCCCCAAACCAACGCGGCTGGATTACCAAGTATCTGAAAACGCCAGCGCAACTCTCCTCACAAGATGGCGGTCATCCGAGACTGTCCTGAGACTTTACAGGAGCTCCTGATTGAGATTCGGGCAGTCAAAGACCTGGTCAAATCAAACAGAGTCACTGCGTGCAATGCAGGAAGATATCAATGCTTTGAGAACTTCTATGGAGGCAATTACGGCTCGTTTGGAGAAGGTGGAGGTTGATGTGGCATCACATGGAGAAAGGCTCAAGGCTGTTGATAAGCAGGCTAAGCTGATACGTTCACCACAAAGAGAGGTGGAAGACGGCAATAATTTCTCACGGAGAAACAACATGAGAATACTAGGAGTACCTGGGGGTCAGAGGGTCCTGATATGGTGTCCTTTTTGCAGGCCATGATTCCGGGAGTGTTAAAGTTGCAGTTTGTTATGCCGTTCGAAATTGAGCACGCCAATCGAGTGCCTACTCAATCTGTGGTCGTGGCCAAGCGTCCACACCCAATCATTTTGAAAGTTCTATGTTTTCAGCAAGTAGCACAATTAATGAGTGCTGCCCGAGCACTTTCAAATTGGAATTCCAGGGACATAAACTCCTGTTCTTCCCGGACTTCACGAAGGCGACGGTGGATCGGAGAAAGAGTTTTCTGGCGCTGCGTCCACGCTTATTACAGCTACAGGCCCATTTTGGGCTGCTCTATCCTGCCCCCGCATGAGAGTCACGCTGCATAACCAGACCAAGACTTTTGATGATCCAGGGGAGTTATATGCATTTCTGGAAGGATAAGGAGGCAGCGGTGATGCGGTGAAATTCTTTTCGCAGCTTTATTTGGTGCAGTTTCATGGTGCTTAATATCATGGCGTTTGACTGGTCTGAGGTTGCGTAGAGGAGATTTATCCACGCAGAAGCGACATTTAATCATGCAGTATTGCTATATACTGGGGCACTTATTTGTTTTCTTGGAAGGAACTCCAGCATACTTTCCTGGTCAAGATGTTTTCCTGTTCTCTCTCTCTTCTTTTGTGTTTTGTGGTGTTTGTGCTGTCTATGGTGGTTGAGAGAGTCTATGGTGGTTGAGAGAGTCTTGGGGCTTAGAGGAGTGGGATGGCCCTTAGTGAGTAGGCTGAGTATCTTAGGCCATAAACTGATTCGGTGAGGGCTGTCCTGCCTTGCAGATTTGATGGTTAGGGTTTTGAATACATTGTCTTTTCTTTTATTGTGGGAGGTGAGCAAGGCGCGAGATTTTAAGTGGCAATAGAAGTGGGAATATAGTAGGTCTTTTTTGCCCTCCATGTCTGTCTTGTCCTGGTGGGCTCACCCGCTAATTTTGTGGGTTGTATAGTCTCCTTGGGTTTGGTTTGGTGGTTTTGGTGTTAGGCTTTCCAGAATTATGTGTTCTTATTGTGTGCAATCATGTGCAGGGGCCAGGGCTAAAGTATGTCTCCTTTTGTTGGGTTTTCTTTGGACTGGAAATGGGCTGAATGGGGGGAGCTAAGACTGGAAATGGGCTGATTGGAGGGGGGCTAGGACTGGAAATGGGGGGGGGGAAGCTTGGAATAGAAATAGCTGATGGGGAGGTGGGCTTGGACTGGGAAATGGGCTGAGTGGGGGGGGGTGCTTGGACTGGAAATTGGGGGGGGAGCTAGGACTGGATATGGGCTGATGGAGGGGCTACGATTGGAAATGGGCTGTTTGGGGGCTTGGATTAGAAATGGACTGATGCAGGGGCTAGGACTCGAAATGGGCTCATAGGGGGGATTGGATTGGAAATGGGCTGAGTGGGGGGGAGCTAGGACTGGAAATAGGCTGATGGGGAGGGGGGCTTGGACTGGAAATGGGCTGATGGGGTGCTAGGATTGGAATTGAGCTGATGGGGGTGCTAGGACTGGAAATTGGCTGAGTGTGGGGGAGCTAGGACTGGAAATGGGCTGATGGAGGGGCTAGGATAGGATTGGAAATGGGCTTATGGGGGCTAGGACTGGAAATGGGCTGATGCGGGGACTAGAAGGGAGCGGATGCCAGGTGGGGCTGGAACTAGAAGGGAGCTGATGTTAGGTGAGGACTAGAATGTGATGGGGCTGGGAGAGTGAAATGGAGAGGGGAAAAATATTTTGTGTGGGAGGGAAGAAATATCTACGATTGGCTGGGTATTGGGAGAATAAGTGGGGATTGAGGATGGAGGGGTAAAATTTGAATGGATGAAAATGGAATAAAGAAAGAGATGGAGGAAAGAGCAAAAGGAGAAAGATCAGTATGTTAAAGCAGATGAGAGAGAATGAAAAGAAAACTAGAAGAGAGAAGACAGGACAAATAGACAGCAGACAATGGAGTTAGCAGAAGACATGAAGAAACCAGAAGAAAGTGACTAGAGCAATTGCAACTGATTGCACAAACAAAAGGTAGAAAAAAACTATTTTATTTTGAATTTATTAACTGCAATATGTCAGCTCTGGGAAATGTGCGTCTTTAACGTCTGCATTGTGTTTAGTACAAGAGGAAATTCATTTATAGTTTTATTTCTGCAATTTTGTTGTACATTCCAAGTTTGGCTTTTGGGGTTCCCAGTTTAATTATTGACTTCCTATTTCTAAATTGTGATCCCTTGTTTTTTGTTTGGTGATGGTCTATGTTCTGCATGTGTAACCAAGCTGAGGTATTCTATTTATGTAGTTTCTATTTGGCAGTGCCACTTGTTCTTTTTTCCCAGTAGGAGATGTATTGGTATTCTCTGAGATGTATTGGTTTAATATTTGCAGTGTTGCCTTTTGATAGGTAGGGTATGGTGCTCTGAGTCCTGGTAGTACTGTTATGATATGGTGGGTTTGCTATGGGTTCTAAATGGGCAGTGTTTGTAGTACTTCCTAATGTGCCTGGCATTTGGCACTGGAATATAGTAATGTAGAAATCTGGTAGTCTTTCTTTATCCATACACTCATTAAGAGGCATGTTTACTAAAGGTTAGTGCATGTTAGCATTATGCAAATATTTATGCAAATGAGGCCCCTTACCGCGTCTCCGCACATGACCCTGCACCCCCCTTGGGCCGCCTCTGGGACCAGCAGGTAAGACCCCCAGCTCCAGGGCACGGCCCTCCAAGGAACCCTGGCGAGAGGAGGCTCCCAAGGTGTCGGAGGATCGTGTCAAGTTCCCTGACACTATCACCATCGATTTCCCTACGAGCGACGTGGCTCTGGATTTGATGACCTAGAGACCCCAGTCAGCTGCTGCGGAGCCAACAGGCATCGAGGCCTGGATGGCGATCCTGGAACGCAGGTTCTCTGCATTCCTCGAGGTGCAGCGGGGCCTGATGGCTGGTACCTCCTGATCAACTGTGCCTGCCACGGGGCTGTCCTCGGCAAAGACGTCCCTGGAGGATACACAATCTATCCTCGAAAAATTGACTTAATCGGTGCTGGCTCCATCGACGTCCGACTTGAGGCATGACTCATCATTGGGTGCTGCTGTGGCGGGCTACCGGCACCAGGAGTAGTCGATGCTGAGTCGGTCAGGAGAGTGTCCGGTGCTTGATGATTCCTCTGATTCCGTATCGACTTGGGAGACAGATGAGGAATCCCCTGACATCATCTTTCACCAGGACATCCCCTCCAACCAGTCCCTGCCACACCATCATCGGTGGTCTTCTCCGGAGTATCTCACCTTCCTGGAGTTTGGAGGGAGATGTCCCAGGCCTTCACCTTCGCAATGGTGCCCGAGGAAGAGCCTCAGACCAAGGATCTCGAGATCCTCCAGTATGAGGCTCCCCCGAGGGAGGCATTGACGGTGCTCATACCCCTTTCCCATCCTGGAACGGTAGCTGTTCTGGATGTGGGAAACCCCGGTGACTGAGCCGATTGTGACCTGTCGACTTGATTCTCGGTTTCGAGTTGGCCAGAGCCTGGGCTTCTAAAAAGCAGAGCTGCCTCACAAGTCCATGGTGATGGAGTTGGCCATGCATCACATAAAGAGCCAGAAGATACAGGGAGGCCCACGCCATGGATGCATTTTACAGGAAGTGTTTCCAGGGCTCAAGCTCACAGCCTAGATCCAGGCATACCAGCTGTACATGGGTATGTACCTGAGGGACCTGGTGAAGGAGCTCGCTGGGTTTTCGGCTAGACTGTCATGTGAACCTCTTGAGTGTTTTCAGCACCCTGGTTTCCTCTGTCAAGGATTGCTCCAAGGTTCAAACACGGGCGGCTTTCGACGGCTTCAAGATGGTGGCTCGGGTAGCTGCTGTGGTCATTAGTGCCAGATGCCTTGCCTGGCTACAGTCCTCCGACCTGGAGCAATGGGTTCAGGACAAGTTGGCTGACGTCCCTTGTCGGGGAAAGAACCTCTTCAGCAAACCCATGACTGAGAAGGCCGACGAGCTTGAGAGAGAATTCCTGACCAGATCCCGGCTGTTCAGGAAGACTGCTAACCCTTCCCGTTGGAAGGCTTCAGGGAAAAAGCCCTTCCACCCAAAAAACAAGAAGGCTTACGGGGGTTACTCCAAATTTCCGATCTGCCAGGCTCCACCTCAGGGGCAGTAGGCCAAAGCACAGGGGCACAGCCCCTGTAAGGCACAAAAGCCCTCAAACCCTAAACAGCACTGGAGGTGCCGCCTGAGGGGGGGGGGGGGCGTTTGACTCCTTAGGCAAAGCTTCTCTCCCCCAGGACGTAACGGGCCCAAGGTTCATGGGAGGAGGCTGGTCTACTTCGCACACCTATGGCCAGTTGTTACTGCAGATACCTGGGTGCTACAGGTGATCAGGGAGATGTACCACCTCCACTTCTTCCAGCTTCCTCCTCCCTACTTCCCAGGGGAAATGTCAGGCCTTCCTCCTGCAGAACTGCATGCTGTGCTGTGCTAGGACATACAGGGCTTTTCAGAGGTGAGAGCCAGACAGCTATAGTACACCACTGCCTCTGGAGGGAGGTGGAAGATGTCCTGCTGGCCTCGCATAAGGATTCCACGCGTCGGGCGTATGCCTTTAAATGGCTCAGGTTTTTGCTGTGGTGCACAGAGGGGGGTTTTAACCCCATCTGTGCGGTGCAAGACGTCTTGCAATACCTCTTGCATATTTCTGGTACTGGCCCCCATCCAACACGGTGATAGTGCACCTCTGTGCCATTTCGGCTCACCACCACCTGGTATATGGTCAGGCCATCTCTGTGCACCCTTTGGTGGGCTGTTTCATAAGAGGACTCCTGCTGTCCTGGCCCCCAATCCATCTACCGCCAGTGACATGGGACCAATGTTCCCTCTAATTTTCTGTAGGTTGTGTGCGCATAAAATATCAGCTGTGCAGCTTTTGAAGGAAGATTAAATTTTTGTGCGCCACATAACGACACTCGGAGTTATATACTTTAAAATTTGACTACACGTCAGAATACAGTATGTACGCCACATTGATTGCACTAGAAAATATTGTAGAACTTGTGAAAACCATAAATACACAACAACTTTTAAATTTTAAGATGTCTGTGTTGTTTTCTATCAGAATCAGAACCGTAATTTTTGTGTGCTCTGTTGTAAAGTATGTGCGCTCGCTCGGCAAGGTGTGTGCGTGCGCACACGCGCACAGCTTAGAGGGAACAGTGCATGGGACCTAAATGTGATGTTGGGGAAGCTCATGGCTCTCCCCTTTGAGCCCTTGGCTACCTGCCATCTCAAGTACCTGTTTTGGAAGGTCGTTTCCCAGGTGCTTGAGTGAGCTGCAGGCGCTGGTGGCACATGCACCCTACACTAGATTTTGCAGGAACAGAGTTATCCTTCAGACTCACCCCAAGTTCCCGCCAAAGGTGGTCTCCACCTTCCACTTAAATCAGGAGATGGTGCTCCCCACCTTCTTTCCCAGGCCTCACACCTCCAGGGCGGAGGCCCCTCTGCATACGCTTGACTGCAGAGGGCCTTGTCCTTTTATATTCAGAGGACACAGCCCCACTGCCTCTCAGTGCAGCTCCTTGTCTCCTTTGACCCCAGTTGCCTTGGGGTTGAATTCTCCGAGTGCACCCTCTTACGATGGGTGGCTGATTGCATCTCCTTTGCCTACGAGCAGGCAGGGCTTCCTCTGGACCATCATGTCACTGTGCACAATGTGCACGCCATGGCAGCCTCTGTGGCCAACCTATGCTTGGTGCCATTACTGGACATCTGCTGCTGGTCTGCTACCTAGTCTTCTGTGCACACCTTCGCAGCGCACTACTGCTTGGAAGAGAGTTCATGACGTGATAGCACCTTCGGCCGGGTAGTACTTCGTTACCTCTTTGGAGAATAGTGCAACTCCTTCCCTCCAGCCCTTTGTGTTCGGGCTACCGGAGAGGAGATTAAACTTTTGATGTTGCTGCTGCAGTGCTGGACTTCCTGCTAACCAGTGCTCCCTGCTGTCCTTTATGGTCTGCTTTTTGGGTCACCCGTGACTTCTACAGGTTTCTCAGTAGCCTGTAGCTTGGGGGTCCCATATGTGGGAACTGACTTCCTGCATGTTCCCACAGGTGGTGTTACTCACCTATAACAGGTGTTCCCCAGGGACAGCAGGAATCAGTCCTCACAACCTTCCCTCTTCCCTGTGGAGTTGTTTTTTCTTTTTGCTGTGTTATGCTATGATATCATACTGAGGTAAGATGGCACTCTTAGGTGGAAAGGTGACCGTGCATGCACGGTGAACTCCCAAAGGCTTTCTTTGAAAGCTGGGGAGTGGATCCGTGCGGGCTCAGTCGTCACCCATATGTGGGGAATTATTCCTGCTGTCCCTGGTGAACACCAGTTCTTCAGGAGCAAGCAGGAAGTCAGTCCTCACATATTGGTGATGTCGGCGCCGACGGAGCCCGTACGGAGCAAATCCCCAGCTTTCAAAGAAAGCCTTTGGGATTGCTACCACGCATGTGTGGTCCCCACCGGAAGACATGGGCTTCTTGGACTTCGTCAAGGACATGTCCAAGGCCTTGGCGTTTCCCACCGAGTCTGAGGAGGATCCTCAGGCCGATGAGCTCAAGATCCTCCAATACAAGTCTCCTCCTCGAGCATCGCTCACAGTGCCCATTCCTCCCATCTTGGAGTGGCTCATGTTCCGTATGTGGGAGACACTGGTGTTGGTGTCGGTGGTCAGCAAGCAGCTCGACTCGATGTTCAGAGTCTGCCGGAGCCGTGACTTTCAGAAGTCAAAGCTGACGCAAAACTCCATGGTGTTGGAGTTGGCTATGTGTCGGCTGAAGAGCCAGAAGACACACTTTTCGGTGCCCCCCGGCAGGGAGACCCATACCTTGGATGCCCTCGGCAGAAAGTGCTATCAGGGCTCGATGCTGAATTGCCGAATCCAGGCCCACCAGCTGTACATGGGCATGTACCTGAGGGACCTGGCGAAGGAGCTCGCTGGTACTCAGCTGGTCTCTCTGAGGAACCTTTGCAGTGCTTCAAGAGCCTGTCCAAAGCCGTCCGTGAGTGCTCCAAATTTATGTCTCGGGCAGCCTATGATGGTTTCGAGTCAGCGGTCCAGGTATCTGTGGTGGGCATCGGTGTGCGCCGCCAAGCTTGACTCCAGTCGTCTGACCTCGAGCAATGGGTACAGGACAAGTTGGTCGATGTCCCATGCCAAGGGGAAAACCTCTTCAGTAAACCCATGACCGACAAGCCCTCAGAGCTGGAGACCGAGTTCATGACAAGGACTAGGCTCTACAAGAAGACCACTGCCCCTCCCTGATGGAAGGGCTTGAGTAAAAAGCCCTTTTCTCCAGGACCAAGCAGGAAGTCAGTCCTCACATATGGGTGACGTCGGCGCCAACGGAGCCCCCATGTGGAGCATTTCCCCAGCTTTCAAAGAAAGCCTTTGGGAATGCAGCGCGCATGCGCGGTCCCCTTCCCGCCCAAGGGTGCCATCTTGCTCAGTCGTCTTTTTTTCCGCGGAGCCCAACGGAAGTGTGTCGTGGCCACCCGTGAAAAAGTTGATTTTTCAGTGTGGATCCGTGTATTTTCTCGGGTCGACGCCGGTTCCCTTTCCTGCCTGGGCCCGGTACACCGGTATCGAGCCCGGACTTCATTTTTCGGTTTTTGTCCTTAGAGACTAGTGTTTGCGCCATTTTTTCATTTTTCCCTGGCAGCCCAGTCTTTTGACCTTGCAGGGGCTCCTTTTCCCCCGATGGCTGCCAGCAGGTTTAAGAAGTGTGATCGGTGTAAGAAACTGATGTCTCTCACCGACACACGACTGCTGCCTCTGGTGCCTCGGGCCCGACCATGACCCGCTGGTATGTGTCCTGTGTGGCAAAATGTCCTCCAAGGCATTGAGGAGCCGACAGCATCAACGCGAAAGGATCTTCTCTGATTACGCGTCCGTCCGAGCCCGGACTTCATCAGAGGCCTCAACGTCTCGGGAGTCCGACCCCAAGCGTCGTCGGGGCTCCTCTGAGAGGAGGTCTCCTTCACGGGAGCACCGCAAGAAGAAGAAACCCGCGAGGGTGGCGTCGGTGGACGCTCTTGGCTCCTCGAGGGCCAGGTCGCATAGCCCCAACCACTGTCCCGGGTCTTTGGAGTCGGAGAGGCCTGCTAAACAACCTCGTGTAGAGACGGAGGCCCTGGGTCACGTGAGTACTGTAGTCCTCGTGGACTCTTCTCCGGGGGAGCTGACGTCGGGGCCCGAGTCGGAGGCTGCTGGGTCTCCTGAGCTCGGACTCAGGTTGACGGCCTTGGAGAGCAGTTTGGCTGCCTTCATGGAACAGCAGCGGTTACTGATCGCCGGTCTCACCGGTACATCTGCCCCGACCACCGGGAACTCGGCATCCAAGTCGACCCCGGAGGCCGAGCCGATCTTCGAGTCCATGAGATCTCGAGTCGATCCTCAGCCGAGGTCACCCTCGATCTCCTGTGCGGGACCAAGGTCATCGACGCCAGTGCTCTCGGCATCGGGGCGGATGGCATTGGTGCCCAACCGGAGCTGCTCGACTCCTCCTCGGAGGGGTCGGGATGAGAAACGGAGGACGAGGAGTCCCTGGACACTTTTCGGACCCGGTGCGTCCCTTCGGACTCACTGGAGTCTGAACCTCGGAGAAGGTCCCCCCCGGAGGATACCCGGTTCTTGGACTTCGTGAGGGACATGGCCAAGGCCTTGGCCTTCCCCGCGGACCCTGAGGAGGAGCCTCAAGCCGAGGAGCTCGAGGCACTGCAGTATGACTCTCCCCCCCAAGGAGGCCTTTACTGTACTGGTTCCTCCGATGCTGGAACGGTTGCTCTTCCGCATGTGTGAGGCGCCGGCCTCGATGCCGGTTCTTAGCAAGGGGGTCGGTTCCATTTATCGAGTCCGCAAGAGCCCTGGGTTCCAGAAGGCACAGCTGCCGCATCACTCCATGGTTGTGGAATCGACCATGCATCATCTGAAGAGTCAGAAGATGCACTCCTCGTCCTCGGTAGAAAGTGCTTCCAGGACTCTATGCTTGCTTGCCGTGTCCAGACTTACCAGCTGTACATGGGCATGTATCTTCGAGACCTGGCAAAAGAGATTGCCGGGTTCTCTGCTGGTCTCTCCGAGGAACCTTTGCAGAGGTTCACAGCCTTGTCAACTGGTATTCGGGAGTGCTCGAAGTTTGTCTCGAGCTGCCTATGATGGCTTTGAGGCTTCGGCCCAAGTAGCCGCGGCCGGCATCGGCCCAAGGCGTCAGGCCTGGCTACAGTCATCGGACCTCGAGCCATGGGTGCAGGACAAGTTGGTCGATGTCCCTTGCCGAGGTGAAAACCTCTTTGGCAAGCCCATGGCTGAAAAGGCTGCAGAACTCGAGTCTGAGACTCTCACCAGGACAAGGCTGTCCAGGAAGACCTCTGCTCCTTCTCAAAAGAAGAAGGGCTCGAGGAAAAAGTCCTTTTACCCGAGGAAGTCATCTGCCTACAAATCTTACCCTCAATACCAGGCCTCCACAGCTCCCCAATGGTCAGCAGGCCAAGGGGTAGGGACATGGGCCCTGTAGGCAGAAAACTCCCAAGCCACAAGCTCCGGCTCCTGCACAGCAGGGAGCGGGGTTTTGACTCCAGTGGCATAGCCTCTCCTCCTCAGCTGGCCCCTCTCAGCACAGGAGGCCGGATGACCCTGTACACCCACAGGTGGTCAGCCATAACGGGATATCTGGGTGCTCAGCATAGTCCAAAAAGGCTATTTGCTCCACTTCAACCAGTTACCCCCCTCCTACTTTCCAGGGGAGCCTCCAAGACTCCCTCTGCACAGGAACTTACTCCTTCAGGAGTTGACAAGTCTTCTAAAGGAGCAGGCGGTGGAACTGGTGCCCCTCCACCTGAGAGGGCAAGGCTTCTATTCCAGGTACTTTCTGGTACCAAAAAGGGCAGGAGGCCTCAGGCCCATCCTCGACTTGCAAAATCTCAACAAGTTCCTGGTGAGGGAAAAGTTCAAGATGCTTACCCTTGGAATCCTGCTGCCCTACTTCCAGCAGGGAGATTGGCTATGCTCCTTAGACCTAAAGGATGCTTATACTCACATCCTCATTCATCCAGACCACAGACAATATCTCAGATTTGTAGTGGGAGGAAATCATTTTCAGTAGAGTACTTCCATTTGGCCTAACCTCCGCACCCAGGGTTTTCACCAAATGCCTGACGGTGGTAGCGGCCTATCTCAGAGTCCAGGGCATATTTGTCTTTCCATACCTGGACGACTGGCTCATCAGGGGTCAGTCTCCACAGGAAACCAGACAGGCCACCCTCCGCACTGTCTGCCTTCTACAGCATCTGGGTTTTGTCATAAACTTCGCAAAGTCCACTTTGTACCCCTCACAGAACACAGAGTTCATAGGAGCAAGACTGGATACCCTTCAGGCGAAGGCTTATCTGCCTGTAGACAGGGCCCACAGACTGATGGACTTGGCCAGACAGTTCCACAACAATTCTCTGGTTTCCGCCAGGCAATTCCTGGGACTATTGGGCCACATGGCATCCACGGTCCATGTTACTCCAAATACCTGTCTGCACACGAAGCCTGCTCAGTGGGGCCTCAGAACTCAGTGGCTGCAAGCCACAGGACACTTGAGAGACAAAGTAAGGGTGTCCAAACTGCTGGCGGCCCCCCTGCAGTGGTGGCTGCATCTCCCAAATCTAGTGCGCGGAGTGCCTTTTCAGCCACCACCACAAACACAAGTACTGACAACAGATGCTTCTCTTCAGGGTTGGGGTGCACATTGCCAGGGGGCATGCACCCAAGGCCTCTGGTCCCCTTGGGAGGCCACACAGCAGATCGACCTCTTGGAGCTGAGAGCTATCCGTTTGGCTCTCCAAACTTTCTCTCATGCCCTCTCTCACCAGTCTGTTCTGGTTCAGACAGACAATCAAGTCGCCATGTTCTATGTGAACAAACAAGGAGGCACAGGATCCTGACTTCTGTGTCAGGAGGCTCAAGCCCTGTGCTCATGGGCAGTCCAACAGGGCATACTTCTCAAGGCGGTTTATCTGCTCGGCCAAGAGAATTACCTAGCAGACAGGTGGAGCAGGATTCTGCAGCCACACGAATGGCAGTTGAATCCTCTGGTGGTCCAGCGGATCTTCCTAAGATGGGGTCTTCCAACCATCGATCTCTTTGCCAGTCCACTCAACCGTCAACTACCCAGGTTCTTCTCCAGACAACCGCATCCTCTGAGAATAGCAGCAGATGCGTTTCTAATCTCTTGGTCTATGGGCCTACTGTATGCGTTTCCTCCCACGCATCTAGTGGCCCGGACCCTTTTCAAGGTGCTTCGGGACAAGGCCTTGGTGATCCTGGTAGCCCCCAGATAGCCGAGGCAACTGTGGTTTCCACTCCTTCTGCAGTTGGCTGTGGACACTCCATTCCCTCTGGGGGTGCAACCCGATCTCCTATCTCAGGATCGGGGATCTCTCTTGCACCCCAACCTCCAGTCCCTCAATTTGATGGCCTGGATGCTGAAAGGCTAGTTCTAGCTCCCTTACTGCTACCTAGGGAGGTGGAGGAGGTGGTCTTGGCCTCTAGGAGGCACTCCACTAGAAAATCCACTAGAAAATCTTATGCCCTCAAGTGGCGTAGGTTCTCCACCTGGTGTGCTCAGCACAAGGAGGATCCTTTTTCATGCCTGGTGCCAGTGGTGCTGCAATATTTGCTTCACCTCTCCAACCTGGGCCTTAAATCCAACTCTGTTCGGGTCCACCTCAGTGCTCTGTCAGCGCACCATTCACAGGTGGAGGGTCACTTTCTGTCAGGCCACCCTTTAGTGGCCTGCTTCCTCAGAGGCCTCCTTTTGCTCAAGCCTCCAATTCGTCCACCTGCACCTGAGTGGGATTTGAATGTGGTCTTGCAACGACTTACTTGTCACCTTTTGAGCCTATGGCTACTTGTCCTTTACGCTTTCTTTCCTGGAAGGCATTGTTTTTGGTAGCTCTTACCTCAGCCAGGCGAGTCAGTGAGCTACAAGCTCTGGTCTCAGAGGCACCGTACACAAGGTTCTATAGGAACAGGGTGGTCTTACGGAGTCATGCAAAGTTCCTTCCAAAGATTGTCTCCTCCTTCCATCTCAATCAGGAGGTGGTTCTTCCTACTTTCTTTCCCAGGCCGCATGCCAGCCGGGCTGAAATGGTCTTGCATATCCTGGACTGTAGGAGGGCGTTGTCCTTCTACCTTGACCGTACGCAGGGACACGAAGGGCTGTTCAGCTCTTCGTATCTTTTGACCCTAATAAGCTGGGGTTACCTGTCTCCAAGCGTAGCTTGTCCATCTGGGTGGCAGACTGTATCGCCTGGGCATACAGGGCAGCCGGCCTCTCCTTGCAGGGTTGAGTCACAGCCCACCGTGTCAGAACGAAAGCCGCGTCAGTAACTCATCTCCGTTCTGTTCCGCTGGCAGAGATCTGCCGGGCCGCTACTTGGTCTTCAAGCCAGGCTTTTGCGGCCCACTACTGCCTCGAGAGGGAGTCCCGCAGGGATAGTGCTTTCGGACAGGCAGTACTCCGTAATCTCTTTGAGGTATAGGCAACTCCTACCCTCTGGCCCTGGTGTTGAGCTAGCGTACGGGGGCGTTCTCAGAGAAGATTCTTTCACACATGCTGGGGCTCTAGAGGGAGCTCATTGTTCAGCTTTGTGTCCCCGGTAGCCTGAAGCTGGGGAGTCCCATATGTGAGGACTGACTTCCTGCTTGGTCCTGGAGAAAGAGTAGTTACTCACCTGTAACAGGTGTTCTCAAGGAGCAGCAGGAATCAGTCCTCACAACCCTCCCTCCACCCCTGGGAGTTGCAGTCATATAATTCATTTTGTTTTTTTGCTGTCTTTTAGCTATGTCATCAGACTGAGCAAGATGGCACCCTTGGGCAGGAAGAGGACCGCGCATGTGTGCTGCATTCCCAAAGGCTTTCTTTGAAAGCTGGGGAAATGCTCCGCATGGGGGCTCCGTCGGCGCCAACATCACCCATATGTGAGGACTGATTCCTGCTGCTCCTGGAGAACACCTGTTACAGGTGAGTAACTACTCTTTGCCCGAGGATGTTCACTGCTTACCGAAACTACCCACCTTACCAGGCCTCCCCGGCTCCCCAGCAAGAACAGCAGACCAAGGGATAAGGGCATGGCCCACGTAAGCAGAAGGCTCCCAAGACGCAGGCTCCAGCTCTGGCCCAGCCTGGAGGGAGCATTTGACTCCTAGAACATAGCCCCTCTCCCTTTGGAAGGCCTGGTCATGGCGCACTGGGTCAGGGCTATAGCGACCTCAGTAGCTAACCTGCGCTCGGTCCCGCTAGCAGACTTCTGCCAGGCCAGCACTTGGTCTTCAGTCCATACCTTAGCATCTCATTCTCCAGGACCAAGCAGGAAGTCAGTCCTCACATATGGGTGACATCGACGTCGATGAAGCCCTAGCGGAGCATTTCCCCAGCTTTCCATGAAAGCCTTTGGGAATGCAGGCATGCATGCGCGGTTCCCTTCCCGCCTAAAGGTGCCATCTTAACTCAGTCTCTCTTTTTCCGAGAAGCCCACCGGACGTGTGTCCTGTCATCCCGGATAAAAGTTTGATTTTTTGGTGTTTCTTGCTACTTTTTCTTCTCCGGTTCGACGCCGGTTCCCCTCCCGCCGGGTTCGGTACACCGTTATCGAACCCGTTTCTTCTTTTTCAGTTTTTGCCCTTCGTGGCTGGCGTTCGCGCCCTTTTTTGCTTTTTCCCTGAAAGGCCGTGCCTTTGACCTCGCGGGGACTCTTTTTTCCCCCGATGGCTTCAAGCGGTTTTAAAAAGTGTGATCAGTTTAAGAAGTTGATGTCTCTCACCGACACACATGACTGCTGCCTTCGGTGCCTCGGTCCTGATCACGACCCTAAGGTGTGTGGACCATGTGGGAAGATGTCTTCCAAGGCACTGCGAAGTCGCCAGCAGCAGAAAGAAAGGCTTTTTTCTGACTCAGCCTCCGGCTGGGCCCGGACCTCGTCTGAGGCCTCGACATCTTGGGATTCGGATCCCGAGCGCCGTCGTGGCTCCTCGGACAGGGGGTCCCCCGACCGGGAACGCAAGAGGAAGAAGCCGCTCGTGAGGGCGTTGTTGGAAGAGGTCCCTGGCTCCTCGAGGGCCAGATCTAAGACCCCCGACCGTCGCCCCGGGCCCGTGGAACAGGAGAAGCCTGCCAAAGTTCCTCGAGTGGAGCCGGAGTCTGCTGGACACGTAAGTCCTGTAGTCCTCGTGGACTCTTCTCCAAGAGAGCCGACGTCGGGCCCGGCGCTGCCGGGGCCTGAGTCGGTGGCTACTGCGTCTCCTGAGCTGAGTCTCAAGATGACAGCCTTGGAGTGCAGACTGTCTGCCTTCATGGAGCAGCAGCGGGTGCTGATGGCCAGCCTGTCTGGCGCATCTGCCCCGACCACCGGGACATCGAAGTCGACCCCGGAGACAGAGCCGATACTCGAGACCATGAAGGCTCGAGGTCGACCTCGGTCGCGGTCTCCCTCGACCTCCCGTTCGGGACCGAGGGCGTCGACGCCGGTGCCTCCGGCGTCGGGGAGGGTGCTCCCGGGCCCCACGAGGTTGGACCCTGACTCCTCGTCAGACGAGCCCGCCTGGGAGACGGAGGATGAGGAGTCCCCCGACACATTCAAGACTCGGTGCATCCTGTCGGACTCACCGCAGTCTGAACCCCGGAGTAGATCCCCTCCGGAGGATACCCGGTTCTCTGAGTTTGTCTGGGATATGGCCACCATGTTGGCTATCCCGGCGGACCCCGAGGAAGAGCCGAGGAGCTCGAAACCCTGCAGTACGACTCTCCTCCGAAGGAGGCCTTTACTGTCCTGGTTCCTCCGATGCTGGAACGGCTCCTCTTCCGGATGTGGGAGGCACCGGCCTTGGCGCCGGTTCTAAGCAAGCGGGTCGATTCGATTTATCAACACCGGAAGAGTCCTGGCTTTCAGAAGGCGCAGCTACCACACCATTCCATGGTGGTGGAATCGGCCATGCATCGCCTGAAAAGTCAGAAGATGAACTCCGCGGTGCCTCCTGGCAGGGAGGTCCGAAACCACTGTTCCCTCTAAGCTGTGCGCGTGTGCGTGCCCACACACCTTGCCGAGCGAGCGCACATACTCTACAACAGAGCGCACAAAAATTACGGTTCTGATTCTGATAGAAAACAACACAGACGTCTTCAAATTTGAAAGTTATGATTGTAATTACTAGAAATTTCCCGCTTCATTTAGTAATCGTCTATTTTCATTTAATTTGATTAAAATCAGTGTGGTGTAAAAACTGTATTCTAAAGTGTAGTCAAATTTTAAAGTATATAACTCCGGGTGTCGTTATGTGGCGCACAAAAATTTAACCTTCCTTCAAAAGCTGCACACAGCTGATATTTTATGCGCACAGAGCCTACAGAAAATTAGAGAGAACATTGCCCGAAACCTCGATGGTTTTGGTAGAAAGTACTTCCAGGGCTCGATGCTTGCTTGCCGTGTCTAGTCTTACCAGCTGTACATGGGCATGTACTTGTGGGACCTGGCCAAGGAGTTGGCCGGGTTCTCTGCTGGTCTCTCCGGGGAGCCCTTGCAGAGATTCAAGTCCTTGTCCTCGGGGATTCGGGAATGCTCCAAGTTTATGTCCCGCGCCGCCTACGATGGCTTCGAGGCTTCGGCCCGAGTTGCGGCAGCCGGCATCGCGGCTCGACGCCAGGCATGGCTGCAGTCATCGGACCTCGAGCCATGGGTTCAGGACAAGTTGGTCGATGTCCCTTGCCGAGGTGAGAACCTTTTTGGCAAGCCCATGGCCGAGAAGGCCGCACAGCTCGAGACCGAGCATCTTACCAGGACAAGGCTGTCTAGAAAGACCTCTGCCCCTTCTCACATGAAGAAGGGCTCGGGTAAAAAGCCCTTTTACCCAAGGAAGGGCACTGCCTACAAACAGTACCCTCAGTATCATGCTGCCCAAGCTGCAACCCAGGGTCAGCAAGCCAAGGGGCAGGGTAATGGGCAAGCCTCCGGTCCCTGCTCCCACTCAGCAGGGTGGGGTTTTTTGACTCCTTAAGCATAGCCTCTCCGTCCTTGCTCTCCCAACCCTGCACAGGAGGTCGCCTCACCCTCTTTGCCCACCAGTGGCCCCGCATGACTGGGGACAGTTGGGTGTTAAACATAGTCCACAGGGGCTATGCACTACACTTTCACCAACTGCCTCCCCTATATTTTCCAGGGGAGCCTCCAAGGCTTCCCCTGCACACAGATCTTCTCCTCCAGGAGCTCCAAGGTCTGTTGGTGGACAGGGCGGTGGAGCCTGTGCCCCTTCACATGCACGGTCGAGGGTTCTATTCCAGATACTTCCTGGTACCCAAAAGAACCGGTGGCCTTCGACCTATCTCGGACCTCAGGAATCTCAACAAGTTCCTAGAGAAAGAAAAGTTCAAGATGCTTACTCTTGGAACACTTCTGCCCTACCTCCAGCAGGGAGATTGGCTATGCTCCTTAGATCTAAAGGATGCATACACTCGCATCCTCATTCATCCAGACCACAGAAAGTACCTCAGGTTCATTGTGGGAGGCAACCATTATCAGTACAGAGTACTACCTTTTGGCCTCACCTCTGCCCCCAGAGTCTATACCAAATGCCTGGCAGTGGGGGCGGCCTACCTGAGAAATCAAGGCATCTTTGTCTTCCCCTATCTGGATGACTGGCTCATAAGAGGTCAGACGTGCCAGGAGGCCCGACAGGCCACCCTCAGAACTATTACTCTTCTTCAAAGCTTGTGGTTTGTAATAAACTTCGCAAAGTCCACTTTGCTCCCCTCCCAGAACTTGGAGTTCATAGGAGCAAGGCTGGACTCTATCCTGGCAAAGGCATTCTTGCCAGCAGACAGGCCCCAAAGACTGATGGACTTGGCAAAAACGTTTCTCAGCAGGTCTATGGTCTCCGCCAGACTCTGCCTGAGACTGCTTGGCCACATGGCTTCGACAGTTAATGTGACCCCCAATGCCAGGCTCCATATGCGGCCTGCACAGTGGTGCCTTCGGAATCAGTGGTCACAGGGCACAGGCAGCCTCAGAGACAGGATAAGGGTGTCCAAACCTTTTCTGGACTCCCTCAACTGGTGGCTGCACCCACCCAATCTACTGAAGGGGGTGCCTTTTTAAATTCCTGGGTACACAGAGGTGCTGACCACAGACGCCTCCCTGCAAGGCTGGGGGCTCATTGTCTGGACAAGTGCACCCAGGGCCTGTGGTCTCCCTGGGAAGCTGCACAACAGATCAATCTCCTAGAACTCAGGGCTATTCGCTTAGCACTCAAAACTTTCTCTCCTGCCCTGGCTCATCAATCTGTCCTGGTTCAGACAGACAACCAGGTAGCCATGTTTTATGTGAACAAGCAAGGCGGGACTGGGTCCAGGCTCCTTTGTCAGGAGGCACAGGACCTTTGCTCGTTTGCCCTCAAGCACAACATGCTCCTCAAGGCTGTGTACCTCCCAGGCCAGGAAAACTATCTGGCCGACAGGTTGAGCAGAATTCTGCAGCCACACGAGTGGCAACTGCATCCTTTGATAGTTCAGAAGATCTTCCTGAAATGGGGTCCTTCCTTTGATAGATCTGTTTGCCAGTTCTCTGAACAAACAGCTGCCTCAGTTGTGCTCCAGACAGCCGCATCCTCTGCGGATAGCAGCAGATGTTATTCTGATACCATGGTCTCAGGGCCTCCTGTATGCGTTTCCTCCCACGCCTTTGGTGGCCCGAACTCTGTTCAAGATCCTTCAGGACAAGGCCTCGGTCCTGCTGGTGACTCCCAGGTGGCCGAGACAGCCTTGGATTCCCCACTACCTCTGGGGTTGCAACCCGACCTTCTCTCCCAGGATCAGGGTTCCCTTCAACACCCCATCTCAAAGCTCTCAGTTTGATGGCCTGGAAGCTGCAAGGGTAGTTTTGGCTCCCTGGGGCCTACCTCAAGAAGTTGAGGAGGTTGTCCTAGCCTCTAGGAAACAGTCCACTAGGAAAACCTATGCTCTCAAGTGGAAGAGGTTTTCTGTGTGGTGTCAGCTACGTACAGTGGATCCCTTCTCCTGTACAGTACCAGTAGTGCTTCAGTACCTGTTGCACTTATCCAATCAGGGACTTAAGGCAAATTCTGTTCGGGTCCACCTCTAAGCTCTAGCAGCTCACCACTCACTGGTGGACGGACATTCTCTGTCGGTTCACCCCTTGGTGTCCCGCTTTCTCAGATGCTTGCTCTTGCTCAAGCCCCCAATCCGTCGTCCTGCTCCTGAGTGGGAGTTGAACGTGGTCTTGCAGCAACTAACTCGTCCACCCTTTGAGCCGATGGCTACTTGTCCACTACGCTTCCTGTCCTGGAAGACACTCTTCTTGTTAGCCTTAACTTCTGCTAGACGAGTGAGTGTGCTTCAGGCCTTGGTCTGTGATAGGCCTTATGCCAGGTTCTGTAGCAACAGGGTAGTCCTCAGGACTCACCCTAAGTTCCTCCCTAAGGTTGTCTCCTCTTTCCACCTCAACCGTGGTTCTTCCGACATTCTTCCCTAGGCCTCATGCAAAGCAGGCTAAAGCAGTTCTGCATTCCCTGGACTGTAGGAGGGCCTTATCCTTCTACCTTGACCGTACGCAGGGGCATAGAAGGGCTACTCAGCTCTTCGTATCTTTTGACCCTAATAAGTTGGGGTTGGCTGTGTCCAAGCATACCTTGTCCATCTGGGTGGCTGACTGTATCACCTGGGCTTACAAGGCGGCTGACCTTCCTTTGCAGGGTCGGGTCACGGCCCATCGTGTCAGGGCAATGGCTGCCTCAGTGGCTCATCTCTGCTCTGTACCGTTGGTAGATATCTGCAGGGCTGCAAATTGGTCTTGAAGCCAGACTTTTGCGGCCCATTACTGTCTGGAAAGGGAGTCCCGTAGGGACAGTGCTTTTGGCCAGGCAGTACTCAGGAATCTCTTTGAGGTTTAGGCAACTCCTGCCCTCATGCCCTCTGTTGGGCTACCGGTGGAGGTTCTGTCAGTGAAAAGCCTTTCTTTGATGCTGGGACTAGAGGGAGTTCTCTTGTTCAGCTTGGGTTCCTGGTAGCCCAGAGCTAGGGAGTCACCCATATGTGAGGACTGACTTCCTGCTTGGTCCTGGAGAAAGAGTAGTTACTCACCTGTAACAGGTGTTCTCCAGGAGCAGCAGGAATCAGTCCTCACAACCCTCCCTCCTCCCCTGGGAGTTGCAGTTGTACATAGTTTGTTTTTTCATTTTTGTGTGCTGTTCTTAGCTATGTCATTTGACTGAGGTAAGATGGCATCTTTAGGCGGGAAGGGAACCGCGTATGTGGGCCTGCATTCCCAAAGGCTTTCATGGAAAGCTGGGGAAATGCTCCGCTAGGGCTTCATCAACATCGATGTCACCCATATGTGAGGACTGATTCCTGCTGCTCCTGGAGAACACCTGTTAGAGGTGAGTAACTACTCTTTACTGCCTGGATAGAGAGTTCCAACAGGACAGTGCCTTCGGCCAGGCCATGCTCCATAACCTTTTTGGGGTCTAGGCAACTCCTTCCTTCTGACCCTTCTGTGTTCGGGCTACCGGAGTGCTGGTTTCATCGGACACAAGGTTCCTGTTTGGTCTGTCTATACAGACTTGATTTCTGCTGCTTGTGGCTCTCCATGAGGGAGCCCTATTTTTTTGCTATGGGATTTTGGTGACCTGTAGCTGGGGAGTCCCATATGTGAGGACTGACTTCCTGCTTGTTCCTGGAGAAAGCACAATTACTCACCTATAACAGGTGTTGTCTGGGGACAGCAGGAATCGGTCCTCGCAACCCTCCCTCCTTCCCTTGGAGTTGCAGTTGTACCATCTTTTATTTTGTTCCTGACGTCTTTTAGCTATGTCATCTGACTGAGCAAGATGGCACCCTTGGGCGGGAAGGGGACTATGCATGAGTGGTAGCAATCTCAAAGGCTTTCTTTGAAAGCTGGGATTTTGCTCCGTACGTGCTCCGTCGGTGCCGAGGTCACCCATATGTGAGGAATGATTCCTGCTGTCCCGAGAGATCTCTCCTTGGTCTGACACTTTTTAACATTTTTGTTAGTGATATTGCAGAAGGGCTGTTGGGTAAGGTTTACCTGTTTGCAGATTATATCAAAATCTGCAATAGAGTAGACACCCAGGAAGGAGTAGATAACATAAGGAGCAGGGCTGGCCAATCCACTGGGCGAGCTAGGCAGCTGTTTGGGTGGGTGGGTGGCGGCAGTGACACACATGACCAGCCGTGACTGCCCCCCCCCCCCCCAGCTGCCTCTGATTTCGTTTGGAGGGGGGAGGCAGGCATTGTGCTTTTTGCTGTCCCTTTTGGAAATACTGCCGCTGCCTGCCTGCCTTCCCCCTGCCGAGATGGAATCTGTGGTAGCTGGAGGGGGCAGCAGAAGCCCTTGGGCTGGCCATGAGGAGGAGGGATCTAGCTAAGCTTGAAGAATGGCCAAGAATTTGGCAGCTGAGATTTAACACTAAAAAAAAAAATGCAGGGTCATGCTTTTGGGCTGCAAAGATTCCAGGGAGCAGTACTGAATAAGGGGTGAAGCACTTATATCCATGGAAGAAGAGCAGGATCTGGGCATGATTTTTCTTAAAGTGACTAAATGGGTAGAAAAGGTGACAGTGAAAGCCAGAAGGATGCTTGTGTGCATAGGGAGAAGAATAGCCAGCAGATAAAAGCAGGTGATAGTGCCTCTGTATAAGTCTTTAGTGAGATTTCATTTGGAGTAGTGGGTGCAATTTTGGAGATCACGCCTTCAAAAGGATATAACCAGGATGGAGTCTGTGCAGAGGGTGGCTACCAAATGGTCAGTGGTCTTTGTTATAAACCATATGGGGACAGACTTAAAGATTTCAATACGTGTACTTTAGAGGAAAGGTGGGATAGAGGAGATATGAGACCTTGCTCAAAGAAATCAAGGAAGCTAACAAGAAATCAAGGAAGCTAACAAAAGTTACAGTGCAGTAATAATAATGGGTGATTTCAATTACCCCGGTATCAACTGGGTCAGTGTCACAGCAGTACATGCTTGGGAGATAAAGTTCCTAGATGAAATAAATGACTGCTTCTTGGAGCAGCTGGTTCATGAACCAACCAGAGGGGAAGCCATATTAGACCTAGTCCTTGGTGGAACACCAGATCTAGTGCAAGAGATAAGGCTGTTGGGGCCACTTGGCAATAGTGATCATAGCATGATCGCGTTTGATTTAATTAGTGGAGGAGGGATAGTAAGGAAATCTACAATACTACCTTTTAACTAGTATTGTGGATTTCCTTACTATCCCTCCTCCACAATACTACCTTTTAACTCCCTCACTTGGTTTGCAGCTTGTCGTGCTGTGAGGGCTTGTGTGCATCAGTGATGCTGAGAGCTATACTATCGGTAGTTTAACTACTGGTAGGGTCTCCCAAGATGGACAGGTCTCAGCTGAGGTGCCAGACCAAGACAAACCACCTATCTGGGCTGCAGCAGAATGGGATAGTGTTGATGGCGGAGAATCACATTTCTGTGACAACAGCAACAACACCAAACTTAAACTGCGCGGAATAAAGGCCCGGCAATCTACAGAGTAAAGTCAGCATTTATGATGTGGTTGGATGAAAGCCCTCGGGACGTCTGACTGCTGATGTAGCTGCGCATGAAATGAGAGTCAGAAGCTGTAAAGATCTATTCATCTCACACACCACCTTCCATCAACACAAGTGGCGACTGTACACATGGACTTCACCCAATGGATTGTATAAAAATCAAATTGACTACATCTGTGGAAGTCAACGATGGAAAAGTTCTATAACATCAACAAAGACAAAACCTTGAGCTGACTGTGGTACAGATCATCAACTACTAGTATGCAAACTCAAGCTAAAGTTGAAAAAGAGCAAGCCACTCATGAATGCAGCAAAATATGACCTTGAGAATATACCACTGGAATTTAAAGACTGCCTGCAAAATCAATTTGCTGCTTTAGATACAAATGACAGAGCTCCGGAAGAGTTATGGAATGACATCAAGAAGGTTGTGTTGGAAGAAAGCGAGAAGTCTCTACAAAAGGTGAAAAAGCAAAAACGGCCAAAATGGATGACGGAAGAAACTTTGGCTTTAGCTTCTCTGCGTTTCTGGGCAATTTTCAGAGGAGAAAGAAAGACAATAACAGAACTCAACAGAGATTTCCAACGTGCAGCAAGACAGGACAAGGAAAAGTACTACACCGATGCATGCAAGGAAATAGAAGCAGAAACTATAAGAGGAAGAACAAGATCGGCTTTCCTAAAGCTACGAGAGTTAAAGAAAAAGTTCCAGACTAGAATTGGAATGTTACAAGATGCTCAAGGTTCAATGTTGAATGATGCTGAGAAGATCAAGAAAAGGTGGAAGGAATATACAGAGTTTTTATGAGATAAAGATCAAGTGGACCAACAGCCGTTTCAACCTGTACCTTATGATCGGGAACCATTGGTGATGAAAGAAGAAGTTGAAGCAGCATTGAAAGCCTTATCAAAGAACAGAGCACCAGGCATTGATAGCATTCCCATAGAAGTATTACAGCAATCTGATGCAGCTGTTACCGTACTTACAAGGCTCTGCCAAGAAATATGGAAGACAACATCATGGCCAACTGACTGGAAAAGATCTGTGTTTATACCAATACTAAAGAAAGGTGATCCAACTGACTGTGGAAATTATCGCACAATCGCTCCGATCCCACATGCCAGCAAGATTCTACTGAAGATTATTCAAAAGAGGCTACAACCATACCTGGAACAAGAACTATCTGAAGTGCAAGCAGGGTTCAGGAAAGGGCGAGGAACGAGAGACGACATTGCGGATGTGAGATGGATCTTTGAAAAGACTAAAGAATACCAAAAGGATATCTATTTATGCTTTATCAACTATAGGAAGGCTTTTGACTTTGTAAACCATGAGAAACTCTGGGCCATATTAAGAAGCATGGGTATTCCAGAACACCTGATCGTACTCTTGCACAATCTGTACATTGATCAAGAAGCAGCAGTTTGAACGGAACAAGGAGAAACAGAATGGTTTAAAATAAGCAAAGGTGTAAGACAAGGCTGCATACTTTCCCCCTACCTGTTTAATTTATATGCAGAACAAATCATCAGAGAAGCAGGATTGTATGAAGACAACAGAGGTGTGAAGATTGGTGGAAGACTCATCAACAACCTTCGCTATGCTGATGATACCACATGACTGGCTGAAAGTGAAGATGAACTGAAACATTTGCTTCTCACAATCAAAGAACATAGTCTCAAAATGGGCCTGCACCTTAATGTAAAGAAGACAAAGATCATGACAACTGGCATAATGAACAGGTTCATCGTTGAAGGAGAAGAAATTGAAATTGTGAACAATTTTAACCTACTTGAATCGGCTATCAATAAAGAAGCAGCAAGCAGTCAAGAAATCATACGACGCATTGCTCTTGGCAGAATGGCTATGAAAGACCTAGATAAGATTCTCAAGAGCAGAGATCTCTTTCCGTACAAAGATTCGACTTGTTCAAGCCATGATATTTTCAATAACATCATATGGATGTGAAAGCTGGAAAGTGAAAAAGATAGACAGGAAGAAAATTGATGCCTTTGAATTATGGTGCTGGCAGTGAATACTGTGTATTTATTTATTTACATTCTCTTATATACCGCGCTATTCTGCATCAGTGCGGTTTACATTGAACAAACTGAAATTACATTGAACAGGGCATTATAACTTGGAGATAACTATTTTACAGGGAACATGGGCTATGGAGGGTTAAGTGGCTTGCCCAAGACCACAAGGAGCACCTGTGGGACTAGAAACCCCAGTCCTTCCGGCCCAAGGTTGCTGTCCTCTAGTGGGATTTGAACCCCCGACCTTCCAGCCTGAAGTACCTTGCCCCAACCACTAGGCCACTCCTCCACTCCATGGACTGCCCGAAGAACAAACCAGTCGGTACTAGAGGAGATCAAACCTAAGCTTTCTTTAGAAGCTCAGATGACAAGATTTTGACTTTCATACTTAGGACACATCATGCGAAGAGAGAGGTCATTAGAGAAAGACATCATGCTTGGCAAGATAGAAGGTCAACGCAAAAGAGGAAGGCCAGCAATGAGATGGATCGATACAATAACAGCAGCTACGGGTACCAGTCTGTCAACAATGAGCCGCCTGACTCAAGACCGAACACAGTTTAGGATAGCTACCCAAAGGGTCGCCATGAGTCGACTCCGACTCGACGGCACTTAACAACAACTTTTTAACTTTCGAAAGGGAGACTATGATAAAATGAGGAAAATAGTTAAGAAAAAACTAAAAGGAGCAGTTGCAAAGGTTAAAGACTTACATCAAGCTTGGGTGTTGTTGAAAAATACTATCTTGGAAGCTCAGACCAGCTGTATTCCATGCTTTAAGAAAAGCGGAAGGAAGTCCAAAAAAATGCCAGCATGGTTTAAAGGTGAGGTCAGAGAGGCTGTTGTCAAAAAAGCATCTTTCAGGAAATGGAAAAAAGAGCCAAACAACGAAACCTGGAAACAGCACAAGCACTGGCAAGTCAAATGCAAGGCATTGATAGGGCAGGTAAAGGGAGAATTTGAGAAGAAGCTTGCAAAAACGCGAAATAAAGACTTTTTCAAGTACATTCGTAGCAAAAAACCTGTGAGAGAGTCAGTTGGTCCATTAGATGATAGAGGGGTTAAAGGGGCACTAAGAGGCAACAAGGCAATAGCAGAGAGACTGAATGAATTCTTTGCTTCGGTCTTTACTGAGGAAGATGTAGGAATGTTACCCATGACTGAAGTGGTATTTAAATGTGCAGAAGAATTGAAGGAAATATCGATACATCGGGAAGATGTATTACAACTATTAGATAAACTGAAGAGTAGCAAATCAACTGGGCCGGATGGTATACATCCGAGGGTGTTGAAAGAACTGAAATATGAGATTGCAGACCTGCTATTAGTAATCTGTGAATTTTCATTAAAATTATCTGTAATTCCTGAAGATTGGAGTATCGCCAGTGTAACGCCAATTTTTAAAAAGGGTTCCAGGGGTGATCCGGGAAACTACAGACCAGTGAGCCTGACGTCAGTACCGGGAAAAATGGTAGAAACCATCATAAAGAACAAAATTACTCAGCATGTAGATAGTCATGGCCTAATGGTAGACAGCCAACATGGCTTCAGACCAGGAAGATCTTGTCTTACTAATCTGTTATGTTTTTTTGAAGGTGTGAATAAACAGGTGGACAAAGGTGAGTCAGTTGATATAGTGTATCTGGACTTTCAGAAAGCCTTTGACAAGGTCCCTCATCAGAGACTTTTGGCAAAACTAAAGAGTCATGGGATAGGAGGCAGTGTACTATTGTGGATCAGGAACTGGTTAAAAGATAGAAAGCAGAGGGTAGGGCTAAATGGCCAATTTTCCCAATGGATAAAGGTGAATAGTGGTGTACCCCAGGGATCTGTGCTGGGTCCGCTGCTTTTTGACATATTCATAAATGACCTGGAAAGGGAAATTAACTAGTGAGGTTATCAAATTTGCAGATGACACAAAACTATTTAAAGTTGTTAAAACCCAAGAGGATTGTGGAAAATTGCAAGAGGATCTTGATAAATTGGAAGACTGGGCATCAAAATGGCAGATGAAATTTAATGTGGACAAGTGCAAAGTTTTGCAACTAGGGAAGAACAACCCAAACTATGGTTACATGATGCAAGGTTCCACTTTAGGAACCACCACCCAGGAAAAAAGATTTAGGCGTCATTGTGGATAACATGTTAAAACCATCGGCCCAGTGTGCAGCGGCGGCCAAGAGAGCAAATAGAATGCTAGGTATCATAAGGAAAGGAATGGAAAATATAACAAAAGATATTATAATGCCTCTGTATCGTTCCATGGTGAGACCGCACCTTGAATATTGTGTGCAATTCTGGTCGCCGTATCTTAAAAGGTATATAGCATTATTAGAAAAGGTTCAGAGAAGAGCCACCAAAATGGTAAAGGGGATGGAAGGATACTCCTATGAAGAAAGGCTAAAAAGGTTAGGGCTCTTTAATCTGGAAAAGAGACGGCTGAGGGGAGATACGATAGAAGTCTATAAATTAATGAACCGACTGGAAGGGGTAAACGTAGATCGATTGTTTGTTATCAGAATATAGAAAGACTAGGGGACATACAATGAAGCTACAGGGTAAACTATTTAAGACTAACAAAAGAAAATATTTTTTCACTCAACGTGTAATCAAACTCTGGAATTTGTTACCGGAGGATGTAGTAAAGGCTGTTAGTGTAGCTGGGTTTAAAAAAGGTTTGGACAAGTTCCTGGAGGAAAGGTCCATAAACCATTATTAAGAAGGGACCCAGGATATCAATGCTTGATCCAGTACAAGCATTGTGGAACCTGTGTCTTTTGGGGAAACTGCTAGGTACATGTGACCTAGATTGGCCACTGTTGGAAACAGGAAACTGGGCTTGATGGACCTTGGTCTGACCCAGTATGGCATATCTTATCTTAATATCTCCATGGTATAAATGCACAGGAGGAGAGCCTCTTTCAATTAAAGTAAGCTCTGCAACAAGGGGAAATAAGATGAGGGTGAAAGGGATAGACTCAGGAGGAATATGCGGAAAGATTTCTTTATGGAAAGAGTGGTAGATGTGTGGAATAATTTTCCAGTGGTAGAAGTAGAGATAAGGAAAGTATCTGAATTCAAGAGAGCATGGGACAAACTCAGAAGATCTCTAAAGGACAAAAGGGACTATAGTTGTTGATAGGTCCTATGGTCTTTTTCTGCTATCATGTTTCTATGAATAGTTATTTCCAAAATCTCAGAAATTACACATTCTGCATTGTCCTACTAGGCCAGTCCAGACAAGTGGGTTGTGTTCCCCTAACCAGCAGATTGGTGGAATCGGAGAACAAATGAAAAGCCCAGGTTTCAATGATATCACTCCTTTGCTTCTTTTCACCCCAGCCACCAGAGCTCTCAGTATTTCTTTATCTCCAGCTGATGATGGATGGATTTTCTCCTCTCTAAAGAAAATCTGAGGACTGTGAGGAAAAGATTGATTAAACACTTGTGAACAACCAACTTGAGGGTGACTCTCTCACTGAGCATGATGAGGGAGGCTCCAATAGACTGCGGTCTTTTCAGTAGCCATAGGAAGAAGGCAAATTAGTTTGGCTCCACGTTCTTATCTTAAGAGCCTGTTGAGCAGGAAGGATTTCGAAGGATCTGGTAGAGTTGCAGCAGCCTCATTCAGCCTCAGTGCTCCTTCCCTCCTCCTCTGTTCCCGCCTGCTCTCTCCCGAAGATTGCAGAAGGCTCTGAGGGATCTGCCTGTCAGCCACCTTAAATGCAGTGCTGCAAAAGCCATTGAAACAATATCATGGGAGAAAAACTGATCCCAGCATGCTTCCTCTGCCTGGGTCTCTCAAGGCTTGACTTCATCATTGTCCTCATTGAGACTCTCGATTCTGTCTGTATGGAACGAATACAGGATAGACTGCTGACACCTGTTGGCGCAGTGTAGCTGGTTCCTGCCATTTTCTTGATGTGTTAGTACCGTTTTCTCCTATTGTGTGAATGGTGGTCATGTGGTCTGTACGCATTTTCTGTCCAAGTGGCTCCAACACGCATTCCTACCTTAGCACCTGTAACGAGCATGGCAGTAAAAGCACAATTAATGTATGTTACCATAAAAGTGCAGTTAATGCGCGCCTTCAGGCCGCCGCAGCCTTAGCGTCCACTGTTATACTTGCCTTAATGCTCTGTCTTCTTCCAGGAAACGTTGTTTGACCTGTGGCAAGAGATTTGCCTCATCTCCAGGCATGGCAATTTGTGGTCCCTGGAGGGCCTGCTCCCCCTCTTTAAGCCGGTGGATGCAGTTAGTCTGCTCTTGCTTGCCTCAAGGCAGGAGGTGACGGATGACACTATGAGTAAGAATATTCAGCCGGCCAGAGGATCTGGCAACTGCGCTGTGTTCCGCTCATTGCCCTCTAGGGGGGTCTGTGGTGGCTATGCCCCCTGATGTTGGGGGGTAATTTCCAAAAGGAGAGCTTCTGGACTCCAGATTGTCTTCATAGAAACATGATGACAGAAAAAGACCACATGGCCTATCTAGTCTGCCCTTCCATATCAACCACTACAGCAGTCCCCTTTTTTCCTTTAGAGATCCTCTGTGTTTGTCCCATGCTTCTTTG
This sequence comes from Ichthyophis bannanicus, assembly GCA_033557465.1. Classification (NCBI taxonomy): domain Eukaryota; kingdom Metazoa; phylum Chordata; class Amphibia; order Gymnophiona; family Ichthyophiidae; genus Ichthyophis; species Ichthyophis bannanicus. The sequence goes on from CM066033.1 coordinate 711,753,806, forward strand.
AATTGAGATACTGTCCTCATCTCTACCACCTCCACTGGGACACTATTCCACGGATCCACCACTCTTTCCGTAAAGAAATATTTCCTCATATCACTCCTGAATCTATCCCCTTTCACTCTCATCCTATGTCCCCTCGTAGCAGAGCTTGCTTTCAATCGGAAGAGGCTCTCCTGTGCATTTATGCCACGGAGGTATTTAAACGTCTCAATCATATCACCTCTATCCTGCCTTTCCTCTGAGGTGTACCTATTAAGATCCTGAAGTCTGTCCTCATATACTTTATAATGAAGACCACTAACCATTTTAGTAGCCACCCTCTGTACTGACTCCAGCCTGTTTATATCCTTTTGAAGGTGCGGTCTCCAGAGTTGCACACAATACTCCAATTGAGGTCGAACCAAAGACTTATACAGGCACTATCACCTCCTTTCTTCTGCTGGCCATTCCTCTCCCTTTGCACCCAAGCATTCTTCTAGTTTTTGCCGTCACCTTTTCTACCTGTTTAGCTACTTTAAGATCATCAGACACAATCATGCCTAGGTCCCGCTCTTCTTTAGTGGACAAAAGTACTTCATCCCCTATACTATATTGCTCCTTTGGATTGCTGCAGCCCAAATGCATGACCTTGCATTTTTTAAAATTAAATCTCAGCTGCCAAATTCTAGACCATTCTTTGAGCTTAGCTAAATCCCTCCTCATGTTATCTACATCTTCCTGGTTGTCTATTGCAGATTTTGGTATTATCCGCAAAGAGACAAACCTTACCTGACAGCCCTTCCACTATATCACTAACAAAGATGTTACAAAGAATCAGACCAAGGACAGATCCCTGGGGCACACCACTGGTAACCATCTCCTCCTCAGATTGAGCTCCATTTACCTCTACCCTTTGTCGCCTCCCTCTAAACCAATTTCTAATCCAAACAGTAACTTTAGGGTCTATCCCTAGGGTGCTCAGTTTGTTTATAAGTCATCTGTGAGGAATGGTGTCAAAGGCTTTACTGAAATCTAAATGCACCACATCTAGGGCTCTTCCTCAATCCAACTCCCTGGTTATCCATTCAAAGAAATCAATCAGATTTGTCTGACAAGACCTGCCTCTGGTGAATCCATGCTGCCTCAGATCCTGTACTCCGCTGGACTCCAGAAATCTCGCTGTTTTCTCTTTCAGCAGTGCTTCCAATAATTTACTTACCACCGAAGAACTAACCGGCCTATAGTTTTCAACCACGTCCTTACTTCCGCTTTTGTGTAAAGGGACCACATGTGCCTCTCTCCAGTCCTTTGGCACCACTCCTGACTCCAACGAGGTAGTGAAAGGGTCAGTCAGTGGAGCTGCTAGAACCGTCCCCAAGTTCCCTCAGGGTGTATCCCATCCGTTCCCATCGCTTTGTCTACTTTAAGTTTAGCTAATTTCTCACAAACACAGTCTTCTGAAAATTGTTCAAGATGCCCCTCGCTTCTGTTCCTGTTTGTGGGTGCTTTCTGAGGTCCTGTTCCTGGTTCTTCATCTGTGAACACAGAACATAAATATTTGTTAAGCAATTCTGCTTTATCCTCACAATTCCAGAATGATTTCTTTTTTGCAGGTGGCCTGCTCCTTCTGGCATGGTAATTCAGCCCCTGCAGCCTCTGTGTGCCCCTTGGTGCAGTCTCGTGTGGGGCAGGCGGAGAGTGGAAGCCCTGTAAGATTGCCTTTGGCTATGTATTCCTGGTGATGGGTGCTCCCTAGAGATGGGCAACAGCTAGGAGCTGTCCAATATTTTGACTATTTATTTATTTATTTTATTTTATTTATTTCTTATTTCTATTCAGATGATTCGGTACTGGGCTCTGTCATGGATGTCAAAGTACTCTTGCCTTCAGAAGATTGTGAGGGGGCCAGGGTGTTCCACCTGTTCCAGGAGGAGGAGCTGGCAGTGTTGATCGCCAGGATCTCTTCGATCTTGAACTTGACCTGTGCTTCCAGCATGGAATCAGGAGCCGAAGGAACACCCACTACTGTCTTCCATTCCCGGATGAAATCACTGATACGATCCGGTCGGAGTGGGACTTTCATGATTTCTTGCCTAAAAGGTTAAGGGTGTGTAAGAAGATATCCTCTGGAGGAGGAGTGTCTTGTAGTTTGGCATTCCCAAGGTGGGTGCGCAGGTCATGGTGATGACCAGATGGACCACCTTAAGGAGTTTCTGGACCACAAGGTGGATTCATTGTTGAGGAGCCAGTTTGCTGTGGCAGCAGATATTCTGCAGCTGGCAGTATGTACCAGCCTTTTCTCCGGGAATGAGCAGGAAGTCAGTCCTTATATATGGGTCATGTCTGCACCGACAGAGCCCTTGCGGAAGTATTTCCCCAGCTTTCAAAGAAAGCCTTTGGGAGATGCCACCACGCATGCATGGTCACCTTACCGCCCAAGTGCCATCTTACTCAGTCTCCTTTTTTCCGTGGAGCCCTTCAGACATCTGTCTGTTTTCTCCCGGAAAATGTTGAATTTTTTTTCCCAGTTTCATACTCTCTCTGGTTGTGCACTGGTACTCTTCCCACTACCCAAGCCCACTGCCTCGGCATTGAGTCTTGGGTCCATATCTGTTTTATTCCTTTTGGCACCTTCGCACCCTTTTTCCAACTTGCAGCACTATGGGTCTTCGACCTCGCCAGGGTTTTTTTCCCCCCCCCAATGACTACCAGTGGCTTAAGAAGTGTGATCAGTGTAGGAAAATTGTCTCTTACCGATACACACGATTGCTGCCTATACTGCCTTGGGCCGGACCATGACTCTGCGGTCTGTGGTCTTTGTAAAAAGATGTCCACCAAGGCTCTTAAGAACCATCAGCAGTAGCACGAAAAGTTCTTTTCCCGGAGTTCCTGATGCTTCCAAAGACCAAGGCCCCTTCTGAAGCCTCGGACTCTCAGGGTGTCCCCACGGAACAGCATGGTTCTTCAGAAAGGGGGTATCCCTTGAGGGAACACAAGTATAATAAAAAGAAATCCTCAAAGGCAGCATCCTTGGATGGTTCCGGCAGGCTGGGTAAGCCCCGAGCCAGGTCCCGCAGTCCACGCCGCTCATCTGAGGGCTCGGAGCGGGAGCGGCCTACCATGGTCACTTGAAAGGAATTGGCCGAAGATCGGTCTTGGACACCTGAGGTGATCCTCGTTGAGGACTCCCCCCTCAGGGGAACCAGCGCTAGGCCCAAGTTCCTTGGTGCCTGCACCGAGGGCTGCGGAGCCATCTGCACTGGAGACCAGAATGGTGGCCACGGAACACAGCTTGTCTGCCTTCATGGACCAGAAACGGACGTTGATGTCCAGCACAGCCAGTTCCTGCACCCATTCCACAGGGCCCTTGATGTCGAGGACGTCCCCAGAGGCCCAGCCAATCCTCGAAGCTATACGGCACGAGTCGATCCTCAGCCGAGGTCTTGATCCTTGTCCCGTTTCACAGAACCGAGGTCTTCCCCGGCTAGCATGCATGACACCAGCTGCAGGGCCTCAGAGGGACTTGGACCGGGCTTGGGCCCAGAACCTCCGAGCTTCCTTCCCCTCTTCACTGACCTCTCAGAATGGGAGACTGAGGAAAAGGAGTCCCCCGACACCTGTCGCCACTGCGACATCCCCTCAGTCCTGTCCCCCTCTGAGTCTCAGTGCCGGTCCCTGCCCAAGGATATGACATTCCTCAACTTTGTGCAGGACATGTCAAAGGAGCTAGCATTCCCGACAGAATCGGAGGAGGACCCTCGGACGGAGGAACTCTAAATCCACTGAAGGAATCACTAATGGTGCCCATCCTACCCATCCTGGAACAGCTAATGCTCCACATGTGGGCAACAGTGGCGTCAGTGCCAATCATGAGCAAGCGGCTTATCTTGATGTATCGGGTCTGCTGGAGTCCAGGCTTCCAAAAGGCACAGCTGCTACATAACTCCATGGTGTTGGAGTCTGCCATGCATCAGCTGAAGAGCCAGATGATGCACTCTTAGGTGCCCCTGGGTAGGGAGGGTCACACCTTAGAGGCCCTCGGCAGAAAGTGCTACCATAGCTTGATGCTCTTTGGTTCGAACCAAGCTTATCAGCTGTACATGGGCATGTACCCGAGAAACCTGGCAAAAGAGCTCACCGGGTTCTCAGCTGGTCTCTCCAAGGACTTGCTAGAGCCATCCGTGAGTCCTCAAATTTCATGACTCGAGCAGCCTATGACAGCTTTGAATCAACAGCTAGAGTAGTGGCGGTGGGCATCGGTGCCCGGCACCAAACTTGTCTACAGTCTTCTGACCTCGAGCAATGGGTTCAGGACAAATTGGTTGATGTCCCATGCCAAGGGGAGAATCTCTTTGGCCAAACCCATGACGGAGAAGGCTGCCGAGTTGGAGACCGAACTCGTGACTTAGGACCAGACTCTCCAAAAAGACTGCTACCCTTCCCCAATGGATAGGCTTGGGTATAAAACCCTTTTACCCGAAGAAAGGGACTGCTTACAAAAACTACCCACATTTCCAAGCCTCCCCAGCAGGGGCAGCAGGCTAAGGGACAGGAGTATGGCCCTCATAAACAGAAGGCTCCCAAGCCCCAGGTGTCGGTTCTGGCCCAGCCCAGGGGGAGCTTTTGACTCCTTGGGTGCATAGTCTCTATACCACAAGGACAGCAGCCACAGGGAGATGTCTGATCTGCTATGCCTACAGGTGGCCAGCCATCACCAGCAATTTCCTGGGCACGTCAGGTGGTCAGGGAGGGCTACCTTCTCCACCTGGCACAGATACCTCCCTCCTTGCTTTTCAGGACCACAGATACCTCCCCCTTTCTTTCTGGGACTGCCCCCAGGTCTCCCTTTCACTGGGACCTCCTACTGCAGGAACTTGCAGGTCTTCTCGAGGTGAAGGCGGTTGAACCAGTACCCCAACATCTCAGGGGTGAGGGGTTCTACTCCAGCTATTTCCTTGTTCCAAAAAGGACAGGGGTCTACGGCCTATCCTAGATCTCTGGAACCTGAACAAGTTTTTGGTGAGGGAGAAGTTCAAGATGCTCTCCCTTGGAACATTGCTACCTTACTTCCAGCAGGGAGATTGGCTATACTCCTTGGATCTTGAAGGATGCTTATACCCACATTCTCATTCACCCCAGCCACAGGCAGTACCTTCACTTCATGGTGGGGGGAGGCCACTGCCAGTACTGGGTACTACCCTTTGGTCTGGCATCTGCTCCCACGGTCTTCACCAAATACCTGGCAGTAGTGGCTACGTACCTCCGGCTCCAAGGGGTATTCATCTTCCCCTCTCTGGATGACTGGCTATAAAAGGAGGCATGGCTGCTGAGGTGTGCAGCAAGCTACAGCTCATACCATCCATGTCCTGCAACATCTGGGGTTCGTGATAAACTACCCCAAGTCCCACCTCCTCCCGACACAATATCTGGAATTCATAGGGACAAAGCAGGACATTGTTCAGGCAAGGGCCTTCCTCCCCCTGTATCAGGCCGACCGTCTCAGGGAATTGACCGCAGATGTGCAGCACCATCCCTCAATGTTGGCCCGGTTTCTGCTGCGCATACTTGGCCACATGGCCTCCACGGTGCATGTCACTCTGGACGCCTGTCTGCACATGAGGGTTGCTCAATGGTGCCCTCGAGATCAGTGGATGTAGGTAACGGTCCACCTCCAAGACAGAGTCTCAGTGACCCACCAATTGGCAGACTCCCTGGCATGGCAAAATCTGCAACACCTCCAAGCAGGGATGCCCTTCCAAACCCTCTAAGGGTCCTCACAATGGCTGCCTCTCTGCTGGGTTGGGGAGCCCATTGCGAGGAACTTTGCACCCAGGACAGCTGGTCATAGGCCAAGAGCAACCAGCAAATCAACCTTTTGGAGCTTCGGACAATATATCTAGCCCTCCGAGCCTTTCACCACCATCTGAGGCTCCAGCAGGTGCTGATCCAAGCGGACAACCAAGTGGCAATATTTCTACGTGAACAAGCAAGGGGTCACGGGGTCTCTTACCCTTTGCCACGAGGTGATGACACTCTGCTCTTATGCAATTTGTCAAGGAATGCACCTACGGGCATTATATCTACCAGGCCAAGACAATGCCCTGGGGGACAAAGTGAGCAGGGTCCTGGGCCGTTGGAACCGCAGGGAAGCGATGTGGTCCATCAACTGCCTCAAGGCGAGGGCCATCAGGTTGGCTCTTTTGTGTTTCTGGCCCTAATCGAGGGCCGGGCAGTTCAAGTGTTAGAACATAACATAAGAACATAAGAAATGCCATGCTGGGTCAGACCAAGGTCCATCAAACCCAGTATCCTGTTTCAAACAGTGGCCAATCCAGCTCACAAGTACCTGGTAGGCTCCCCAAAAAGGACACAGGTTCTACAATGTTTGTCCTGCAGCAAGCAGTGGATTTCCCGGGTCCTCTTTAATAATTTTATTTATTTATTTTATTTAACAAGTTTTATATACCGCGTTATCATTTCAGTCAATGCGGTTTACATTGAAACTTAAACTTAGTAATGTACATTAAACAGGGACATTGATAACTTGGATTTTTCTGAGGCAATGGAGGGTTAAGTGACTTGCCAAAGGCCACAAGGAGTGCTAGTGGGAATTGAACCCTGTTCTCTGGTTTTTGGACCTATTCTCCAGGAACTTGTCCAAACCTTTTCTAAACCCAGCTACACTAAAGGTTTTGCTACATCCGCCGGTAACAAATTCCAGAGTTTGATTACACATTGAGTGAAAAAATATTTTTTCTTATTAGTCTTAAATGGGTTACATTGTAGCTTCATAGCATGTCCCCTAGCCTTTCTACTTTTTGATGGTATAAACAACTGATCTATGTTTACCCATTCCATTCCTTTCATTAATTTATAGACCTCTATCATATCTCCCATCAGCCATCCCTTTTCCAAGTTGAAGAGCCCTAAACCTTTTAAGCCTTTCCTAATAGGAGTATCCTTCTATCCCCTTTACCATTTGGTGGCTCTTCTCTGTACCTTTTCTAATTCTGCTATATCCTTTTTAAGATACGGCGGCCAGAATTGCACACAATATTCAAGGTGTGGTTATACCATGGAATGATACAGAGGCATTATAATATCTTTGATTTTATTCTCCATTCCTTTCTTTATGATTCCTAGCATTCTATTTGCTTTCTTGGCCGCCACTGCACACTGGGTGGAGGGTTTCAACATATTATTCACAACAACGCCTAAATCTTCCCTGTGTGGAACCTTGCACTGTACAACCATAGTTGGGGTTGTTCTTTCCTATGTGCCTAACTTTACGCTTGTCCACATTAAATTTCATCTGCCATTTGGACATCCAGTCTCCCAGTTTATCAAAGTCCTCTTACAATTTTTACACAATCCTCTTGCGTTTTAACAACTTTGAATAATTGTGTCATCTGCAAATTTGATCACCTCGCTCGTTATTCCTAATTTCCAGGTCATTTACGAATATGCGATAGGGGGAGCCCAGTACGAGGAACTTTGCACCCAGGGCAGCTGGTCACAGGCTGAGAGCAACCAGCAAATCAACCTTCTGGAGCTTTGGGCAATATATCTAGCCCTCCGAGCCTTTCGCCACCGTCTGAGGCACCAGCCGGTGCATAGATTCCTGGGGTACTCACTAGTCATCTTCCTGCATTGAGAAAATTGGCCATTTATCCCTACTCTCCGCTTTCTATCGACTTTTACATTTCTCCAAAAGTCTCTCACGAGGGACCTTGTCAAAGACTTTCTGAAAATCCAGATAAACTATATCAACCGGCTCACCTTTGTCTACCTGTTTATTCACATCTTCAAAACAAATATAACAGATTAAAAAGACAAAGACTTTCCTTGGCGGAATCCATGTTGGCTTTCTCCCATTAAACCCTGACTATCTACATGTTCGGTAATTTTATTCTTTATAATGGTTTCTACCATTTTGCCCAGTACTGATGTCTGGTTCACCGGTCTGTGTTTCTTAGGTCACCTGTGGAACCCTTTTAAAAATTGGCGTTATACTGGCCATTCTCTAGGTACTACAAATGATTTTAATGATATAATAACCTGGTATATGATGGCAGATAAAGACCAGTATGGTCCATCTAGTCTGCCCAGTAAGGTGGCTAGAGTGGTTGTAACTGCAGCTCCATGCAGATCACCCCGTCTATTAAAAGATAGTTAAGTTTGCTTTGATTTTCTCTTCTTGCTCTAAAGGGATCCACTGCGTCTGTCCCATGCCATTTTGAATTCCATCACCGTATTTGCCTCCATCACCTCTGTCGGGAGGGCATTCCAAGCATCCACCATCCTTTCAGTGAAAAAGTATTTTTTGATGTTGCATTTAAGTTACCGCCTTGCAGCTTCGTCATATGCCCTATAGTTTTACAGCTTCACCTTCTTTGAAAAAGGTTTGCTTGTTCATTGACACAGACCTTTAAATACTTAAAGGGTATCAAATCCCCTCCTCCCATCCCTCCTCTCTAGGGTATACATATTTAGGTCTTCAAGTCTCTTCTTTACATCTTCTGCCGCAGGCTCCAAATCATTTTGGTCATCTTCCTCTGAACCATTTCAAGTCTTTTTATATCCTTTTTGAGATACTTGGAGTATTGTGTTCAGTTTTGGAGACCATAAGGCCTTACCAACTGCTTGTGCAGGGGCATTAAATACTGCCTCCTTTCTGCTGGTTATTCCTTTCTGTATGGAGCCCAGCATTCTTCTGGCTTTGGCTACCGCCTTGTTGCATTATTTTGCCTCCTTGAGATCTTCACACACTAGCACTCCTAGGTCCCTCTCCTGGTCTGTGCACACCAATCTCTCTTCCGCTATCGCATACAATTCTTTTGGATTTTTGCATCACAAATGCATGATTCTGAACATCTTTGCATTAAATCTTAACTGCCAAGTATTAGACTATTCTTCCAGTGTTTTTAGACCTTTCCTCATGTTATCCATTCTGTTGCAAATATTCTTGTCATCTGCAAAAAGGCAGACTTCCATTCAGTCCTTCTGCAATATCACCCTCAAATACGTTAAATAATGCTGGTCTGAGGATCGATCCCTGAGAGACGTCACTATGCACTTTGCTTTCTTCTGAGTGAGTTCCGTTTATCATTACCTTCTATTGTCTGATTTCTGATCCAGTTCACCACCTTGGGACCTATCCCCAGGCTGCTCAGTTTATTGATGATAATCCTATGATAGTTCACAGATAGATTACTGATAGTAGGTCTGCAATCTCATATTTCAGTTCTTTCAACACCAGATGCATACCATCTGGTCCAGGTGATTTACTACTCTTCAGTTTATCAAATAGTTGTAATACATCTTCCCGGTTTATCAATTATTTCTTTCAGTTCTTCCAATGGATCACTTTTAAATGCCATTTCAGGCATGGGTAACTTCTCTATATCTTCTTCAGTAAAGACTGAAGCAAAGAATTCATTTAGTCTCTCTGCTATGGCCTTATCCTCCCTTAGCGACCCTTTTACCCCATGTCATTAAAGGGGCCAGCTGATTCTCACAAGTTTTTTCCTACGAATGTACTTGAAAATTTTTATTATGCATTTTTTTCAAATTCTCTCTTTGCCTGCCTTACCAGTGCCTTGCATCTAACTTGCCAGTGCTTATGTTTCTCATTTTTGTCATTTGGCTGCTTTTTCCGTTTCCTGAAATATGCTTTTTGACCACAGCAACCTCGCTGACCTCACCTTTAAACCTTGCTGGCAGTGATTTGGCCTTCCTTCCAGTTTTCTGATAATATGGAATACATCTGGTCTGGGCCTCCAAGAGAGTATTTTTAAACAACGCCCATGCTTGATTTAAATCTTTATCCTTTGCAGCTGCTCCTTTTAGATTTTTCTTAACTATTTTCCTCATTGTAACATAGTCTCCCTTTTGAAAGCTAAAATGTAGTGCTGTGGATTTCCTTGCCGTCCTGCTTCCACTTATTAAATCAAATGTGATCATGTTTGTTTGTTTATTTATTTATTTATTTAATTTGGCATTTCTTATATACTGCCTTTCAGTGTTATCAAGGTAGTTTACATTGAACACATCGATTTTACATAGAACAGCTTACATTATAACTATGTCTCATTCTAACAACAACTATTTATATTTGTAGTATAGGGTACTTAGTTTTGGTAGCATATGATGATGTGTTAGGGCTCATTGGTATTAGCTTTTTGAGTGTTAAGGTTTTGTGTCCAGTGTTGTACCAAAGTATTCAGTTAACAGGTGAGTTTTTAGCTTTTTCTGGAAGTCAGCGGTATCGTTAATTGATTGCCAAGTGACCCCAACACCCTCATCTCTTGCGCACGATCCTGTGTTCCACTAAGGACTAGGTCCAAAATAGCTTCTCCTCTTGTTGGTTCATGATCCAGCTGCTCCAAGAAACAGTCATTTATTTCATCTAGAAACTTTATCTCCATTGCATGTCCTGCTGAGACACTGACCCAATCCATACTGGGGTAATTGAAATCACCCATTATTATTGTGTTGTAACTATTGTTAGCTTCCCTGATTTCTCTTAGCGTTTCGTTATCCATCTGTTCATTCTGGCCAGGCGATTGGTAGTACACCCTCCACTGCCATTGCCTTCCCCTTTTTACATGCAATTTCTATCCTTAGATATTCTACAGTGTATTTTGTTTCATGCAAAACTTTATTCCTTTGTGACTCAATGCCCTCTCTTACATAGACTGCAACCCCTCCACCAATTTGATCTATCCTATCATTGCGATAAAGTTGTACTCAGGTATCACAGTGTCCCATTGATTGTCCTTCCTACACCAGGTCTCTGATATGTCAATTATATCTAACCTTTCATTTAGTGCTATATATTCTAGCTCTCCCATCTTATTTTTTTAGACTTCTGTCATTTGCATACAGGCATTTTAGAGGTTGTATTTTATTCATATTTATCTGGTTATCAGTTTGATAGGAGTAATGTGGGATCTTTCAGCTCTATTCTAAATGGCATCTGGGCTACTTTTATCTTTATTAGAACCTCTCTGTCAGGATGCCCTAACTTTCCTGGTTTGCTAGTATCCTTCAAGGATACATCCTTCTGGACCATGCCCTCTTGGGAGCTTTCCCCTATTATCTAGTTTAAAAGCTGCTCTATCTCCTTTTTGAAGGTTAATGGCAGCAGCCTGGTTCCATCCCTTGTAAGGTGGAGCCCATGCCTTTGGTAAAGCCCTTCCCTTCCCCAGAATGTGGCAGGTTACTAAGGAATCTAAAGCTCTCTTTGCACCATCATCTCATCCATTCATTGAGCCTCCGGAGCTCTGCCTGCCTTTTGGGTCCTGCACATGGAACGGAAAGCATTTCAGAGAATGCTACTCTGAAAGTTCTGGATTTCAACTTCATACCTAAAAGCTTAAATCTGGTCCCCAGAACCTCCCTCCCATATTTTCCTATGTCATTGGCACCAACATGTGCCAAGACAGCAGACTCCTACCCAGCACTATCTAAAGTTTTGCCTTGATTGCGTGTGAGATCCGCTAACTTTGCACCAGGCAGGCATGTTACTAGGTGATCCTCACTTCCACCAGCCACCCAGCTATCTACATGCCTAATGATCGAATTGCCAGCTATAATGGCCGTCCTAACCCTTCCCTCCTGGACACATTTATTTATTTATTTTATTTATATTCTCTTATATATCGCGCTATTCTGCATCAGTGCGGTTTACATTGAACAAACTGAAATTACATTGAACAGGGCATTATAATTTGGAGATAACTATTTTACAGGGAACATGGGCTATGGGAGGGTTAAGTGGCTTGCCCAAGACCACAAGGAGCACCTGTGGGACTAGAAACCCCAGTCCTTCTGGCCCAAGGTTGCTGTCCTCTAGTGGGATTTGAACCCCCGACCTTCCAGCCTGAAGTATCTTGCCCCAACCACTAGGCCATTCCTCCACTCCATGTCCCTGGAGAAAGTTCCTCAGTGTCAAAGGGTTTTACATCACCTGGAAGACAGGTTGTAGCTACAGGATTACTTCCTGCCACACCAGAATGATGCTCTCCTTTCACATGTCCTCTCTCCTCCACAGCGCACTACTTTAAAGGATTTGATGCTCAAGACGTTCATCTTGGTTCCGATTTGTTCTGCAAGGCAGATTTCCAAGCTGCAGGCTTTGTCTTGCCAAGATCCTTATCTGTTTTTTCAAAGAAGGCTGTTTTATATTCGGCCTGTGCCTTCCTTCTTATCTAAGGTGTCTTCTATCTTTCACTTGAACTAGGTGGTCTGCCTGCTCTCCTTCTCGAAGGAGCATTGTCTTTGAAGGATAAGGATCTTCGCTTTATGGATGTCCAGAGGGTGTTGCAGTACTTAGAGATTATGAATTCCTTTTGTAAGCCCAGCCATCTTTTTGTGTTTGCTGCGCAAGGGTGACACGGCCGCTATGTTGCTTTTGGGGTACTGGATTAAAGAGGCCATGGCTTCGGTGTATCTGTTGCGGAACCAGCCGTTTCCAGAGGGTTTGCATGCATATTCTACCCAAGCACAAACTTCCTCGTGGTCAGAGCGGAACTCTCTAGCCCCTGCAAACATTTGTCGGGCAGCAATGTGGGCATCATTTTCCAATTTTGTCAAGCATTATCACTTGGCTTTCCACGTGCTGTCAGATAAGGTATTGGCTCAAGGGTTTTGCGAGCTGCTGTGTCGTCTTCCCACTCAGTGGAGTTGTAGCTTTGGTACATCCCATTTGTCTGGACTGATATAGCAGGACGATATGGAAGGTGACATTTTACTTACCAGTTAATGTCCTTTCCTTGAGTCTTGCTAGACCAGTCTAGGGCCCGTCCCTAAAGCTGTATTTGCTCTGTTCTGCTGCTTTTCTACTGACAGCCTTCTTTTTATGCTTACCTGAACACAATTGTCTACTGTTGATTACTCATTGTTGCCCGTAAGGCTATGAGAGGCTTGCTATGTTTTTCCCATATGCTTTGGGACGAATACTGAGGAAGGCTGAGGCGAGTAGAGGCATGGGAATGATGTCATTGAAACTTGGAGTTTTCATTTGTTCTTTGTCTCCACCAATCTGCTGGTAGGGGAACACAACACACTTGTCTGGACTGGTCTAACAGGGCTCAAGGAAAGGGCATTAACTAGTAAGTAAAATGTCAACTTTATTAAGATAACTCCTTTGATTAGTTTTTGCTTTCCCTACTAAATATTGCCCCCCCCCCCCCCCGCCTGGATATCTTCTGTCCTCAAATCTCACCCGCTGTGTAATTGGCAAACCTACTCCTCCCTTCTTCTGTTCTAGATTATGGACTGAAAATCTCTTAAAATATTTTGTATGTGTAAACCAGGAGCTTCTGGGTCGCCAGGAGTCAGGACTGACTCAAAGGCACACATTGCATTTATTTTATTTATTTATTGTTTTTCTATACTGCACTATTCGGCATCAGCGCGGTTTACAAGGAACAGGTTTGTACAATGTAGAACGCTCAGACATTGAACTTACATATAACAGGGAATTTAAACATGGATAACATGTTAACTTTATACACTATGTACAAAAAGGGTTTTTGATACAAGCCCTATAAGGGATGAATAAACGTAGTGAAAAGTTATCATTGGAGATTGGTTAGGCGGCATGGTTTGAGAGACTGTTGGTTCGTGTGATGGAGTTATGGAAGTGTTGAAGAAATAGATGGTGTTTGAGGGCTTTTCTGAACTGGGGGAGATTGTTTATGGACCGGATTTCTGCTGGGAGAGAGTTCCAGCAGGAGGGGGCAAACAGGGCAAAGGCATGCTTTCTCGTAGATACGTTGCATTTTGTGATGGCTTTTGGTAGGAGGATGGTATTGCAGGACATGGCCCTTCTTAATCTGTTGTCTGGGGTGGGTTGTATCAGGTCTGACAATGAGGTTGAGGTGATTCTGTTAACTGCTTTAAACGTCATGGTTAGGACCTTAAATGTGATCCTGTACTGCACGGGGAGCCAGTGTATGCTCTTCAGAATAGGGGTGATATGGTCCCTTCTAGATGATCCATAGAGGGTCCTTGCTGCGGTGTTCATCGCTAGCTGCAAGGGATTTGTCGAGCTCTTTGGGAGGCCAAGTAGGATAGCGTTGGCGTAGTCGAAGTGGGGCATTATTATGGCCTGGAAGACTGTTTGGAAGTCATTTGGTTCTAGTGTGTTTTTCATGAGGCGTAGTGTCCGTATTTTATGGTAGATTGTCCTGACAGTATTGTCTATATGGGCATGCATGTCCAGGCGCTGGTCCAGTGTTACGCCTAAGTATCTGATCGTTGTCTTGGAGATGAGTTCTGCATTGCTCACCTTGATTGATGAGGGGGGGGGGGGGTGAATGACTGGTCTCTTCATCTTGACAAAGCATGCAGAGCATTGCAAGCAGTCTCTTCCTTGTTCCAGCCACACAAGTGCATTATCTGGATCATACAGATTTTTGCTTTAAGCTGCTTCATTTCCTTAAGTAGACAAAAATCACCAAAAAAACCCCAAAAAGTAACACTTATATTTTTGTTGGATACTACCGAAAAAGGCATACACTTTACATTTCATGCCTTTCTTTCAGTTGTGTCCTTTTTAATTAAACTTTTAAAAGTTAGAGGTACTTAGCTTAGCAAAACCATATCTTCTTGCAGTCAATCTCTTCAAAATCAAGTAGAAGATAAACAGCAGTTAATCTCCTCGCACGACGTGCACGTTTCGGGACCGGTGCCCCTGTATCAAGTGCCAACAGAGATAGATCTCCAGTATCACAAATGCTGTCTTCCAAGTTTTTCTCAACCGCAAGCTTTTTTAACCGTCACTAAACGCTGTGAATCACTCAACAGCTGATTCCTTTAAAGGGCTAAAACTTGTTTGCAATTGGCTATTGCATAACTTTCAATCAGAACCTCAGCCAATAGGAAAAAAGGGGGTATCCCACTGTGAAAGGGAATCCCAATTCCAATTGGCTAACCTCAAATGAGACTGGACCACTCAATTTCCTTATTGAGACCCAGAGGATGTACTGTTTTAAGTCGATAAATCCACCGTTGCTCACAAAATTGAAGCTTGCCCACCCGATCTCCTCCCCTAGGATCAGGGGGAACATGGTCAATAATAGACCAATGTAGATCTGAAAAAGCATGATCATATTGTAAGCAGTGACCTACAATTGGGGCTGTTTCAATTTTACACCTCAGCCGTGATGCATATTCATTCAACCGTGTCTTAGCCATCTGAGTTGTCCGGCCGACATACACCAGGGGACATGAACATTGTATGATATAAACCACAAAAGATGATGTGCAGTCAGTCTCCCATCGTCGTTTAATCATTTGGCCAGTTGAAGGGTGTAGCCAGGTTAACCCCGTCATTGAAGTAGCACAATGTAGGCAACTTCCACAAATAGTATGTCCTTGATGTGATAAGGAGGGGACAGAAGATCTGTCCTCCTCAGTCGTTGTTCGAACCAGTAAGTCCCCCAAATTAGCGCCACGAGTAAAGGCCACCATGAGAGGTTTTTGGAAACAGGAATGTAAAGATAAAATGGACCAGTGTTTCTTAAGAATAGATACTATAGTCGCACTCGACGTCATATATGGTAAAATGCCAACCACAGATTGTAAAGACGTATCAAGAGCATTTGACCGCAAGTCCCCCAATATCCATTCTCTGTGTACATGCAGAGCTCGACGATATGCTTGGTTAATAACTGTAACCGGGTAACCTCGATTATAAAGACGACTCCGCAAATCCGCTGCTTGAAACTTAAAATCTGCCAGAGATGAACAAATTCGATGCAAGTGTAAAAACTGCCTGAAAGGGAGACCTCTCCGTAAAGGGCGCGGATGAAAACTCTGAAAACTGAGCAAGCTGTTACGTTGCACCGGCTTTCGGTATAAAGTAGTCCGAAAATGATCCGTTTCCTTAATAATGGTGACATCTAAAAAATCTATATGATCAGCCGCTATGTGTGCAGTGAAAGTAATATTAGGCTTAAGATGGTTCAGCCAGTGCAAGAATTCTTGTAGCAGTAACAGAGAACCGGTCCATAAGAAAAACACATCATCTAAAAACCGTTTCCAAAATGGAATGTATTGAAAATATCCCGAAACATACAGGTGTTTTTCTTCAAAAGCAGCCATATATAATGTGGAAATGGACGGTGCCACTGTTGCCCCCATGGCAATACCATAGATTTGTTGGTAAAAAACTCCCTGCGATAAAAAATAATTCCTGGTAAGAACTAATGTGATCAAATCACACAAAAATGGACGAGGGAGCCTAGGGGGTGCAAACGTGAACAGAGTTGTCAATAGATCCAATGCTTCAACTTGATTGATGTTTGTGTACAAGGCAGTTACATCTAATGTTACCATGTGGAACTGCCACGTTGAGATATCCAACGCTAACAACTGCTGAAGAAAATGCGATGAATCCCGCACAAAAGACTTAACTAATGCTGCTTCCTTTTGAAGAAACACATCACAAAATTCACAGCGTTTAGTGACGGTTAAAAAAGCTTGCGGTTGAGAAAAACTTGGAAGACAGCATTTGTGATATTGGAGATCTATCTCTGTTGGCACTTGATACAGGGGCACCCGTCCCGAAACGTGCACGTCGTGCGAGGAGATTAACTGCTGTTTATCTTCTACTTGATTTTGAAGAGATTGACTGCAAGAAGATATGGTTTTGCTAAGCTAAGTACCTCTAACTTTTAAAAGTTTAATTAAAAAGGACACAACTGAAAGAAAGGCATGAAATGTAAAGTGTATGCCTTTTTCGGTAGTATCCGACAAAAATATAAGTGTTACTTTTTGGGTTTTTTTTGGTGATTTTTGTCTGCTTGCTGGTTATTTATCACCGAATTGGGTTTATTTTTGGTTTCATTTCCTTAAGTAGCATTTGTCTCTTGGATGGAGAATTTAACCCCTTTATTTTATATTCAGGTAGCAGTCTTTTAAAGCCAGCTCACCCCCTTGTCCAAACCCTTCCCAACCCCCCCCCCCTGTCCAAACCCTTCCTAACCCCCCCCCCCCAAATCTCACCCTACCCCTACCCCTTCCCCTTCCCCTTCCTATTTTCCCGCTCTCCCAGTTCCCACTTCCACAGATACACCAGGAAAGTGAGCTCAATGGCCAGATGGGCACTGTGGTCTACACACATACCCAGTATATCCATACACCCATTCACAAATACCCCTTCCGCCCCCACACATTCATCCTTCCCTTATATACTATACTCCCTCATCAGCTTCATAAGATTAAAACTGCTGTCCAGTAAATGGCAGTGGCTTCTGATAATGATATCCATCAACTAGAATTTCTCACATTAACCACTCTTGCTCTTTTCCTTAGATCACTCAGGTTTCCATTACTTCTTTGCTATGGTTGCTGTCCCCTTCTTGCGGATTGTGCAAGTATGCCTGCTGAATATCTCTGCAGTCTCTTATCCACCTCTGGGACACGCTGCCATCACAGGATGTTCTTGTTGTCCTTAGACTTGGCTTCTTTGCTTCCTCAGGTAGATTTTTTTGGTTCCCTCTTTCAGCACTTCCCATGCCTCTTCTGGTGATTTCACTAACTTAGCCTTCCCTTTAATAATAAAAAGCATTGCAAATGGGAATAGCTAGCAGTACCTGGTAATCTCATTTTTGAGGTGCCTAAGCACCTCTCTCATTTCTCTATACCTTTGCAGAATAATTGCTTATAGATTTTAGAAAATCTCAATCTTATGCTGTTTCTATTCAGATTGTCTTTTGTACCTTGCTTGAGCCCAATCCTGCTGGAATTCTGCACACACAATTAAAAATTCTGTGGTAAAAGGACTGAATTATGCAAAATTCTGCATGCTTTGTCAAGATGCCAAAGCATGTTGTTTTTGTGTGGTGATTATTTTATTTCTGTATAATATTTTATCTCCAGGAACAAGCAGGAATGTGGTCTTCACATATGGGTATCGTCGGTACCGACGGAGCCTGTATGGGAACGCTCCCCAGCGTCCAATAGGAAAGCTTTTGGGAGCATCTCACAGCGCCTGCGTGCTGCCTTCCCGCCTTTCCCAACTGTTCCTCTCCAGTTTTTTGTTTTCTGCGGAGCCGACAGATCGCACATCCTGTCATCGCAGAAAATTCCATTCTTATACTTCTTTTTTCTGGTCCCGTCTGCCTTCCCTTGACGCTATACCAGTACCGCCGATTCTTCTTTTCTTTCTTTTTTTAAAAAAAACCTTAGTTTCTGGAGTCTTTCCTTCAGTAACTTTCTTCTGTGGTGCTAGGCGCCATTTTGGGCACTAGGCCCAATTTTTTTCCTTAAACATGGAAAACCCTGCTCCGGGTTTTAAAAAATGTCCTAAGTGTGGCGGTACCATCTCCATTACCGACACTCATGAGTGGTGCCTCAAGTGTTTAGGTCCTGACCACTCTATTTCAGAGTGCCTCGCCTGTGGAATGATGTCGAAAAGGGGCCGGCAAAACTGAGCTGCTAAACTTAGCACACTTTTTCCCTCGATGCGGCGTCCGTGGCATCGACGTCCTCCCGGGCTTCATCATCCTCCCGGGCTTCATCGTCCTCCCATGGATCTCAGGTAACTAAACATAAATCTAGCCGGTCCTCAAAGGGTAGATCTCCTTCTTAGCATCAAGATGCCTCTGGTATTGCCCTTGGGGGATTTTCACCAGCAGAATTGCCCTGGCGGGAGGCTTCGGCTTCCAAAGCATTAACGGGGCTCCAGGATGTTCTCGAGGCCTCAACCTCGGCAGAACTACTGGTGCCATGCTCTGGGGTTCCAGCCGCTTCAACTGGCACCAATATCCAAGCATCGGCAGCGTCGATAGACCAGAGATTCTTGACTATTGAACGCAGTCTGGCGGCTCTTCTCACGGCCTCGATGCCCCTGAAACCGCTTCAGACACTTCAACTGGTACCGGCACCGACTGAATCAACATTGGCAGGTATACCCCCGGGACCGAGTCATGCGTCTCTATCCGGCATCGACAAGTCGGTACCGGACTACTCTGATACCAACTTTGATCGGTACCAGTACCGTGCTTTGCACGATCACCGGGATCGGAGATACTTTGAATCCTCGGATGAGTCTGAAGACTCCGAAGACTCTGCCGATACCAGAGTACTTCTTCCTGAGGATTCCTCTTCTCCTCAGCGTAGGATGTCTCCACCAGAGGATATGTCCTTTCAGAATTTTATCCGAGATGTGGCCAGAGGTCTTTCCATCACAGTGGCTCCTGTAAAAGAACCTAGGGCAAAGGAATTAGAAATCCTTCAGTACCCTAAAGCTCCCAAGGAGGCAGCTACCTTACCTGTTCATGAGATCTTGCATGATCTTATGTTAAGGATGTGGGAAACACATCTAATCACATCTCCTCATTCCCGAAGACGCGACACCATGTATCAAGTTCCTCCTTGTCCTGGGTTTCAAAAGATTCAATTACCACACCATTCCATGGTGGTGGAATCAGCCATGAGACGGATGAAGAGTGGTAAAAAGGCATGCACCTAATCCTCCGGGATGTGAGTGTAGAACTCTTGACACCTTTGGATGTCAATCCTTCCAGGCTTCCATGCTTTCTGCTAGGATCAGTTCCTATATCTTGTATATGGGAATGTTCCTTAAGGAAGTCACAGGAGACTTAGAGCTTATGAGCCCTCTTCTTCCTGATGATAAAAGGCAAGATTATCTTACTCTTGTTAAACATGCTCAGGATGTTTCCAAGTTTGTGAATCGTGCAGCCTTTGACTGCTTTGAATGCATAAGCAGAACCTCTGCTATTGCCATAGGTGCACGTAGGATTGCCTGGCTCCTGGCATCTGATTTGGAAATCTGGGTACAGGGCAAATTGGAAAATATACCTTGCACAGGAGAGAATCTCTTTGGAAAGAATTGGCAGGAAAAAGCTAATAAGATAGTTGCTGAAAATATCACTTTGGATAGATTGTCCAAATCTAGAGCTGATCCTGCGAGGAAAAGATCCTCTAAGAAACCATTCTTCAACAAGAAGTTGTTTTATTCCTCCTTTACCCAGCAAGGACATCGTCCAGGTCCAGTCTGCCCAAAAGGGACAGCAACAGCAATCTAGGCAACAAAGGAAGCCAAAGGCTGCTAAGCCTCAACCGGCTCAGCAGACTCAGCCTCCACAGGTGCTTTGACTCCTGTCTAGAGTACTTTGCCTTCCTGGCCTGAACGGACCAGAACCCTCCACCATCCCGGAAAGTTATGTCATTTTGCCCCCAGATGGAGTCAGATAACAGCAGAAAATTGGACTCTGTCCATTGTATGAGAGGGGTACAAACTTCATTTCCTCAGCATGCCCCCTCCTACAATAGTAAGACAGTTCAATTCTCAGATCTCTCTCAACGACCGGTTAGGTCAAGAAGTCACAATGCTCCTTGCTCAAGGAGCAATAGAAGAGGTACCCATTCCCAACGGGGTACAGGGTTCTACTCTCCCTATTTCCTTATTCCAAAGAAAACAGGAGGACACAGACCCATTCTAGACCTCAGAGAATTGAGCAAATTCCTGTTCAGAGAGAAGTTCAAAATGATTTCTCTAGGAACTCTGCTGCCATACCTTCGGAGTCAGGATTGACTTTGTTCTCTAGATCTCAAGGATGCATGCACTCATCTTCTCATCCATCCAAGTCACAGGAAGTTCCTTCGATTCCTGTTTCAAGGAAAGCACTACCAATACAGGGTTCTTCCTTTTGGCCTGGCTTCTGCACCAAGAGTGTTCACAAAATGCATGGCCGTGGTAGCAGCATTTCTCCGCACCCTGGGAATATTCGTCTTCCCTTACTTAGGCGACTGACTCATTCGAGCCCCTTCAGAGACAGAAGCCATTTTGCTCTGTCTCTCACAATGCGTGTCCTTCAGTATTTGGGACTTGTCATAAACTTCCCAAAATCCAACCTTGCTCCCACTCAATCCATAGAATTTATAGGAGCTCATCTGGATACCAGACAGACAAGGGCCTTCCTTCCACAGCCCCGCTGTCTTCACATTGTACAATTAGCTTCCCAAGCAGTGCTCAAACCTCATCTCACTGCTCGGGAAATGTTACAGTTGCTAGGCCACATGGCATCCACCATGCATGTGTTTCCTTATGCTCGCCTCCATATGAGGGCAGCCCAATGGACCTTATCCACTCAGTGGACTCAGGCATCAGGTTGCCTGTCAGGCAAAATAGCAAAATCAGATCATCTTATTTTGTCCCTCCAATGGTGGCAGTCACCCAGAAACCTTCTGGTGGGGTCTAACAGATGCTTCACAGGTGAGTTGGGGAGCCCACCTGCACGACCTCTCTACCCCAGGGTCCCTGGACTCCACAGGAGGCCTGTCTTGATATCAACCTCCTGGAGCTCAGAGCAATTTTCCTTGCTCTTCAAGTGTTTCACACCCAGCTCAGCTACAAGACAGTCCTAGTTCAAACGGACAATCAGGTAGCCATGTTTCATATGAACAAGCAGGGCGGAACAGGCTCTCTGTCGCTATGCAACAAAGCTTTGCGACTATGGGCCCTCGCCAGAGAGCATTAGATTAATCTCTTTGCGGTGTATCTTCCAGGCATTCAAAACTCTTGGGCAGACAAACTCAGTAGAGTTCTGCTTCCACATGAATGGTCTCTCCATGCAGACCAGATGGCCCAAAGTTTTCAAATTTGAGGAACCCCGGACAGAGACCTCTTTGCAAGTCCGCTGAATGCCAAACTTCCCCGGTTCTGTTCCAGAATTCCTACTCGAGGTTGTCAGGCCAGGGATGCTTTCTTCCTTCACTGGAGTCAGGACTTCCTGTATGCCTTCCCACCCATTCCCCTAATTCACAAAATCCTGTTCAAGCTTCAGAGAGACAGAGGTCATATGGTTCTCATAGCTCCACATTGGCCACGGCAACCGTGGTACCCTCTGCTCCTATATCTCTCTCAAGCTCCACCTCTGGAGTTAGGATCTGCTCCGGATCTTCTCTCACAAGAGGACGGGATGCTGTGGCATCCCAATTCCCAGTCTCTGCATCTCAATGCCTGGTTGCTGAAAGCCTAGAACTTCAGGATCTTAACCTTTCCCAGCAGGTAAAGGATATCCTTCATGCTTCCAGGAAACCCTCCACAAGGTGCTCTTAGCAATTTAAGTGGAAGAGGTTTACCATATGGTGCTCGCAGTAGGATCTTAACCCTCTTGCGATACTTCTGGAATCATTACTGGAGTATCTCCTTCATTTGTCAAATGCAGGGCTTAAGACCAATTCAGTGAGAGTCCATTTGAGTGCTATTGCAGCTTCTTTCAAGCCTCTAAATGGACAGCCTATTTCCCCTCATCCTCTCATAGCGAGATTTATGAGAGTCCGTCTTTTAACAAAGCCTCCCATTAAGCCACCACCGGTGGCATGGGACTTGAATCTGGTACTTGGGCAGCTCATGAAACCGCCCTTTGAACCATTAGCCACTACCTCTTTGAAATTCCTTTCCTGGAAGGTTATCTTCCTCATTGCAATCACATCAGCATGTTTCATCAGTGAACTGCAAGTGTTAGTGGCTGATCCTCCTTATACAAGTTTCCACCATGATAAAGTAGTTCTTAGGACTCATCCACACTTTATGCCAAAGGTGGTTTCGCCTTTTCATTTAAACCAAGCAGTTTACCTTCCTGTATTATTTCTGAGGCCTCACGCCTCCAGTGCAGAAAGGAACATTCATACTTCAGAATGTAAAAGAGCTTTGGCCTTTTACTTGCAAAGGACAAAGTAATGTAGAAAATCCTCTCAACTCTGTTGCTTTTGATCCTAGTCATTTGGGACTTCCTGTCTCCAAAAGGACACTGTCCAACTGGATTGCACAGTGTATATCTTTTGCCTATGAGAGTAAGAGCCTTTCTCTTGAAGGCCATGTCACAGCTCACATTGTGAGAGCCATGGCAGCCTCAATGGCTAATCTTTACTCTGTGTCTATCAACGACATCTGTCGAGCAGCTACTTGGACTTCGGTACATTTATTTATTTATTTATTTATTTATTTAGACAGTTTTGTATACCGCCTTATCCTTCAATCAAAGCGGTCACAACACAAGTGGGGGATACATTTAACATGCGGGGATATGAGACACACACACTAATACTTACAGGGAACATGGGCAATGGAGGGTTAAGTGGCTTGCCCAAGACCACAAGGAGCACCTGTGGGACTAGAAACCCCAGTCCTTCCGGCCCAAGGTTGCTGTCCTCTAGTGGGATTTGAACCCCTGACCTTCCGGCCTGAAGTACCTTGCCCAAACCACTAGGCTACTCCATACCTTCACAACCCATTACTGCTTAGACAAGGACTCCCGCCGGGATGCCTTGTTTGGTCAGGCTGTTCTTCAACATCTGTTCCAGACTTAATCAACTCCTACCCACCATCCCTGGTAGGATGCCAGAGATCCATGGGGGGAAGTGGAGCCCTTTCACAAGGGCACACAACTTTCTGGGGCCATCTCCCTGGCATCTGCAGCTAGGGAGTCCCCATATGTGAAGACTACATTCCTGCTTGTTCTTGGAGATAGCATAGTTACTCACCTGTAACAGGTGGATCTCCGGGAACAGCAGGAGTTTAGTCTTCACAACCCGCCCACCTCCCTTAGGAGTTGTATCTCTCTCTCTCTCTTTCCCTCTCTCTCTTGTCTCAGCTATAAACTCATCTGGAGAGGGACAGTTGGGAAAGGCGGGAAGGCAGCACGCAGCCGCTGTGGGATGCTCCCAAAAGCTTTCCTATTGGACGCTGGAGAGCGTTGCCGCGCAGGCTCCATCAGTACCGACGATACCCATATGTGAAGACTAAATTCCTGCTGTTCCCGGAGATCACCTGTTACAGGTGAGTAACTATGCTGAATTAGCAGAAAAAAAATGGAAAAGTTTGAATTACTGTGTGCAGAATTTCAGCAAGAATAAACTTTGCAGGCAGGCTATAATGTCATAAGGCTGTTTATCCCTTCTTGGCCTCGCTTCAGTGGACTCTATCCACCTTAGTGGTTTTTGCATTCTCTCCCAAAAACTCCCTGCACAGTTCTTACACTACTGTAGTACAGTTGGAGAATTATTCTAACCCAGGAATGTCCCTGATCCGGATATTATTTCTCCTAGACTTATTTTCTAGATCTTGGTCCTCTCAGTTCAGTCCTTATGCTGCTTTATTGACCACCAACCTTAGAGCTTGTGGTCATTTTACTACGTGACGACATTTCCATCTCCAGGAGCACGCAGGAATGTAGTCTTCACATATGGGTATCGTCGGTACCGACAGAGCCTGCATGGGAATGCTCCCCAGCGTCCAATAGGAAAGCTTTTGGGAGCAACCCACAGCGCCTGCGTGCTGCCTTCCCGCCTTTCCCAACTGTCCCTCTCCAGTTCTTCATTTTCCGTGGAGCTGACAGGTCGCACATCCTGTCGCCGCAGAAAATAATTCCCTTCTATTCTTCTTTTTTGTGGTCGTGTCTGCCTTCCTTCGACGCTACACTGGTACCGCCGGTTCTTCTTTCTTTTTTTCAAAAAAAAAAAAAAAAAAAAGCAACAGCTTTTCTTCTGGAGTCTTTTCCAGCTTTTTTCCTCCTCAGGTGCCACGCGCCATTTTGGGCACTAGGCCCAATTTTCCTTTAAAATGGAAAAACCCGCTTCGGGTTTTAAAAAGTGTTGCAAGTGTGCGGTATCATTTCCGTCACCAACACCCATGAGTAGTGCCTCAGATGTTTAGGTCCTGACCACTCTATTTTGGAGTGTGTTGCCTTTGGGATGATGTGGAAGAGGGGCCGGCAGAACCGAGCTGCTAAACTTAGCACCCTTTTTACCTCCGATGCAGCCTCTGTGGCATCGACGTCTTCCAGAAACACAAGGAGGAGCAGGCCTCCTGCAAGCAATATAAGACGACACAAGGAGCAGGAGACGTTGGATGAACAGTTGAGTCTTTATTTGATAGGGACCCCAACGCGTTTCGGCAACGCCTTCCTCAGGGGGATTACAACTTGAACAAACATTAAAACAAAAATAAGAACAATTAAAAACAAATAAAAGCAATAGGCATGATGTTAAATATATATACAAAACTTAAAAATTAACCACATAAAATGCTCTATATAATAAGACAGTTAAAGCAACACGGACAAACGTAGGGCTGAAGAACACAACATAAATAATTAAAATATAAATGAGTTAAAATATACTAATCATCACTATAATTGAACAAATGTAACTTAAAAACAGAAAAAACAAGTGAGAAACAAAAAATATTTTATATAAATATAATAGTAATAAATAAATAAATATATACTACCATGTCTATAATATAGCAGATAACGTAGAAATAATACACCATGTAGACTCATGACAGTTGAAAGAAGAAGAGAATAATGTGTGACAAATAGAGGAATATTAATGTATGAAGTGGATAAAACAAAATGGTATACTATTGTATAATTAAATACATTAAAATACTTCATGAAGTTCTCACATAAAAGGGGAGGTAATACTTATGGACCGTTTAGAATTAGTATTTTATCATCTTTATAGTTTTAAAACACAACGGGTTCGTTGACGACTGCCGTTCTCATTCAACAGATAAATACGATGAACGTTGCTGTAGTCTAGTGCTCATGCTTCTGATTTGTTCTACATTATTTTCAAAAAGTCTGGTCCTTAGAACAATTTTTTAAATCTCCCCCCCCTTTTTTAACCTTTTTTAACCTTATTTATATGTGGCCAAATATGTGTCAAATTCCATCAGTGGGTATTTTAATGTATTTAATTATACAATAGTATACCATTTTGTTTTATCCACTTCATACATTAATATTCCTCTATTTGTCACACATTATTCTCTTCTTCTTTCAACTGTCATGAGTCTACATGGTGTATTATTTCTACGTTATCTGCTATATTATAGACATGGTTGTATATATTTATTTATTTATTACTATTATATTTATATAAAATATTTTTTGTTTCTCACTTGTTTTTTCTGTTTTTAAGTTACATTTGTTCAATTATAGTGATGATTAGTATATTTTAACTCATTTATATTTTAATTATTTATGTTGTGTTCTTCAGCCCTACGTTTGTCCGTGTTGCTTTAACTGTCTTATTATATAGAGCATTTTATGTGGTTAATTTTTAAGTTTTGTATATATATTTAACATCATGCCTATTGCTTTTATTTGTTTTTAATTGTTCTTATTTTTGTTTTAATGTTTGTTCAAGTTGTAATCCCCCTGAGGAAGGCGTTGCCGAAACGCGTTGGGGTCCCTATCAAATAAAGACTCAACTGTTCATCCAACGTCTCCTGCTCCTTGTGTCGTCATCGACGTCTTCCAGGGCTTCGTCTTCCTCCCATGGATCTCAGGTAACTAGACATAAATCTAGTCGGTCCTCAAAGGGTAGATCTCCCTCTAAGCATCGAGATGACTCTGGCATTGCCCTTGAGGGACTTTCACTGGCAAAATTGCCCCGGTGGGAGGTTTCGGCTTCCAAAGCATTAACGGGGCTCCAGGATGTTCTCGAGGCTTCAACCTCGGCAGAACTACTGGTGCCATGCTCTGGAGTACCAGCTGCTTCATCCAGTATGGATACCCAAGCATCGGCAGTGTTGATAGACCAGAGATTCTTGGCTATTGAATGCAGTCTGGCGGCTCTTCTCATGGCCTCGATGCCCTTGAAAACGCTTCAGACAATTCAGCTGGCACCGACTCTGGTACTGGTATCAACTATATCGACATCGGCAGGTATTCTACCGGGACCGAGTCATGCTTATCCATCCGGTATCAGAAGTCGGTACCGGACCCCTCCGATGCCGACTTCGATCGGTACCAGTACCGTGCCTTACACGATCACCTTGATCGGAGGTACTTTGAATCCTTGGATGAGTGTGAAGACTCTGAAAGCTCTGCCGATACCAGAATACTTCTTCCTGAGGATTCTTCTTCTCCTCAGCGTAGAATGTCTCCACCAGAGGATATGTCCTTTCAGGATTTTATCCGAGATGTGGCTCGAGGTCTTTCCTTCACAGTGGCTCCTGAAAAAGAGCCTAGGGCAAAGGAATTGGAAATCCTACAATACCCTAAAGCTCCCAAGGAGGCAGCTACCTTACCTATTCATGAGATCTTGCATGATCTTATGCTAAGGATGTGGGAAACACCTCTGACCACATCTCCTCATTCTCTAAGACTTGACACCATGTATTGAGTAACTCGTTGTCCTGGGTTTCAGAAGACTCAATTACCACACAATTCCATGGTGGTGGAATCAGTTATGAGAAGGATTAAGAGTGCAAAAAGGCATGCATCTAATCCTTCAGGACGTGAGTGTAGGACTCTTGATGCCTTTGGACGTTGAACCTTCCAGGCTTCCATGCTTACTGCTAGGATCAGTTCCTGTATTTTATATATGTGAATGTTCCTTACGGAGGTGACAGGAGATTTAGATCTTATGAGCCCTCTTCTTCCTAATGATAAGAGGCAGGATTACCTTGCCCTTGTCAAACATGCTCAGGATGTTTCCAAGTTTGTCAATCGTGCAGACTTTGACTGCTTTGAGTGCATAAGCTGAACCTCTGCTATTGCCATAGGTGCAAGTAGGATTGCCTGGCTCCAGGCATCTGACTTGGAACTTTGAGTACAGGATAAACTAGGAAATATACCTTGCACAGGAGAGAATCTCTTTGGAAAGAATTGGCAGGAAAAAGCTAATGAGATAGATGCTGACAATATCACTTTGGATAGATTGTCTAAATCTACAGCTGATCCTGCAAGGAAAAAATCCTACAAGAAACCATTCAGTAAGAAGAAGTTTTATCCCTCCTATACCCAACAGAGACATCGTTTGGGTCAGTCGGCCCAAAAGGGACAGCAACAGCAACCTAGGCAACAAAGGAAGCCAAAGGCTGCTAAGCCTCAACCCCCTCAGCAGATTCAGCCTCCACAGGGGCCGTGTCTCCTATCTAGAGAACTTTGCCTTCCTGGCCTTGAACGGTCCAGAACCCGCCACCATTCCAGGAAGGTTATGTCATTTTTCCCCCAGATGGGGTCAGATAACATCAGAAAATTGGACTTTGTCTATTGTAAGAGAGGGGTACAAGCTTCATTTCCTCAGCATGCCTACAAGACAGTTCAATTCTCAGACCTCTCTCAACAACCAGTTAGGTCAAGAGGTCACTGTGCTTCTTGCCCAAGGGGCAATAGAAGAGGTACCCATTCTACAACTGGGTACAGGGTTCTTCTCCCCCTATTTCCTTATTCCAAAGAAACAGGAGGTCACAGACCCATTTTAGACCTCAGAGAATTGAACAAATTCCTGTTCAAAGAGACGTTCTAAATTATTTCTCTAGGAACTCTGCTGCCATACCTTCAGAGTCAGGATTGGCTTTTTTTCTCTAGATCTCGAGGGTTCTTCCTTTTGGACTGGCCTCGGCACCAAGGGTGTTCACAAAATGCATGGCTGTGGTGCCAGCATTTCTTCGCACCCTAGGAATATTCGTCTTCCCTTACTTAGATGACTAGCTCATTCGAGCCCCTTCAGAGCCAGAGGCCTGGGTTGCTCTCTCTCGCACAATGCGCATCCTTCAGTATTTGGGACTTGTCATAAACTTCCCAAAATCCAACCTTGCTCCCACTCAGTCTCTAGAGTTTATAAGAGCTCTGCTGGATACCAGACAGACAAGGGCTTACCTTCCGCAGGCCCGCTGCCTTTGCATTGTGCAGTTGGCTTCCCAAGCAGTGTTAAAACCTTACCTCACTGCTCAAGAAATGTTACAGTTGCTAGGCCACATGACATCCACCGTGGGTTGGGGACCTCACCTGCAAGGCCTTTCTACCCAGGGTACCTGGACTCCACAGGAGGCCCATCTACGCATCAGTCTCCTGGAACTCAGAGCAATCTTCCTTGCTCTTCGAGTATTCCACACCCAGCTCAGCTACAAGACAGTCCTAGTTCAAACGGACAATCAAGTAGCCATGTTCTATGTGAGCAAGCAGGGCGCAACAGGCTCTCTGTTGCTCTGCAACAAAGCTTTGCGACTATGGGCCCTCGCCAGAGAGCATCAGATTCATCTCCTTGCGGTGTATCTTCCAGGCATTCAAAACTCTTGGGCAGACAGACTCAGTCGAGTTCTTCTTCCACACGAATGGTCTCTCCATGCGGACCAGGTGGCCAAAATTTTCCAAATTTGGGGAACCCCGGGCATAGACCTCTTCGCAAGTCCGTTGAATGCCAGACTTCCCAGGTTCTGCTCCAGAATTCCAGCTCAGGGTTGTCAGGCCAGGGATGCTTTCCTCCTCCATTGGGGCCAGGACTTCCTGTATCCTGTATGCTTTCCCATCCATTCCCCTAATTCCCAAAACTCTGTTCAAGCTTCAGAGAGACAGAGGTCATATGATTCTCATAGCTCCAAATTGGCCACGGCTAATGTGGTACCCTCTGCTCCTACAGCTCTCTCAAGCTCCGCCTCTGGAGTTAGGATCTTCTCCAGATCTCATTTCTCAGGAGGACAGGATGCTGTGGCATCCCAATCCCCAGTCTCTGCATCTCAGGGCCTGTTTGCTGAAAGCCTAGAACTTCACAGTCTTAACCGTTCTCAACAGGTAAAGGATATCCTTTATGCTTCCAGGAAGCCTTCCAGAAGACGCAGCTTATGCTTTCAAGTGGAAAAGGTTTACCATGTGGTGCTCGCAGAAGGGTCTTAACCCTCTTGCGATACCTCTGGAATCATTACTGAAGTATCTCCTTCATTTGTCTAATGCAGGACTAAAGACCAATTCAGTGAGTTCATTTGAGTGCTATTGTAGCTTCTTTCAAGCCTCTAAATGGGTAACCTATTTCCTCTCATCCTCTCATAGCGATTTTTATGAGAGGCCTTCTTTTAACTAAGCCTCCCATTAAGCCACCACCGGTGGCATGGGACTTAAATTTGGTTCTTGGGCAGCTTATGAAACCGCCTTTTGAACCATTAGCCACTACCTCTTTGAAATTCCTTTCCTGGAAGGTCATCTTTCTTATTGCAATCACATCAGCACGTCGCATCAGTGAATTGCAAGCATTGGTGGCTGATCCTTCTTATACAAGGTTCCATCACGATAAGGTAGTCCTTAGGACTCATCCACACTTTATGCCAAAGGTGGTGTCACCTTTTCATTTAAACCAAGCGGTTTACCTTCCTGTATTCTTCGCAAGGCCTCATGCCTGAAATGCAGAAAGGAATCTTAATATTTTGGATTGTAAAAGGACTCTGGCCTTTTACTTACAAAGGACACAGCAGCATAGGAAGTCCTCTCAACTCTTTGTTGCTTTTGATCCTAGCCATTTGGGACTTCCAGTCTCCAAAAGCACACTGTCCAACTGGATTGCACAGTATATATCTTTTGCCTATGAGAGTAAAAGCCTTCCTCTGGAAGGCCATGTCACAGCTCACAATGTGAGAGCAATGGCAGCCTCTATGGCTCATCTTCACTCTGTCGACGACATCTGCCGAGCAGCTACTTGGGCTTCGGTTCATACCTTCACAGCCCATTACTGCTTACACAAGGACTCCCACCGGGATGCCTTGTTTGGTCAGGCTGTTCTTCAACACCTGTTCCATACTTAATCAACTCCTACCCACCGTCCCTGGTAGGATGCCAGAGATCCATGAGGGGAAGTGGAGCCCTTTCACAAGGGCACACAACTTCTGGAGTCTTCTCCCTGTCATCTGCAGCTAGGGAGTTCCCATATGTGAAGACTACATTCCTGCTTGTTCCTGGAGATAGCGTAGTTACTCACCTGTAACAGATGATCTCCGGGAACAGCAGGAATTTAGTCTTCACAACCCACCCACCTCCCCTAGGAGTTGTATCTTTCTCTCTTTCCCTCTCTCTTTTGGTCCCAGCTATAAACTGGAGAGGGACAGTTGGGAAAGGTGGGAAGGCAACACGCAGGCGCTGTGGGTTGCTCCCAAAAGCTTTCCTATTGGACGCTGGGGAGCATTCCCACGCAGGCTCCGTCGGTACCGACGATACCCATATGTGAAGACAAAATTCCTGGTGTTCCTGGAGATGACCTGTTACAGGTGATTAACTTTGCTTTCAGGGTGATCGTGTCTTGCGGATGCTTTTGTCATGAAAGAGCTAATATATGCCCATGGTTCAATAGTGCTGTCTTAATGCAATAAGCCATATTTGAAAAAGAAAATTCTCAAATTAATTCAGAATGAGGTTCCTGTGATCTCAGAGTAAGTAGCAAATCACAATCTAATATGTAGATTACACTCGTATGCTCGATATACCCTCAGATGATAGATAGCTCCTTGACAAAATCTGTTCTTCATTGCCAGGGCTTTGACAACATACTCCTGTAATATGGTACAAATACTATTTAATCATAGAAATTGTCCAAATGGAATATTGTCAGAGTATAAGAATGATGGCTTGAATACATTAATAAATTATTGCAATCCATTTTCTTTCACAAGGTTGGATGTAGATACATTGATAAAAACTCTCCATCAAATCTAAAAATTAAATAGATGTCTTGCTTATTCAAGCCATAAATTGCAAATGAGAATTAACAGAATTTTACCAAAACACAAGCTCTTGAAATCCACTGCCTATTAAAGAAAATATGTATCTGTGTATCACCTCAACACATATATTAATGTGTCCAGTATGTAATAGGCTCTGGTCTTATATCCCCCTGAAGTTAGTTACTTAACTTTTAAGTTGTAGTGATCAATCAAATTTTGAGTTGAATATCTGATGGTGCTCTGCTCTTTCCTCCTTAAGATACACGTTTTTGTATAAATTAAATCCAGTTTCCTCATCTTCCCTCCATCCAGTCCAGTTGTGTGGGTTTATACACATCTCCAGGAACAAGCAGGAATGTAGTCTTCACATATGGGTATCGTCGGTATCGACGGAGCCTGTGCGGGAACGCTCTTCAGCGTCCATTAGGAAAGCTTTTGGGAGCATCCCACAGCGCCTGCATGCTGCCTTCCTGCCTTTCCAACTGTCCCTCTCCAGTTCTTCGTTTTCCGCGGAGCCGACAGGTCACATACCTGTCACCGCAGAAAACTTTCGTCTTTAATCTTTGTTTTTGTGGTCGCGTCTGCCTTCCTTCGACGCCATACTGGTACCGCTGGTTCTTTCTTTAAAAAAAAATAAAAATTATAGTTTCTGAGGTTTTTTACTTTAGAAACATTTTTTCCTTGGTGCTAGGCGCCATTTTGGGCACTAGGCCCAATTTATTCCTTAAAAATGGAAAAACCTACTCCAGGTTTTAAGAAATGTTCTAAATGTGGTGGTACCATTTCCGTCACCGTCACCGACACCCATGATTGGTGTCTCAAATGTTTAGTTCCTGACCACTCTATTTCAGAGTGCCTCTCCTGTGGAATGATGTCAAAAAGAGGCCGGCAGAACCGAGCTGCTAAACTTAGCACCCTTTTTCCCTCAGACGCGGCATCTGTTGCATCGATGTCCTCCAGAGCCTCATCTTCCTCCCATGGATCTCAGGTAACTAAACATAAATCTAGCCGGTCCTCAAAGGGTAGATCTTCTTCTGAGTATCGAGATGCCCCTGGCGTTGCCCTTGAGGAATTTTCACCGGCCAAAGTGCCCCGTCGGGAGGCTTCGGCTTCCAAAGCACTAATGGGGTTCCAGGATATTCTCCAGGACCAAGCAGGAAGTCAGTCCTCACATATGGGTGACATCGACGTCGATGGAGCCCCCATAAGGAGCATTTCCCCAGCTTTCTAAGAAAGCCTTTGGGAATACACCCACGCATGCGCGGTCCACTTCCCGCCCAAAGGTGCCATCTTGCTCAGTCTTTCTTTTTCCATGGAGCCCAACGGACGTGAGTCCGTGTCACCCGGAAAAGTTTGTTTTTTTTCTGCGATTTTCGCTCTCTTTTGTCCGGTTCGACGCCGGTTCCCCTTCCCGCCTGGGTTCGGTACGCCGGTATCGACCCGATCTCTATTTTTAGTTTTTTTTTACCTTCGTGGCATGCGTTCACACTCTTTTTCTTTTTCCCTGGAGGGCTGGTCTTTTGACCTCGCGGGGGCCCTTTATTCCCCGATGGCCTCCAGTGGTTTCAAAAAGTGTGATCGTTGTAAGAAGCTTATGTCTCTTACCGACACACACGACTGCTGCCTGCGTTGCCTCGGGCCGGACCATGACCCTAAGGTCTGTGTCGTGTGGAAAAATGTCCACCAAGGCACTCAGAAGCCGGCAGCATCAGAAGGAGAGAATGTTTTCTAACTCTGCCTCCGGACGAGCCCGGACCTCGTCAGAGGCCTCGACGTCTCAGGAGTCTGACCCCGAGCTTCGTCGGGGTTCCTCTGAAAGGGGATACCCCAGTCGGAAGCATAAGAGGAAGAGGAAGCTCGTGAGGGCGGCGTCGGAGGATACCCCTGGTTCCTCGAGGGCCAGATCCCGGACCCCTGACCTCTGCCCCGGGCCTTTGGAGCTGGAGAAGCCACCTAAGGTGCCTTGTATATAGCCGGATTCCATCGAGCACGTAAGTCCTGTTGTCCTCGAGGACTCTCCTCCCAGGGAGCCGGCGAGTCGGTGGCTGCTGAGTCTCCTGAGCTTGGGACTCAGGCTGAAGGCATTGGAGTGCAGACTGTCTGCCTTCATGGATCAGCAGCGGGTGCTGATGGCCAGCCTGACTGGTGCATCTGCCCCGACCACCGGGACGTCGACGTCTAAGTCGACCCTGGAGACCGAGCCGGTTCTCAAAGCCATGAAGGCCCGAGTCCAGACTCAGTCATGGTCCCCTTCGACCTCCTGTTCGGGACCGAGGGCATTGACGCCGATGCCCCCGGCGTTGGGGCGGGTGCTACCAGAGCCCGCACGGTCGGAGCCCCTTGACTCTTCCTCGGATGAGTCTGCATGGGAGACGGAGGACGAGGAGTCCCCCGATACCTTTCGGACTCAGTGTGCCCCTTCGGACTCACCGCAGTCCGAGCCCCGGAGTAGGTCCCCACCGGAGGACACCCGGTTCTCGGAGTTTGTAAGGGACATGGCCAAGGCTTTGAATGTTCCTGCGGATACCGAGGAGGAGCCTCGAGCCGAAGATCTCGATGCCCTGCAGTATGACTCTCCCCCGTGGGAGGCCTTTATTGTGCCGTTTCCTCCGATGCTGGAACAGCTCCTCTTCCGAATGTGGGAGGCACCGGCCTTGGTGCCGGTTTTGAGCAAGCGGATCGATTCCATGTATCGAGTCCGAAAGAGCCCTGGGTTCCAGAAAGCGCAGCTGCCGCACCATTCTATGGCTGTGGAATCGGCCATGCATCGTCTGAAGAGCCAGAAGATGCACTCCGTGGTGCCCCCCGGTAGGGAGGCCCCAAACCTGGATGCCATCGGCAGAAAGTGCTTCCAGGGCTCGATGCTTGCTTGCCGTGTCCAGTCCTACCAGCTGTACATGGGCATATACTTGAGGGACCTGGCTAAGGAAATAGCCGGGTTCTCAGCTGGCCTCTCTGGGGAACCTTAGCAGAGGTTCAAGACCTTATCCTCGGGGATCCGGGAATACTCCAAATTCATCTCCCAGGCGGCCTACGATGGCTTTGAGGCTTCGGCCCGGGTAGCGGCGGCCGGCATCGGTGCTCGACGCCAGGCCTGGCTACAGTCATAGGACCTCGAGCCATGGGTACAGGACAAGTTGGCCGATGTCCCATGCCGGGGTGAAAACTTCTTCGGCAAGCCCATGGCCGAAAAGGCCACTGAGCTCGAGACCAAGACTCTGACAAGGACAAGGTTGTCCAGAAAAACTTCTGCCCCTTCTCATAAGAAGAAGGGCTCAGGGAAAAAGACCTTTTACCCGAGGAAGTCATCTGCCTAAAAACCTTTTCCTCACTATCAGGCCTCCCCAGCAGGATCAGCAGGCCAAGGGGCAGGGACATGGGCCTCGTAGGCAGAAAGCCCCCAAGCCTCCAGCTCCTGCTCCTACTTAGCAGGGAGGGGGTTTTTGACTCCCACTGCATAGCCTCTCCACCTCTGCTGGCCCATCTCAGCACGGGAGGTCGGTTGGCCCTGTTTGCTCACTAGTGGCCGCCCATCACAAGAGATGCTTGGGTACTGAGCATAGTCCAGAAGGGCTATCTGCTCCATTTCAATCAGGTACCCCCCTCCTACTTTCCAGGGGAGCCTCCAAGGCCTACTCTGCATCAGGAACTCCTTCTCCAGGAACTGCAAGTTCTTCTTCAAGACAGGGCGGTGGAGCCTGTACCTCCCCACCTGCTGGGGCAGGGCTTCTACTCCAGGTACTTCCTTGTGCCAAAGAGAACTGGAGGTCTCCGGCCCATTCTGGACTTGGGAAATCTCAACAAGTTCTTGGAAAAGGAAAAGTTCAAGATGCTTACTCTTGGAACACTGCTGCCCTACCTCCAGCAGGGAGATTGGCTATGCTCCTTAGATCTGAAGGATGTGTACACTCACATCCTCATTCATCCAGACCACAGAAAATATCTAAGGTTCGTGGTAGGAGGAAACCATTTTCAGTACCGTGTACTACCCTTTGGCCTAACCTCCACCCCACCGTCTTAAAGTGCCTGGCAGTGGTGGCGGCCTACTTGAGAAACCAGGGTATATTTCTCTTCCCCTATCTGGACGGCTGGCTCATCACGGGTCAGAATCTCCAGGAGGCCAGGCAAGCCACCCTACGTACTGTCTCTCTCCTTCAACAACTAGGCTTTGTCATAAACTTCGCAAAGTCCACTTTGCTCCCCTACCAGAACCTGGAGTTCATAGGGGCACGGTTAGACTCCCTGCACGCAAAGGCTTACTTGCCAGAAGACAGAGCGGGAAGGCTGATGGACTTGGCCAGCCGGTTTCTAGACAACCCAATGGTTTCTGCCAGACTTTGTTTTAGGCTCCTGGGCCACATGGCTTTAACAGTGCATGTGACCCCCAATGCCCGCCTGAATATGAGGCCTGCACAGTGGTGTCTCAGGACTCAGTGGAGGCACGCTACAGAAAGCCTAAGAGACACAAAGTAAGGGCATCCAAACCCTTCCTGAACTCCCTGCAGTGGTGGCTACGCCCCCCCCCCAAACTTCTACAGGGAATTCCTTTTCAGGTACCTGTTTCCACTGTGGTACTCACAACCGATGCCTCCTTGCAAGGCTGGGGTGCACATAGTCTGGGAAAGTGCACACAGGGCCTGTGGTCTCCATGGGAGGCCATGCAACAAATCATTCTCCTGGAACTCAGGGCAATACGCTTAGCCCTCAAGGCCTTCTCTCACACCCTGGCCCACCAAATCTGTCTTGGTGCAGACAGACAACCAAGTGGCAATGTTCTATGTGAACAAACAAGGGGGCAAGGGGTCCAGGCTCCTGTGTCAGGAGGCACAGACCCTATGCTCTTTTGCACTTCGACACAATATGCTGCTCAGGGCAATCTATCTTCAGGGCCACGAGAATTTCCTGGCAGACAGATTGAGCAGGGTTCTACAGCCTCACGAATGGCAACTGCACCCTTTGGTGGTTCAGAACATTTTCCTGAAATGGGGACTTCCATCCATAGACTTCTTTGCCAGTCCCCTGAACTGGCAGCTGCCTCAGTTCTGCTCCAGGCAACCTCATCCCACGAGATTCGCAGCAGATGCCTTCCTGATCTCTTGGTCCAAGGGCCTCCTGTATGCGTTTCCTCCCACGCCACTGGTGGCCTGAACCTTGTTCAAGATTCTAAGGGACAGGGCCTCGGTTATACTGGTAGCCCCCAGAAGGCCGAGGCAGCCCTGGTTCCCGCTTTTGCTACAGCTGGCGGTGGACACCCCACTCCCTCTGGGGTTGCAACCCAATCTTCTTTCTCAGGATCAGGGTTCCCTTCTGCACCCCAATCTCAAAACTCTCAATTTGATGGCCTGGAGGCTTCAAGGGTAGTGCTGGCTCCCTGGGGCCTGCCTCAGGAAGTTGAAGAGGTGGTCTTGGCCTCTAGGAAGCAATCCACCAGAAAGACCTATGCCCTGAAGTGGAAACGGTTCTCCTTGTGGTGTGACAAACGCCAAGAGAACCCTTTCTCCTGCCCTGTGCCATTGGTGCTTCAGTACCTGCTGCCCTTGTCTAATCAGGGTCTTAAGTCCAATTTTGTTCGGGTACACCTTTCTGCTCTGGCAGCCCACCACCCACAGGTGGAGGGCACTCTATCGGTTCACCCCTTGGTGTCCCGCTTCTTCAGAGGCTTGCTCTTGCTAAAGCCTCCTCTCCGTCCACCAGCCCCTGAGTGGGAGTTGAATGTGGTCTTGCAGCAGCTTACTCGCCCTCACTTTGAGCCGATCACTATGTGTCCTCTCCGCTTCCTTTCTTGGAAGGCTCTTTTCCTAGTGGCACTGACCTCGGCCAGACGAGTGAGTGAACTTCAAGCCCTGGTCTGTGACAGGCCATACACTCGTTTCTATAGGAACAGGGTAGTCCTTAGGACTCAACCTAAGTTTCTCCCGAAGGTAGTCTCCTCTTTCCACCTCAATCAGGAGGTGGTTCTTCCAACATTCTTCCCTAGACCCTATGCCAGTCAGGCTGAGGAAGTCCTGCATACCCTGGACTGTAGAAGGGCCTTGTCTTTCTACAATGAGCGTACTAAGGGTCATAGAAGGCTACTCAGCTCTTCGTCTCCTTTGACCCAAACAACTTGGGGTTGCCTGTCTCCAAGCGTACCTTGTCCATATGCGCAGCGGACCTTCCCTTGCAGGGTCGAGTCACAGCTCACTGTGTCTGGGCAATGGCTGCATCAGTAGCTCATCTCTTTTCTGTTCCTTTGGCAGACATCTGTAGCACTGCAACTTGGTCCTCAAGCCAGACTTTTGCAGCCCATTACTGCCTGTAGAGGGAGTCCCTTAGGGACAGTGCTTTTGGTCAGGCAGTACTCTGGAATCTCTTTGAGGTTTAGGCAACTCCTGCCCTCTTGTTGGGCTACCGGTGGGATCTCTTCTCAGTAAAATTCTTTCCCTGATGCTGAGGCTTCACAGAGGGAGTTCTATTTTTCAGCCGGGGTTCCTGGTAGCCCAGAGCTAGGGAGTCACCCATATGTGAGGACTGACTTCCTGCGTGGTCCTTGAGAAAGAGTGTTTACTCACCTGTAACAGATGTTCTCCAGGAGCAGTAGGAATCAGTCCTCACAACCCTCCCTCCTCCCCTGGGAGTTGCAATTGTACATAGTTGATTTTGTTTTTTGTGCTGTCTTTTAGCTATGTCATCTGACTGAGCAAAATGGCACCTTTGGGCAGGAAGGGGACCGCGCATGCATGGGTGTATTCCCAAAGGCTTTCTTAGAAAGCTGGTGAAATGCTCTGCATGGGGGCTCCATCGACGTCGATGTTATCCATATGTGAGGACTGATTTCTGCTGCTCCTGGAGAACACCTGCTACAGGTGAGTAAAGCACAGTTACTTACCTGTAACAGGTGATCTCTGGAAACAGCAGGAATAAGTCTTCACATATGGGTACGTCGGTACCGACAGAGTCTGCGCGGCCAATTAGAACGCTTTTGGGAGCATCCCACCATGCCTGCGTGCTGCTTTCCCGCCTTTCCCAACTGCCTCTCCTCAGTTAAGTTTTAAAGCTGAGACAAAGAGAGAGAGAGAGAGAGAGAGAGAGGAAAGATAGAGATAAACAACTCCTAGGGGAGGTGGGTGGGTTATGAAGACTTATTCCTGCTGTTCCCAGAGATCACCTGTTACAGGTAAGTAACTGTGCTATCTCCAGGAACAAGCAGGAATGAGTCTTCACATATGGGGACTCCCAATCTAAGATGCCTGGAGGAGTCCCAGCATGTTGCGAATCAGAGAAGGGCATGCTATTTGACAGAACCTCAGGCATCCTGGGGATGGAGGGTAGGAGTTAAACTAAAAAGATATGGTATGAACCAATTGGACCAAACAGGACTCCTAGAAAGGAGTCCCTGTGTGGATAATATCTAGTAGTAAACATAGAGCTGGAATTTAGCAATATGGACCTCACCTTGAGGTATTGTGAAAAGTTTATAGAGGTTCATATGGGACTGCTAATATGAACCAGCAAAATATCCTCAAGGAATGCCTCAATATAGAGCAGAGGTAATAACTGTGCAAAGACAGGTTGAGGTCAAACCTTTAGTGCGAGAAAGTCCCAGCGGAGACTGGGTTAGTTCAATGGGGCAGGACTTTTGCGGGAAATGCGGAAGTCCCTATTAGATGAACCTGAAATTCTTTTGTCCCTAAAGAGACATAGTTCTTATAGGAGAAGAGGGGCTTTGAAGACCCCTATATCCGATAACAAAGAAGGACAGAAGTATGAGGCATTTTAGCCTCCTATTTACTGAAAATTCAGAATGTCCTTCTTAAATAAAGTTACTTAGGAAAAAAGATGGTACATGGAGGACTTCAGATGTACCTAAAGTGAACGTCATGGTGGAAATCTTTTAACTACCACAGGAAAGTGGTTGGTTATGAAGAATCCTGAACATGCTGGAGCAGCATTGAAAAGGATAGTGACTATCTGTCGGGGCCGTATAGGAAATAAATAAATATATATATATATATATATATATATATATATATATATAAATTTATATGAACCTAGGCAGACAGATAGAAAGAAAAAAATATATATTTCTCCAGGACCAAGCAGGAAGTCAGTCCTCACATATGGGTGACGTCGGCGCCGACGGAGCCCTCGCGGAGCAATTTTCCCCAGCTTTCAAAGAAAGCCTTTGGGAATTGCAGCGCGCATGCGCGGTCCCCTTCCCGCCCAAGGGTGCCATCTTAGCCAGTCTTCTTTTTTCCGCGGAGCCCTACAGACGTGGTCTTCTTGTCCCCGCTGAAAAAGTTGATTTTCTTTGTTTAATTTCTCTTTTTTCTATTGCCTCCGCTGCCTCGGCCCAGATCACGAGGAACTGATCTGTGGGGCCTGCAGCAAAATGTCCCAAAGCTTTACGGAGTCGGCGGCATCAGCGGGAAAGAATCTTCGCAGATCCCACCCGTACCCGGACCTCGTCGGAGGCCTCGGCGTCCAGAGGCTCCAGCTCTGAGCATCGCCGGAGTTCCTCCGACAGAGGTTCTCCCTCCGGGGATCATCATCGGAAGGCGAAACCCGCGAGGGCGGCGTCGGTGGACGCTCCTGGTTCCGCGAGGGCCAGGTCGCATAGCCCTGATAGCCGTCCCGGATCTTTGGAGAAGGAACGTCTCACGAAGCGACCTCGTTTGGAATCGGAATTGCCTGCTCGGGTAAGTCCTGTAGTCCTCCTGGACTCGCCTCCGAGGGGTCCGACGTCGGGCCCGACGCCGTCGGGGCCCGAGTCGGGGACTGCTGGGTCACCTGAGGTCGGACTCAGGTTGACGGCCTTGGAGAGCAGACTATCTGCCTTCATGGACCAGCAGCGGGCACTGATCGCTAGCCTCGCTGGCGCCTCTGCCCTGGCCGCCGGGACGTCGACGTCTAAGTCGACCCCGGAGACCGAGCCGATCCTCGAGTCCATGCGGGCTCGAGTCGATCCTCGGTCGAGGTCTCCCTTGGCCTCCCTTTCGGGACCGAGGTCGTCGACGCCGATTCCCTCGGCGTCGGGGCGGCCGACGCCTCCGCCCGCCCGAACCGACCCCACCGATTCCTCCTCGGAGTCGGCCTGGGAATCT
Organism: Ichthyophis bannanicus; assembly: GCA_033557465.1. Taxonomy (NCBI): domain Eukaryota; kingdom Metazoa; phylum Chordata; class Amphibia; order Gymnophiona; family Ichthyophiidae; genus Ichthyophis; species Ichthyophis bannanicus. The sequence goes on from CM066033.1 coordinate 711,794,348, forward strand.
GAAGTGGAAAAGTCACCTGATTCTTTTCGGACTCGGTGTGTCCCCTCGGACTCCCCTGAGTCCGAACCTCGGAAACAGTCCCTCCCGGAGGATGCCCGGTTCTCGGACTTCGTCAGGGATATGGCCAAGACTTTGGCCTTCCCTGCGGATCCCGAGGAGGAGCCGAAGAGCTCGACGCCCTTCAGTACGACTCTCCAGCAAAGGAGCACTTTACTGTACCGGTTCCTCCCATGCTGGAACGACTACTCTTCCGCATGTGGGAGAGTCCGGCATCGTCGCCGGTCTTAAGCAAGCGGGTCGATTCCATCTATCGAGTCCGCAAGAGCCCTGGCTTCCAGAAAGCACAGCTACCGCACCATTCCATGGTGGTGGAATCGGCCATGCATATGCTCAAGAGCCAGAAGATGCACTCCTCGGTGCCTCCCGGCAGGGAGGCCCGCAACCTGGATGGCCTCGGTAAGAAGTGTTTCCAAGGCTCTATGCTTGCTTGTCGGGTCCAGACCTACCAGCTCTACATGGGCATGTACCTTAGAGACCTGGCTAAAGAGATAGCCGGCTTCTCTGCTGGGCTGTCCGAGGAACCTTTGCGGAGGTTCCTAGCCTTGTCCACTGGAATTCGAGAATGCTCCAAATTCATTTCTTGAGCAGCCTATGATGGCTTTGAAGCATCGGCTCGAGTGGCCGCAGCCGGCATCGGTGCCCGCCGACAGGCTTGGCTTCAGTCGTCTGACCTTGAACCCTGGGTGCAGGACAAGTTGGTTGATGTCCCCTGCCGAGGTGAGAACCTCTTTGGCAAGCCCATGGCTGAGAAGGCTGCGCAAATCGAGACGGAGACTCTCACCAGGACTAGGCTCTCTAGGAATACCTCTGCCCCTTCCCAGAAGAAGAAGGGCTCGGGAAAGAAGTCCTTTTACCCGAGGAAGGCGGTTGCCTATAAACACTACCCTCAATATCAGGTCTCCGCAGCTCCCCAACAGGGTCAGCAGGCCAAGGGACGGGGTAACGGATCCCGTAGGCAGCAAACCGCCAAGCCTGCACCACCGGCCCCTACTCAGCAGGGTGGGGGTTTTTGACTTCATCGGCATAGCCTCTCCTCCTCAGCTGGTTTCTCCCAGCACAGGAGGCCGGCTGGTCCACTTTGCCCACAGGTGGTCCAACATCACATCAGATGCCTGGGTGCTTCATGTTGTGAGAGAAGGCTATCTTCTCCACTTCCACCAGGTCCCTCCCTCCTATTTCCCGGGAGAGCCTCCACGACTCCCTCTGCACAGGGACTTACTCCTTCAGGAGTTAGCAAGTCTTCTTCAGGAACAGGCTGTGGAACCGGTGCCCCACCACCTGAGAGGTCAAGGCTTCTATTCCAGGTATTTCCTAATACCAAAAAGAACGGGAGGCCTCAAACCCATCCTGGACTTGCGCAACCTCAACAAGTTCCTCGTGCAGGAGAAGTTCAAAATGCTTACCCTTGGAATCCTTCTGCCCTACCTCCAGCAGGGAGATTGGCTATGCTCCTTGGATCTAAAGGATGCCTACACGCACATCCTCATCCACCCAAGCCACCGCCAATACCTAAGGTTTGTGGTGGCAGGAAATCATTACCAGTACAGAGTACTGCCCTTTGGCCTATCCTCCGCACCACGAGTCTTCACAAAATGTCTCGCGGTGGTGGCGGCTTATCTCCGGCTTCAGGGCCTCTATGTCTTTCCTTACCTAGACGACTGGCTCATCAGAGCATCGTCCTCTCCAGAAGTCGCAAAAGCCACACACCGCACTGTGACTCTTCTCCAGTACTTGGGCTTTGTCATAAACTTCGCAAAGTCCACTTTGCTCCCCTCGCAAGATCTCGAGTTCATCGGCGCAAGATTGCACACTCTTCAGGCGCGAGCTTTCCTGCCTCTCGACAGGGCTCAACGGCTCATGGACCTGGCCGGCCGTTTTCGCAGCCAGTCCCTGGTCTCGGCCAGGCGCTTCCTGAGACTACTCGGGCCATATGGCTTCCACCGTCCACGTGACCCCCAATGCCCGCCTGAATATGCGGCCTGCTCAGTGGTGCCTTTGCAGACAGTGGCAACAGGCCACGGGCGGCCTAGCCGACTTAGTGCAGATCTCCGACCCGCTGGCCTCTTCTCTACAGTGGTGGCTTCATCAGCCAAACCTGGTACTCGGAATGCCTTTTCATTCTCCTCCGCCTGCTCAAGTACTGACGGCCGATGCTTCTCTCCTGGGATGGGGAGCGCATTGCCAAGGGGCATGTACTCAAGGTCTCTGGACCACGTGGGAGTCTGCGCAGCAGATCAACTTCCTAGAGCTCAGAGCAATCCGTCTGGCTCTCAAGGCTTTCTCCCACCTGACTTCTCACCGGTCCGTCCTTGTCCAGACGGACAATCAAGTTGCCATGTTCTACGTGAACAAACGGGGGCACGGGCTCCTTCCTTCTCTGTCGGGAAGCACAGAGGCTCTGCTCTTGGGCCGTCAGCCACGGCATTCTTCTCAAGGCAGTTTATCTCCCAGGCCCAGAAAATTGCCTGGCGGACAAACTCAGCAGAATCCTCCAGCCGCACGAGTGGCGTCTGGATCCCTTGGTAGTTCAGAAACTTTTTCTGAAGTGGGGCCTCCCCACGATGGATCTCTTTGCCAGTCCTTTCAACCGGCAATTTCCTCGCTTCTGCTCTCGGCAGCCGCATCCCCTTCGAGTAGCGGCGGATGCTTTTCTGCTCTCATGGTCGAAAAGCCTTCTGTATGCCTTTCTTCCCATACCGCTAATCTCTCGTACTCTTTTCAAGGCTCTCCGAGACAAAGCTTCCATCATCCTGATAGCTCCTCGGTGGCCCAGACAGCCGTGGTTTCCACTCCTGCTGCAACTGGCGGTGGAGGCTCCGTTCCCTCTGGGGTTTCAACCAGACCTCCTAACACAGGATCAGGGGTCCCTGCTACACCCCAACCTCAGATCTTTACATCTGATGGCCTGGCTGCTGAAAGGGTAGTCCTTGCTCCCCTTCTACTGCCGGCAGAAGTGGAAGAAGTCGTCCTCGCTTCCCGGTGACCTTCTACCCGCAAATGCTACGCCCTTAAATGGCGTCATTTTTCCGTTTGGTGTACCCAGCAGTCTCAGGATCCCTTCTCCTGCTCGGTGTCGGTGATCTTGCAGTACTTGCTCTACCTCTCTAATCTGGGACTTAAGTCCAACTCCGTCAAAGTTCACCTCAGTGCTCTTTCCGCACATCATGTGCCGGTGGACGGCAGACCTCTTTCCAACGACCCTCTCGTGGCCAGGTTTCTCCGAGGTCTCCTTCTACTTAAACCACCTCTGCGCCCGCCAGCACCTGACTGGGATCTGAATGTGGTTTTACAGCGGATCACCTGTCCGCCTTTTGAACCTATGGCTACCTGTTCTCTACGTTTTCTATCTCCAGGAACAAGCAGGAATAAGTCCTCACATATGGGTACGTCGGAACCGACGGAGCCTGCGCGGGAAAGCTCCCCAGCTTCCTAGAATGGAAGCTTTTGGGACCTCCCACTGCACATGCGCGCTGCCTTCCCGCCTTCCTGAACAGCTCTCCTCAGTTTCTCTTTTTCCGCGGAGCCAGCAGGTCGTGTATCCTGTCACCGCTGAAGAAATTGTAGTTTTTTGTTTTGTTTCTTTAGACCGCGTACCTGCCTTCCCATACCGATACCGGTATCGCCGGTCTTCCTTTTTTTTTCTTGAAAAATTATTTTCTTTTCTTTTATTATTTTTCAGCACTTGGTCACTTCAGTTAGGCCTTCAGGCCTACTTGAATTCTCCACATGGAGAAGCCAGCCCCTGGATTTAAGAAGTGTACCAAGTGTACTGCTGTAATATCAGTCACAGACACCCATGAATGGTGTCTTAAATGTTTGGGGCCTGACCACTCCATTCCGGACTGCCCTTCCTGCTCCCAAATGTCTAAGCGTGGGCTGCAGAACCGGGCCAACAAATTCCATGTGCTGTTTGCTTCAGAGAATCCAACATCACAGTCATCCAGGTCATCATCTCCGGATGGATCTCAGGTAACCAAACCTTCTGTGGGCAAGTCCTCAAAGGGCAAATCTCCTTCAAAGCATCGAGAGGCTCTTAGTTTTGAGGACCCTGCCCCAGCCAAACAGCCCCGGCGGGAAGCTCTGCCTTCCAAAACGCCAATTCAGGGGCTACAGGTTGACATCGATGGCACGGCCTCGACAGATCACCTGTTGGACTGCTCTGGGGTACCGGCCCATACCGGTACCGACATCCAGGCAGCCGTGGCGTCTATGGGCAATACTGTCCAATCCATGCAGCAAGCCGTCATGGCTTTCATTAAAGCTGCAACGCCATCGGTACCGCTTCCAGCGATTCCGGGCCCGGTTCCGGTATCGTCCGCCATGCCGGAACCCAGGCCTTCCTCTTCTAAACGCAAATCGGTACCGTATGGGCTTTCGCTCCATACCGCTTCCATACCCGGTACGCCCGATGTCGATACCGATCGGTATGCGTATCGTGCGTTGGAGGAAACTAGAGAATACACCGATTCCTCTGAGGATTTTGGCTCCTCTGATGAGTCTGCAGAGCTCTCCCTTGACCTTCCTGAGGAACCTTCTTCTCCAAAAAGGAGAATGTCTCCTCCAGAGGATTTGTCCTTTCAGGACTTTATTTTAGAAATGGCTAAAGGCCTTTCTATCACTACCTCCTCTGAAAGGGAACCAAGGTCAAAAAGGTTGGATATTTTAGGATACTCTAAGTCTCCTAAAGAAGCAGTTACCCTGCCTATCCATGAAATCCTTCAGGAACAATTGATGGATTTCTGGGAGAACCCTTTAACTCTGTCTCCTTATTCCCGTAGGTTGGACACCATGTATCGGGTCCCTCCTTCTCCTGGTTTTCAGAAAACTCAATTGCCTCACCACTCCATTGTGGTAAAGTCTGCAATGAAAAAGATCAAGAGTACTAAAAGGCACTCTTCTACACCTCCAGGAAGGGAATGTAAGACACTGGACTCTTTTGGTAGGAAAATCTTCCAGGCTAGTATGCTTATAGCCAGGATTAATTCCTACAGCCTCTATATGGGCATGTTCCTAGGGGAACTTGCCAAGAAAGTGCGGCATTTTGCCCCCTTTATCCCTGAGGATAAACAGGAGGACTTCCTTTCTGTAGTGAAACAACTTTCAGATGTTTCTAAGTTCTCCAACAGAGCTGCCTTTGATTCCTTCGAGGGAGCCAGCAGAGCTTCTGGCATTGCTATTGCAGCCAGACGTCTGGCTTGGCTCCAGGCTTCTGATCTGGAACCCTGGGTTCTAGATGGCTTACGAAATCTGCCCTGTACAGGTGAGAACTTATTCGGTGCAGAGTGGCAAGTTAAAGCCACTCAAATGGACGCTGAAAATGCCACCTTAGAGAGACTTTCTAAGTCCACTTCTACTCCCACTAAGAAGAAGTCTTTCAAGAGGCCTTATTATAAGAAGGCCAGATATGCTTCCAATACTGGCCAGCAATCTTCTCAACCTCGTTTTGCGGCTAAACGTCAGCAAACGAAACAAGCAAGAGCAAAGCCTGCAGCAGCTACTGCAGCTCAACAGGCTCCACCCCCTCAGGGGTTTTGACTTGCCCCTAGAGAACTTGCCATTCCTGGTTCTGGACCAACCAGAACCTCTCACCATACCTGGAAGGTTAGCTCACTTTGCTCCCAGATGGGAACAAATCACAACAGAGCAATGGACCCTCTCTATCATCCGAGAGGGTTACAAACTTCATTTCTCCAACCTTCCTCCTCATCACATGGTGAGACCCTTCAATTCTCCATCTCCTCTCCTAGCCCTGTTGGATCGGGAGATCTCTTCTCTGCTTGCCCAAGGGGCCATAGAAGAGGTTCCTCTTCATCAACAAGGGTCAGGTTTCTACTCCCCCTATTTTCTCATTCCAAAGAAGACAGGGGGATTCAGACCAATCCTAGATCTGAGAGAATTGAACAAATTTCTGTACAAGGAGAAATTCAAAATGCTCTCTTTGGGCATTCTCCTTCCATACCTTCAGAGTCAGGACTGGCTTTGTTCTCTAGACCTGCAGGATGCGTATACACATCTACTCATCCATCCATCCCACAGAAAATATCTTCGCTTTCTGTTCAGGGGAAGTCATCACCAATACAGAGTACTTCCCTTCGGTCTCGCCTCTGCCCCAAGAGTCTTTACCAAATGCATGGCAGTCGTAGCCGCATTTCTCAGAAGCATGGGGATTTTCGTATTCCCATATCTGGACGACTGGCTCATTCGAGCTCCAACTCAGTCGCAGGCCCAGATTTCCCTAGACCGCACAAGGAGCCTTCTGCAGTATCTGGGACTGGTGGTAAACCTTCCCAAGTCTCAACTCAGCCCTACTCAGTCTCTAGAATTCATAGGGGCCCAGTTGGACACCACCACTGCAAGAGCCTACCTTCCACTGGTTCGGGGTCAGCGTCTGCTGAGCTTGGCCTCCCAAGCCCAGTCCAGTACTCACTTGACAGCCAGGGAAATGCTACGCCTCCTGGGCCATATGGCCTCCACAGTACATGTGGTGCCCTATGCTCGTCTTCATATGAGAGCAGCTCAATGGACCCTGGCCACCCAGTGGTCTCAGGCGTCGGGAGCACTCTCAGACCAAATACAAACCTCAAACCGTCTGTCTTGGTCCCTCCATTGGTGGATATCCACCAAGAATCTGTTGTTGGGGGCTCCCTTTCAGCCCTTGCTACCCCAAGCAACCCTCACAACAGATGCCTCCCAATTGGGGTGGGGAGCCCATCTGCTAACTCTCTCCACTCAGGGCACTTGGTCTCCACAGGAGGCCACCCTTCATATCAACCTCCTGGAACTGCGAGCAATTTACCTTGCACTCAAGGTCTTCTATACCCTCCTTGCCAACCTGACTGTCCTGGTTCAGACAGACAATCAGGTGGCCATGTTTTACATAAACAAACAAGGAGGAACGGGCTCTCTGTCGCTTTGCAACGAAGCTCTCAGATTATGGGCCTTCGCCAGAGAGCACCAAATTCATCTGCTAGCAGTGTATCTTCCAGGAGTTCAAAACTCTCGAGCAGACAGGCTCAGTCGAGTTCTGCTGCCACACGAGTGGTCCCTACACGTGGACCAGATAAGCAGAATCTTTCAGGAATGGGGGACCCCGGACATAGACCTCTTTGCAAGTCCGTGGAATGCCAAACTTCCCCGGTTCTGTTCCAGGACTCCGTGTCAGGAAGCTCAGGCCACGGACGCCTTTCTCCTCCATTGGGGTCAGGCGTTCCTATATGCCTTTCCACCCATTCCGCTGATTCCCAAGACTCTATTCAAACTCCAGAGAGATCACGGCTCTATGATCCTCATAGCTCCACGCTGGCCACGCCAAGTGTGGTTCCCTCTGCTTCTACAGCTCTCCCAGGGATCCTCCCTGGACTTAGGAGCTGCACCAGACCTTCTGTCTCAGGAGGAGGGGACTTTGTGGCACCCAAACCCCAAATCCCTACATCTCCGAGCTTGGTTACTGAAGGCTTAAGTCTTCAGGACTTTAATCTTTCTCAACCTGTGAAAGATATCCTTCATGCCTCTAGGAAACCTTCCACGAGGCGGTCTTATGCTTTCAAATGGAAACGTTTTTCCATTTGGTGTGCTCAGCAGGGCCTTGACCCTCTGGCACTTCCTTTGAATTCCCTCTTAGACTATCTCCTGCATCTTTCCAATGCAGGCCTTAAGACGAATTCTGTAAGAGTCCATTTAAGTGCTATTTCAGCATCCCTGAAACCTATAAATGGACAACCTATCTCCTCTCATCCTCTTGTTGCAAGATTCATGAGAGGCCTGACTCTCACTAAACCTCCCATCAGACCCCCCCCGGTCGCATGGGATTTGAATCTAGTGCTTGGTCAGCTTATGAAGCCACCTTTTGAGCCGTTATTTTCTACCTCCTTGAAATTTCTTTCCTGGAAGGTAATATTCCTAATTGCAGTCAATTCCGCTCGCCGCATCAGCGAACTGCAGGCTCTAGTGGCTAATCCACCTTATACAAGATTTCATCATGACAAGGTGGTCCTTAGGACGAATCCCCACTTTATGCCCAAAGTGGTCTCGCCTTTTCATCTTAATCAAGAGGTATATCTACCTGTCTTTTTTCCGGCTCCTCATGCATCCAGTGCAGAGAGGAACCTTCATACTCTGGATTGTAAAAGAGCTCTAGCCTTTTACCTTAATAGGACTCAGCCACATCGAAAGTCTTCTCAACTTTTCGTGGCTTTTGATCCTTCACATTTGGGACTTCCAGTCTCCAAGCGTACACTTTCCAATTGGATTGCTCAGTGTATTTCCTTTGCTTACCAGAGTAAAAACATTTCTCTGGAAGGCCATGTCACAGCTCACAATGTGAGAGCCATGGCAACTTCTATGGCTCATCTGCACTCTGTTTCTATTGATCAGATCTGTCGAGCCGCCACCTAGGCCTCGGTTCATACCTTTACAGCCCATTACTGTTTGGACAAGGACTCCCGCCGGGATGCCTTGTTTGGCCAGGCTGTCCTCAAACACCTGTTCCATTCTTAGACAACTCCTGCCCACCTTCCCAGGATGGATGCCTGAGATCCATACGAAGATGGCGAACCCTTGGAGGGGGATCTCCCAGGCATCTCAGCTAGGGAGTCCCCATATGTGAGGACTTATTCCTGCTTGTTCCTGGAGATAGCACAGTTACTTACCTGTAACAGGTGATCTCTGGGAACAGCAGGAATTAGTCCTCACAACCCACCCACCTCCCCTAGGAGTTGTATCTTCTATCTATCTATCTTCCTGTCCTCTCTCTATTGTCTCAGCTATAAACTCGAAACTGAGGAGAGCTGTTCAGGAAGGCGGGAAGGCAGCGCGCATATGCAGTGGGAGGTCCCAAAAGCTTCCATTCTAGGAAGCTGGGGAGCTTTCCCGCGCGGGCTCCGTCGGTTCCGACGTACCCATATGTGAGGACTAATTCCTGCTGTTCCCAGAGATCACCTGTTACAGGTAAGTAACTGTGCTTTCTTGGAAAACCCTATTCTTGATAGCCCTCACTTCCGCTAGACGCGTAAGTGAATTGCAGGCCCTCGTGTCTGATCCCCCTTACACTCGGTTCTACAAAAATAGGGTAGTCCTACGGACTCACCCTAAATTTCTTCCAAAAGTGGTCTCCCCCTTTCACATCAATCAGGAGGTGGTACTTCCGACCTTCTTTCCCAGGCCACACTCCAGCCGAGCTGAAATGGTCCTGCATACCCTGGACTGTAGAAGGGCGTTGAACTTCTACCTTGACCGTACGCGGGAGCACCGTTAAGCTGCTCAGCTTTTCGTGTCTTTTGACCCCAATAAATTGGGGCTCCCTGTCTCCAAGCGTACTCTGTCCATCTGGGTTGCTGACTGTATCGCTTGGGCTTATGGGGCAGCCGGACTCTCGTTAGAAAGTCGGGTCATGGCTCATTGTGTTCGGGCGAAGGCTACGTCAGTGGCTTACCTCCGCTCTGTTCCATTGGCAGACATCTGCCGGGCCGCTACTTGGTCTTCGAGCCAGACTTTTGCGGTCCATTACTGCCTCGAGAGGGAGTCCCGCAGGGACAGTGCTTTCGGACAGGCAGTCCTCCGAAATCTCTTCGAGGTTTGAGCAACTCCTACCCTCCATCCCGGATGGGGGCTACCGGTGGGTAATAATTCAGTGAAGATTCCTTCCTTCTGTGCTGCTGAGCTAGAGGGAGCTCATTTTTCTGCTTAGGGTCTCCGGTAGCCTTAAGCTTGGGAGTCCCATATGTGAGGACTGACTTCCTGCTTGGTCCTGGAGAAAGCGTAGTTACTCACCTGTAACAGGTGTTCTCCAGGAGCAGCAGGAATCAGTCCTCACAACCCTCCCTCCTCCCCTTCGAGTTGCAATCATCTGCTTTAGTTTTTTGCAAATTTTTATGCTGTCTTTTAGCTATGTCATCCGACTGGCTAAGATGGCACCCTTGGGCGGGAAGGGGACCGCGCATGCGCGCTGCAATTCCCAAAGGCTTTCTTTGAAAGCTGGGGAAAATTGCTCCGCGAGGGCTCCGTCGGCGCCGACGTCACCCATATGTGAGGACTGATTCCTGCTGCTCCTGGAGAACACCTGTTACAGGTGAGTAACTACGCTATATAGGTACAGACATGCAGATGTCTATCTACATGTATGCATAATATATATATACCCATGTCCCCACATAGGGATATGTGAAGAGAGAAAGATTCATCTAATAACAAGAAGGGAATTCCTGCTTGAGGAGATGTTTAGAGAATCCATTCTCCCTTGTGGGTGGGAGAGCTAAGGGAGTGCTCTCACTGACAAGGAGAAGTCTAGAGTATTCGAAGAACTCTAGTCCTTGAAAAACCAGGAATAGAGGATGTTTTAATCCACTGACAGTAAGTCTGGATCCTTCCATAACTCCAGCATGACAGCTGGAGGAGAATATGCAATGAAAAGAAATACCATATTTACCCTTCTAAGAGGGCAAAATGAGTATGATGCATTCTTGCGCTCAATATAAATTACTCCATGAGGAATTGAAGATGGAAGGAAATACACAAAGAAAGACTGGCTGTCAGTGAAAGAAAACCATCCCTGGTGAAAAGGTCCACTGGGGATGTGAACCAACCCAGGGGATTGGATAATTCTTTAGGTCTTCACTTAATTAAAGGCGTGTGTCCTTTACATAGAAACATAGAAACATGATGACAGAAAAAGACCACATGGCCTATCTAGTCTGTCCTTCCATATCAACAACTACAACAGTCCACTTTTTACCTTTAGAGATCCTCTGTGTTGGTCCCATGCTTTTTTGAATTCAGTTACTGTCCTCATCTCTACCACCTCCACTGGGAGACTATTCCATGGAACCACTACTCTTTCCGTAAAGAAATATTTCCGCATATCACTCCTGAATCTATCTCCCTTCACCCTCATCCCATGTCCCTTCGTAGCAGAACTTGCTTTCAATTGAAAGAGGCTCTCTCCCTGAACATTTATGCAACGGAGGTATTTAAACATCTCAATCATATCACCTCTATCCCGCCTTTCCTCTAAGGTGTACATATTAAGATCCTTAAGTCTGTCCTCATATGCTTTATAATGAAGCCCACTAATCATTTTAGTAGCCACCCTCTGCACCGACTCCATCCTGTTCACATCCTTTTGAAGGTGCGGTCTCCAGAATTGCGCACACTACTCCAAATGAGGTCGCACCAAAGACTTATACAGAGGCATTATCACCTCCTTTTTCTGCTAGCCATTCCTCTCCGTATGCACCCAAGCATCCTTCTAGCTTTTGCCGTTGCCTTTTCTACCTGTTTAGCTACTTTAAGATCATCAGACACAACCACGCCTAGATCCCGCTCTTCTTTAGTGGACAAAAGTACTTCACCTCCTATACTGTATTGCTCCCTTGGATTGCTGCAGCCCAAATGCATGACCTTACATTTTTTAACATTAAATCCCAGCCACCAAATTCTAGACCATTCTTCAAGCTTAGCTAGATCCCTCCTAATGTTATCTACACCTTCCTGGGTGTCTACTCTATTGCAGATTTTAGTATCATCCGCAAAGAGGCAAACCTTACCCGACAGCCCTTCCGCTATATCACTAACAAAGATGTTAAAAAGAATCGGACCAAGGACAGATCCCTGGGGCACACCACTGGTAACATCCTTCTCCTCAGAGTGAGCTCCATTTACTTGTACTCTTTGTCGCCTCCCACCCAACCAGTTTCTAACCCAAGCAGTAACTTTAGGGTCCATCCCTAGGGTGCTCAGTTTGTTTATAAGTTGCCTGTGAGGAAACAGTGTCAAAGGCTTTACTGAAATCTAAATACACCACATCTAGAGCTCTCCCTTGGTCCAACTCCCTGGTCACCCAGTCAAAGAAATCAATCAGATTTGTCTGACAAGACCTGCCTCTGGTGAATCCATGCTGCCTCGGATCCTGTAATCCGCTGGACTCCAGAAACCTCACTATTTTCTCTTTCAGCAGCGTTTCCAATAATTTGCTCACCACCGAAGTTAAACTAACCGGCCTGTAGTTTTCAACCACATCCTTACTTCTGCTTTTGTGTAAAGGCACCACATGAGCCTCTCTCCAGTCCTTTGGCACCGCTCCCAACTCCAACGAGGCATTGAAAAGGTCAGTCAGTGGAGTTGCTAGAACGTCCCCCTCAGTATTCTAGGGTGTATCCCTTTATTGAAGAAGAAGACTTTAATGGAAATGGTAAGGGTAGGGAAGACCCAATAAATCCCTTCCTAACCATCTGGAATTATTTGCTCTCTAGCAAGGGCCCATAGTGCAGAGCTGCTCCGTAGAGATGCAGAGAGCATGTTGCAGGTTGGCTAGAAGAAAAAACTGGCTGTTTAAGAGCCATTATGTGACCTGAACTACTCCGCCAATGCCAAGGATTGGGTAAGGCTAAGGGTAGAAGGTATGCTGCAACAAGAAAACCCTGAGAAGGTTCTAAGTCTGTCTGGGACTTAGTACTAAGGCCAGAAAGATTGATTTTGTAGATCAAGCCCTGGGTGCTTGGTTAGCAAGTTAGTGGTTTAAACGCTAAGAGCCCCTGCATTCTAAGTATTGTTAGAGCGGCAGAAAAAATCTTAGGTCTTAAGATTAGAAAAATACCTACAGACAAGTAGGAGTGGTAAAACGCCAAAATTGTCTGAGAAGCTGCCACGAGAAACAAGAATGCAAATTGGCGACAACTCTGAAAAGAAACTCAGGGCTTAAGGATAAGCCCTCAGTTAAATTTATACTCTTACAGACCAAAATGTCTTAGTAAGAGGGGCAGAGTTGAAAAAGACTTACGATGGAGTGAATCTTTGAAAAGAATAGTATGAGACATGCTGATACAGGAGAAACTGTCAAAGATAAAGGTATAGACGACCTTATTGACAGTGGTTACTCCTCTATCTACTTAGAAGGAAGAGGAATAACCTTACTACCTGTAAAGCATAACATAGAAACATAGAAACATGATGACAGAAAAAGACCACATGGCCTATCTAGTCTGTCCTTCCATATCAACAACTACAACTACAGCAATCATGCTAAGGAGCTCTATGAGCTAAAGTCAGGATGTCTCTTTAATGTAAAGTTTTGGATGGAACCGATGTAGATGCTTGTAAGAGAAGAAGCAAACTACAGGTTCTAAACCCCAAAGCAGGAAGAAGGATTCAGTGAAGAATCTATCAGCAACCCTGCGACTGCTGGGTTTGCTGAAATGGTTGAGGTTGTGGTTTCTTTAGCCTGGTTTGATGTTTCCCCTGTTTGGAAACAGCTATATGATGGGTAGAGAAAGGATAAAACTTTTTCCCCTTGGAGGAAAAAAGTTTGGTAGAAGATTTCTTACAAACTGGGACAGAGGAAGGTGTAGACCATCCTTTGAAAGCAATAGTGCCAGTGGTTAACTGAGCAACTTGGCGTAAAGTCTCTGTGTTAAAGAGATTCTCCCCAGTACAAGGAGTATTTCCCAGCCTTTCTTGTACCGATGTATCCAAGTCAGAAGCTTGGAGCCAGGCCATGCGTCGTGCCCCTATGGCTATAGCAAATGTTCTGCTAACAGACTCAAAACTGTCCAGGGTAGCACAAGTAAGAAACCTAGAGATATTTTGAACATGACTAATCAGTAAAGAGTAGTCTGCCCTTTTGTGATCCTGAAGAAAAGGAGTCAAAAACAGCAAACTGGTTGTGAGCTCTTCAAGAGATAGTCCCATATAGAAAATATATGAGAGAATTCTTGTTGAAAACATGGATGCCTGGAAGCTTTTACGTCCAAAGGCATCTAAAGTTCTAGCCTCACGACTTGACGGATAAGAAGAGTGCCTTTTAGCACTTTTCACATGCCTCATTGCTGATTCCACAACAAGAGAATGATGTGGAAGTTGAGTCCTTTGAAAACCTGGAGAAGGGGGCACCTTGTACAGAGAGTCAGTGGCCCTTGAAGGTGGGGATACCTTTAAAGGGGTTTCCCACATTCTAAATAAAAGATCCTGTAAGGTTTGATGCAAAGGGAGCATGATAACCTTCTTTGGAGTCTCAGGGAGACACAGAAACTCTGAATCCCTTGGAGCAGGATCTTGATCAGGTATAGAAATGGCAGGTAACCTTCCCATATCAAGCAGGAATGCTTGAAAAGAAATTTCCCCAGAAGGGGATCCTGTATTATGAGGAGTGAAGGTCAGATCTGTTGAAGATCTAGCCTTAGCACTAATGGATTGATCCATTAGAGTACCAGACCCAAAAAGGTGGAGCATCGGGTTGTCCTGAAAGGATAGTCGGCGGTACCGTTCAAGGTCGGTACCGTGACGAATCGGTAAAAAACTATCCATGCCAGGGATGGACTCCAAGCTCGGTACCGAAGGAAGTAAGCATGGAAGGCACCGGTACTGATGCAAAGGTAGAAAACGGAACCGGCAGTGGTATCGCAGCCAGTACCGACACTGGACGACTGGTCTGAAGAGATTCTAACGGTACCAAAGGTACCGAGAGCGGTAGACTTTGATCTCCAGGACAATGTCTTCGGCACCGAGCGAGGTCGATACCGAGACGAGTCGGTACCCAATCGTCCAGGCTATTGATCGATTCTAGACTCGGCATCGAAAGCAGCGAATTAATTGAAACAGACCTGGAGGGTACTGACATGGATGCCAGAATCGGTACCGGGATCGATACCATTGCTGGAAGATCGGTCTGTAGCAGTTCTAGACTGCGATCATCGGTGTGGAGTGTTTCATCCAACACCGTTGCTGATGCCGGAGTGCCGGCACCGCTCCCAGTGGATACCACCACCGAGCATGGCTCAGATATTTTCGCGGAGGTGAAAACCCCGGAAATAATCTGAAACCCCGTTAGTGCCGGGGTTTTAAAGCCAAATTGTCGTCGAGGGCAAGGCCGGAGCCATCTTGATGTTGAACATGAGATCTACCACCCGAGGACTGGCTAGTCTTTACAGACTTTTGTGGGGTTACCTGATCCTTTGAAGAAGAAGTTGTAGCTGGGATCCTCAGAGCTGACGGGAACCGGGTATTGAGTTGAACTCGATGCTGAAAACTTCTTTTGGAAAAAGTGCTGCAGGAGGGACACTCCAGCGGATATTGGTCAGGACCCAAACATGGAAGGCACCAGTTATGGGTGTCTAAGACTAACTTAGTACCGCCACAGTTGAAACATGTTTTAGGGATAGTGGCTGACGTTTCCATGAAGGAAGTGGGAAGGCCTAGTAGACTGAAAACCGTCAGGCACTAAAACAGGGAAAAATTCCCTACCAAGGGAATAATTTGTTCAGGACTAGAAAAAGAAAAAACACCGGCGGTACCGGTGCGTCGAGGGAAGGCAGACGCGACCACAAGAAAAAACAAAAATAAAGGAAGAATTTTCTGCGGTGACAGGAGTATGTCCTGCCGGCTCCACGGAAAAACGAAAACTGAGGAGAGGCAGTTGGGAAAGGCGGGAAGGCAGCACGCAGGCGTGGTGGGATGCTCCCAAAAGCGTTCTAATTGGACGCTGGGGAGCGTTCCCACGCAGACTCCGTCGGTACCGACGTACCCATATTTGAAGACTCATTCCTGCTTGTTCCTGGAGATCTTCTCTTTCTCGAGGCCTCAACCTGTGATAAGGAAGCTTATCATAGCTCAGGAAGGGGCTATAGAAAAGGTGAAGTGTCTCTGAACAAGCAACCTGTCAGTGCTGGTAGAAATAAGAAAACAGAATTTTCTCATAAAAGACTACCAGTCCCAGAATGCACCAGGTTTCCAACAGCCATTAGAGGAGCTGAAGAGGGGAAACGTGTGTTCAATCAGGAGGGCTATGAGGTAATCCCTAAGCACTCATCTCAAAGGGCAGGGCCTGATTCAGCACAGCTGCGCTGTATTAGGGAGGAGCACTCATCTAAGCAGAATAAGAGTAGAGTTTATTCTACAGATGACCAACTTCATGATCACCTTGGATATCCAGAGAATTGTCCTCAGTATCCTGAGAATCAGCTTGAGTTTGATCATCAGTTTCATCTGAAGGATCATCAGAAGCAGAAGCCAAACCGGACGGACAGAGAGGGAAAGAGACCCTTTGGAAGAAGGAAGAGAAAAGCCTTTGAGAGGTCTAGAAGAGTCCAAAGCAGTACGTATGCTGGGAGGTATTCCAAGGGCCAGCATACACCATTGGACTGGGGAAAGCCAGAGGAATGGTGCTGCAGAGCTAGGAATCACCAGAGGCTACCTGTGAGGGAGACGGCTGCACGTGGAAGGGACCCTAAGACCTGTGCCAGAAGGTATGTGAAGAGAGATCCAGTGTCCAGGGATCTGGATTGGAAGGCTGGACATAAGAACTGGACTACATACTGGCCAGGCTATATAGAGAGGAACTCTAGCAGCAATGGAAGCTCAGGTATGAACACTGATCTATGCCCTAGCTATAACCTTGAAAGACAGCAGGGAAACAAGTATTCTCCTGAAAGTGCTCCATTGAAAGATTCATCTGTGCCAATCCATGATATTGAACCCATGCTTGTTGAACAAGGGGGAATAATAGCAGATGAGGATCCTATTTATATGGACTGTTCTCTGTCTGAACTCCGTTGGTAACTTTCTGTTATAAAGTACAGCAACCATCACAAAGAAATACAAATTTGTTCTTTAATCTACTCAGAAAAGCTCCTGAAGCAGGATTTGACCCACACAGTGGAAGGCAAGCCAGCTAAGGGGTTTCAGTTGGTGACTGCTAGCAATTAAGCCTTACCTAATTGCTTGTGAGCTAGGAGAGAATCACTTCTGTATCTATGTGGGAAGTAATCAGAAGTTAATATGAAAAGAACAGTTTGTTTCTTGCTTTGTGGCTTTTCATTTGTTGTTTTCCTGATTTTGGCTTTGTTTTTCCAAGGTAACACTGAAAGCAAGTTACCTAATTTATGTGCTACCAAGCATATCTGTGTTGGGAGAAATAACCCCATAAATAAATATCTTATTGGCTTTACCCAAGAGCACAACTAAATTATTGTCAGCAGCTGTGTCTGGTGTGAATGAACTACATTGCCCACAATACCTTGCAAATCATATAGAAATATGCACTTGCCAAGAGTGTGAAGATTCTCACCCAGGCAGCCGTCTGACAAACCTCAGCAGATCTACTGGCGCCATGCTCTGGGGTTACGGCCGCTTCTGCCGGTACCGACACCCAAGCATCGGCAACGTCGATAGACCATAGATTCCTTGCTATCGAATGCAATCTAGCAGCTCTTCTCACGGCTTCGGTACCGTTGAAACCGCTTCAGACACCTCAACCGATACCGGAACCGACACGATCTGCATTAACATCGGCGGGTACGCCACCCATACCGAGTCATGCGTCTGTCTCCGGCATCAACAGATCGGTACCGGAACAACCCGATGCCGACTTTGATCGATACCGGTACCGTGCTTTGCACGATCATCGGGATTGGAGGTATTTTGAATCCTCTGAGTCTGAAGATTATGAAGACTCTGCCAATACAAGAGTACTTCTCCCTGATATTCTCTTCTCCTCAACGCAGAATGTCTCCGCCAGAGGATATATCCTTTAAGGACTTTATCCGTGATGTGGCCCGAGGCCTTTCCATCACAGTAGCTCCTGAAAAATAGCCTAGGGCAAAGGAGTTGGAAATTCTCCAATACCCTAAGGCTCCCAAAGAGGCAGCTACTCTGCCTATTCATGAGATCTTACATGGTCTTATGCTAAGGATGTGGGGAAACACCTTTAACCACATCTTCTCATTCTCGAAGACTCGATACCATGTACCATGTATCGAGTTCAACCTTGTCCTGGCTTTCAAAAAATTCATTTACCACACCATTCAATGGTGGTGGAATCAGCCATGAGAAGGATGAAAAGTGCAAAGAAACATGCATCCAATCCTCCAGGTCGTGAATGTAGGACTCTTGATTCCTTTGGGTGTCGATGCTTCCATGCTCTCAGCTAGGATCAGTTCCTATATCTTGTATATGGGGATGTTCCTTAAAGAGGTCACAGGAGACTTGGAGCTTTTGAGCCCCCTCCTTCCTGATGACAAAAGGCAAGACTACCTTATTCTAGTCAAACATGCTCAGGATGTTTCCAAGTTTGTAAATCGTGCAGCCTTTGACTGTTTTGAGTGCATAAGCAGAACCTCTGCTATTGCCATTGGTGCACGTCGGATAGCCTGGCTTCAAGCATCTGACTTGGAAATTTGGGTACAGGATAAATTAGGAAACATTCCTTGCACAGGAGAACATCTCTTTGGCAGGAGAAGGCTAATGAGATAGATGCTGACAATATAATTTTGGATGGATTGTCCAAATCTACAGCCGATCCTGCAAGGAAAAAATCCTCTGTGAAAGCATTTTTCAATAATAATAAGAAGTTTTATCCTTCCTATACCCAACAAGGACACCGTCCAGGTCAGACTGCCCAAAAGGGACAACAGCAATGACCTAGACAACAAAAGAAGCCAAAAGCTGCAAAACCTGTCAGCTCACAAGGAGTGGAGGAGTGGCCTAGTGGTTGGGGCAAGGTACTTCAGGCCGGAAGGTCGGGGGTTCAAATTCCACTAGAGGACAGCAACCTTGGGCCGGAAGGACTGGGGTTTCTAGTCCCACAGGTGCTCCTTGTGGTCTTGGGCAAGCCACTTAACCCTCCATAGCCCATGTTCCCTGTAAAATAGTTATCTTCAAGTTATAATGCCCTGTTCAATGTAATTTCAGTTTGTTCAATGTAAACCGCACTGATGCAGAATAGCGCGGTATATAAGAGAATGTAAATAAATAAATAAATAAATAAAAGCTCAGCAGGCTCAGTCTCCTCAGGGGCTTTGACTCCTTCCTAGAGAACTTTGCCTTCCTGCCCCTGAACGGTCCAGAACCCTCGACCATCTCAGGCAGGTTATGTCATTTTGCCCACAGATCGTACCAAATAACAGCAGAAAATTGGACTCTGTCCGTTGTACGAGAGTGGTACAAGCTTCATTTTCACAGCATGCCCCCTCCTACAGTGGTAAGACTGTTCAATTCTCAGACCTCTCTCGACAGTCTCTTAGGTCAAGAAGGAGCAATAGAGGAAGTACCCATTCCACATCAGGGTACAGGGTTCTACTCCCTCTATTTTCTTATTCCAAAGAAAACAGGAGGACACAGACCCATTTTAGACCTCAGAGAATTGAACAAATATTTGTTCCGAGAGAAATTCAAAATGGTCTCTCTAGAAACTTTGCTGCCATACCTTCAAAGTCAGGATTGGCTTTGTTCTCTAGATCTCAAGGATGCGTATACTCATATTCGCATCCATCCAAATCACAGGAGATTCCTCCGATTCCTGTTTCAAGGAAAGCACTACCAATACAAGGTTCTTCCCTTTGGCCTGGCTTCTGCGCCAAGAGTGTTCACAAAATGCATGGCTGTGGTAGCAGCATTTCTTCGCACTCTGGGAATATTCGTCTTCCCTTACTTAGACGACTGGCTCATTCGAGCTCCTACAGTGCCAGAAGCCAGCTCTGCTCTGTTTCGCACAATGCGAATCCTTAAGTATTTGGGACTTGTCATAAATCTCCCAAAATCCAATCTTTCTCCCACTCAGTCCCTACAGTTCATAGGAGCTCATCTGGATACCAGACAGACAAGGGCTTTCCTTTCGCAGCCACGCTGTCTTCGCATAGTACAACTAGCTTCCCAAGCAGTGCTCAAACCTTGTCTCACTGCTCGGGAAATGCTACAATTGCTAGGCCACATGGCATCCACCGTGCATGTGGTTCCTTATGCTCGCCTCCATATGCGAGCAGCCCAGTGGACTTTATCCACTCAGTGGACACATGCCTCAGGCTGCCTGTCGGACAAAATAACAAACTCAAACCGTCTTATTTCATCCCTCCAATGGTGGCAATCACCCAGAAACCTTCTGGTGGGGTCTCCTTTCCAGCAACCCCTATCCCAAGCTACCCTAACAGATGCATCACAGTTGGGATGGGGAGCCCACCTGCACGATCTCTCTACCCAGGGTACCTGGACTCCACAGGAGGCCTATCTTCACATCAACTTCCTGGAGCTCAGAGTAATCTTCCTTGCTCTAGGAGTATTTCACGCCCAGCTCAGCCACAAGACAGTCCTAGTTCAAATGGACAATCAGGTAGCCATGTTCTATGTGAACAAGCATGGTGGAACAGGCTCTCTGTCGCTATGCAACGAAGCTTTGCGACTATGGGTCCTTGCCAGAGAGCATCAGATTCATCTCCTTGCGGTATATCTTCCAGGCATTCAAAACCTTTGGGCAGCAAACTCATTCGAGTTGTTCTTCCACACGAATGGTCTCTCCATGCAGACCAGGTTGCCCAAATATTTCAGATTTGGGAACCCTGGTCATAGACCTCTTTGCAAGTCCGCTGAATGCCAAACTTTCCCGGTTCTGTTCCAGAATTCCAGCTTGATGTCATGAAAGGAACGCCTTCCTCCTTCACTGAGGTCAGGACTTCCTATATGCCTTCCCACCCATTCCCCTCATCCCCAAAACCCTATTCAAGCTTCAGAGAGACAGAGGTCATATGATCCTCATAGCTCCACGTTGGCCACGGCAAACGTGGTACCCTCTGCTCCTACATCTCACTCAAGCTCCGCCTCTGGAATTGGGATCCGCTCCAGATCTTCTCTCCCAAGAGGACGGGATGCTCTGGCATCCGAATCCCCAGTCTACTACTACTACTACTACTAAGCATTTATAAAGCGCTACTCTGCATCTCAGGGCCTGGTTACTGAAAGCCTAGAACGTCAGGATCTTAATTTTTCCCAACAGGTAAAGGATATCCTTTATGCTTCTAGGAAACCCTCCAGAAGACATTCGTATGCCTTTAAGTGGAAAAGGTTTGCCATATGGTGCTCGCAGAAGGGTCTTAACTCTCTTTCGATACCTCTGGAATCGATATTGGAGTATCTCCTTCATTTGTCAAATGCGGGTCTCAAGACAAATTCAGTAAGAGTCCATCTTAGTGCTATTGCAGCTTCTTACAAGCCTCTAAGTGGACAACCTATTTCCTCTCATCCTCTAATAACGAGATTTATGAGAGGCCTTCTTTTAACAAAGCCTCCCTTTAAGCCACCACCGTGGCTTGGGACTTAAATCTAGTGCTCGGGCAGCTCATGAAACCGCCCTTTGAACCATTAGCCACTACATCTTTGAAATTCCTTTCCTGGAAAGTCATCTTCCTCATTGCATTCACATCAGCACGTCACATCAGTGAATTGCAAGCTTTAGTGGCTGATCCTCCTTATACAAGGTTCCACCATGATAAGGTAGTTCTTAGGACTCATCCACACTTTATGCCAAAGGTGGTTTCACCTTTTCATTTAAACCAAGTTTTTTACCTTCCTGTATTCTTTCCAAGGCCTCATGCCTCCAGTGCAGAAAGGAACCTTCATACCTTGGACTGTAAAAGAGCTTTGGCTTTTTACTTGCAAAGGACAAAGCAACATAGAAAATCCTCTCAACTCTTTGTTTCTTTTGATCCTAGTCATTTGGGACTTCCAGTTTCCAAAAGAATTCTATCTAACTGGATTGCTCAGTGCATATCCTTTGCCTATGAGAATAAGATCATTCCTCTTGAAGGCCATGTCACAGCTCACAATGTGAGAGCCATGGCAGCCTCAATGGCTCATCTTCACTCTGTCTCTATCGACGAGATTTGTAGAGCCGCTACTTGGGTTTTGGTACATACCTTCACAGTCCACTATTGCTTAGACAAGGACTCCTGCCGGGATACCTTGTTTGGCCAGGCTGTTCTTGAACACCTTTTTCAGACTTAATCAACGCCTACCCCCATCCCTGGTAGGATGCTGGAGATCCATGGGGGGAAGTATGGCCCTTTCACAAGGGCTAACAACTTCCTGGGGCCATCTCCCTGGCATCTGCAGCTTGGGAGTCCCCATATGTGAAGACTACATTCCTGCTTGTTCCTGGAGATAGCGTAGTTACTCACCTGTAACAGGTGATCTCCGGGAACAGCAGGAATTTAGTCTTCACAACCCACCCACCTCCCCTAGGAGTTGTATCTCTCTCTCTCTCTGTCCCTCTCTCTTTGGTCTCAGCTATAAACTCAACTGGAGAGGGACAGTTGGTAAGGCAGCACGCAGGCGCTGTGGGATGCTCCCAAAAGCTTTTCTATTGGACGCTGGGGAGCGTTCCCGCTTAGGCTCCGTCGGTAACGACGATACCCATATGTGAAGACTAAATTCCTGCTCGTCCTGGAGATTACCTGTTATAGGTGAGTAACTACTCTTTCTGCAGATGGAGACTAGTTTTACCTTACCCTCAGCGAATCAGATTTCCTCAGTCTCTTGCAAATGGTGGACAAGTATATGTGATTGGAACCCTCCAGTGCATTGTTGAGCTGGTGATTAGTCCTTCCAGGAGTTTGGCAGGTGAACTGTCCCTTCTTTTGGGAAGCAGTAAGAGGGTTTTGATTGCTTGGTGCCAGATCCTTCCCTCTCCCAACACCCTTCTCTCCAGGTTACCCTGTAGTGGCCATCTTGGGGGAGGAGGGTCTTATTTTTCTTGGCTGCAGGTCTGCCTTGTCTTTTTCCCAATTCTTGAGAGGGCCAAGAATTGATTTGATTTTGGCAGCTGGTAACCACTGAAGTTTAGTAAGACACAGAAAAAAAAGACTGTTTACTAGAGCTCCGGAGCTAATTCAAAATACTGCTATTAAACTTTTGTGTGGTGCCAGAAACTTTGATAGTATTACTCCTTTCTCCAGGACCAAGCAGGAAGTCAGTCCTCACATATGGGTGTCATCGGCGCCGATGAAGCCCCAGCGGAGCATTTCCCCAGCTTTCTATGAAAGCCTTTGGGAATGCAGGCACGCATGCGCGGTTCCTTTTCCGCCTAAAGGTGCCATCTTACCTCTGTCTCTTTTTTTCCGAGAAGCCCACCGGACGTGTGTCCTGTTCTCCCGGTTAAAAGTAGATTTTTTTCGGCGATTATCGCTATTTTTTCTCCCGGTTCGACGCCGGTTCCCCTCCCTCCAGGTTCGGTACACCGGTATCAAGCCCGATTCTTCTTTTTCGATTGTTGCCCTTCGTGGCTGGCGTTCGCGCCCTTTTTTCCATTTTTCCCTGGAAGGCCGGTCCTTTGACCTCGCGGGGACTCTTTTTTTTCCCCGATGGCTTCCAGTGGTCTTAAAAAGTGTGATCGGTGTAAGAAATTAATGTCTCTCACCGACACACATGACTGCTGCCTTTGGTTCCTCGGCCCCGATCACGACCCTAAGTCGTGCGGGCCATGTGGGAAGATGTCTTCCAAGGCACTCCGAAGTCGACAGCAGCAAAAGGAAAGGCTTTTCTCGGACTCAGCCTCCCGCCGGGCCCGGACCTCATCTGAGGCCTCGACTTCTCGGGATTCCAATCCCGAGTGCCGTCAAAGCTCCTCGGACAGGGGGTCACCCGACCGGGAACGGAAGAGGAAGAAGCAGCTTGTGAGGGCGTCAGAGGAGGAGGTCCCTGGCTCCTTGAGGGCCAGGTCTAAGAACCCCGACTGTCGCCCCGGGCCCGAGGAACAAGAGAAGCCTGCCAAAGTTCCTCGCGAGGAGCCGGAGTCTGCTGGACACGTAAGCCCCGTAGTCCTCGAGGACTCTCCTCCCAGAGAGCTGACTTCGTGCCTGGCGCCGCCGGGGCCCGAGTCGGTGGCTGCTGCGTCTCCCGAGCTGAGTCTCAGGATGACAGCCTTGGAGAGCAGACTGTCTGCCTTCATGAAGCAGCAGCGGGTATTGATGGCCAGCCTGTCTGGCGCATCTGCCCCGACCACCGGGACATCGACTTCGAAGTCGACTCCGGAGACCGAGCCGATACTCGAGTCCATCATGGCTCGAAGTCGACCTCGGTCTCGGTCTCCCTCGACCTCCCGTTCAGGACTGAGGGCGTCGATGCCGGTGCCGGCGTTGGGGCGGGTGCTCCAGGGCCCCGCGGGGTCGGACCCTGACTCCTCCTCAGATGAGTCCGCCTGGGAGACGGAGGACGAGGAGTCTCCCGATACCTTCAAGACTCGGTGCGTCCCGTCGGACTCACCGCAGTCTGAGCCCCAGAGTAGAGCCCCTCCGGAGGATACTCGGTTCTCGGAGTTCGTCCGGGATATGGCCACTGCTTTGGCTATTCCGGCGGACCCCGAGGAAGAGCCTCGAGCTGAGGAGCTTGAGGCGCTGCAGTATGACTCTCCTCCGAAGGAGGCCTTTACTGTCTTGGTTTCCTCCGATGCTGAAACGGCTCCTCTTCCGTATGTGGGAGGCACCGGCCTTGGCGCCGGTTCTAAGCAAACGAGTCGACTCGATCTATCAACTCAGAAAGAGCCCTGGTTTTCAGAAGGCACAGCTACCACACCATTCTATGGTTGTGGAAACGGTCATGCATCATCTGAAGAGCCAGAAGATGCACTCCGCGGTGCCCCCTGGCAGGGAGGCCCGAAACCTCGATGGCATCGGTAGAAAGTGCTTCCAGGGCTCGATGCTTGCTTGCCGTGTCCAGTCGTACCAGCTGTACATAGGCATGTACTTGCAGGACCTGGCCAAGTAGTTGGCCGGGTTCTCTGCTGGACTCTCCGGGGAACCCTTGCAGAGATTTAAGTCCTTGTCCTCGGGGATTCGGGACTGCTCGAAGTTCATGTCCCGCGCTGCCTACGATGGCTTTGAGGCTTCGCCCCGAGTTGCGGCAGCCGGCATCGCGGCTCGACGCCAGGCATGGCTGCAGTCATCGGACCTTGAGCCATGGGTTCAGGACAAGTTGGTCGATGTCCCTTGCCGAGGTGAGAACCTTTTTGGCAAGCCCATGACCGAGAAGGCCGCTCAGCTCGAAACAGAGCACCTTACACGTACAAGGCTGTCTAGGAAGACCTCTGCCCCTTCTCATAAAAAGAAGGGCCCGGGTAAAAAGACCTTTTACCCGAGGAAGTGCACTGCCTACAAACAGTACCCTCAATATCAGGCTGCCCAAGCTGCAACCCAGGGTCAGCAAGCCAAGGGGCAGGGTAATGGGCCCCGTAGGCAGAGGACCCCCAAGCCTCCAGCCCCTGCTACCACTCCGCACGGTGGGGGTTTTTGACTCCTTGAGCGTAGTCTCTCCATCCCTGCTATCCCAACCCTGCACAGGAGGTCGCCTCGCCCTCTTTGCCCACCAGTGGCCCCTCATCACCAGGGACATTTGGGTGTTGGACATAGTCCACAGGGGTTATGCACTGCATTTTCACCAACTGCCTCCTCCATACTTTCCAGGGGAGCCTCCAAGGCCTCCCCTGCACACAAGAGCTTCATGGTCTGTTGGTGGACAGGGCGGTGGAGCCTGTGCCTCCCCACTTGCAAGGTCACGGATTCTACTCCAGATATTTCCTGGTGCCCAAAAGAACCGGTGGCCTTCGACCCATTCTGGACCTCAGGAATCTCAACAAGTTCCTAGAGAAAGAAAAGTTCAAGATGCTTACTCTTGGAACACTTCTGCCCTACTTCCAGCAGGGAGATTGGCTATGCTCCTTAGATCTAAAGGATGCGTACATGCACATCCTCATTCATCCAGACCACAGAAAGTACCTCAGGTTCATTGTGGGAGGAAACCATTATCAATACCGAGTGCTGCCTTTCAGCCTCACCTCCGCCCCCAGAGTCTTCACAGAGTGCCTAGCAGTGGTGGCGGCCTACCTGAGAAATCAGGGAATTTTGTCTTCCCCTATCTGGACGACTGGCTCATCAGGGGTCAAACATGCCAGGAGGCAAGACAGGCCACACTCAGAACTATTGCTCTTCTTCAAAGCCTGGGGTTTGTCATAAACTTCGCAAAGTCCACTTTGCTCCCCTCCCAGAACTTGGAGTTCATAGGAGCAAGGCTGGACTCCCTGCTAGCAAAGGCTTTCTTGCCAGCAGACAGAGCCCAACGACTGATAAACTTAGCAAACCAGTTTCTCAGCAAGTTTCTGGTCTCCGCCAGACTCTGCCTAAGGCTGCTGGGCCACATGGCTTCGACAGTTCATGTGATCCCCAATGCCCGGCTCCATATGAGGCCTGCACAGTGGTGCCTTCGGACTCAGTGGTCACAGGCCACAGGCAGCCTCAGAGACAGGATAAGGGTGTCCAGACAATTTCTGAACTCCCTCAACTGGTGGCTGCACCCACCCAATCTACTAAAGGGGGTGCATTTTCAGATTCCTGGGTACACAGTGGTACTGACCACAGACGCCTCCCTGCAGGGCTGGGGAACTCATTGTCTAGGCAAGTGCACCCAGGGCCTGTGGTCTCCTTGGGTAACTGCACAGCAGATCAATCTCCTCGAACTCAGAGCTATTCGATTAGCACTCAAAGCTTTCTCTCCTGCCCTGGCTCATCAATCTGTCCTGGTTCAGGCAGACAACCAAGTAGCCATGTTTTATGTGAACAAACAGGACGGGTCTGGGTCCAGAATCCTTTGTCGGGAGGCTCAGGACCTTTGTTCATTTGTCCTCAAGCACAACATGCTTAAGGCTGTGTACCTTCCAGGCCAGGACAACTACCTGGCTGACAGGTTGAGCAGAATTCTGCAGCCCCACTAGTGGCAGCTGCACCCTTCAGTGGTTCAGAGGATCTTCAGAAAATGGGGTCTCCCTTTGGTAGATCTCTTTGCCAGCCCAATGAACAATCAGCTGCCAAAGTTCTGCTCCAGGCAACTGGATCCTCTGAGAATAGCAGCAGATGCTTTTCTGATTCCATGGTCTCAGGGCCTCCTGTATGCGTTTCCTCCCTCGCCCTTGGTGGCCCGAACTCTCTTCAAAGTTCTTCAGGATAAGGCCTCTGTCCTACTGGTGGCTCCCAGGTGGCCGAGACAGCCTTGGTTTCCTCTTCTGCTTCAACTGGCAGTGGATTCCCCACTGCCTCTGGGGTTGCAACCCGACCTTCTCTCACAGGAGCAGGGTTCCCTTCTGCACCCCAATCTCAAAGCTCTCAATTTGATGGTCTGGAGGCTGCAAGGATAGTTTTGGCTCCCTGGGGCCTACCTCAGGAAGTTGAGGAGGTTGTCCTAGCCTCTAGAAAACAGTCCACTAGGAAAACCTATGCTCTCAAATGGAAAAGATTTTCTGTGTGGTGTCAGCTACGTACAGAGGATCCTTTCTCCTGTACTGTGCCAGTAGTGCTTCAGTACTTACTGCACTTATCTAATCAGGGACTTAAGTCCAATTCTGTTCGGGTCCACCTCTCAGCTCTAGCAGCTCACCACTCACTGGTGGAGGGACATTTTTTGTCAGGTCACCCCTTGGTGTCCCGCTTTGTCAGGGGCTTGCTTTTGCTCAAGCCTCCAATCCATCCGTCCTGCCCCTGAGTGGGAAGTTGAATGTGGTCTTGCAGCAACTGACTTGCCCACCTTTTGAGCCGATGGCTACTTGTCCACTATGCTTCCTATCCTGGAAAACACTCTTCCTGATAGCCCTTACCTCGGCTAGGCGAGTGAGTGAGCTTCAGGCCCTGGTCTGTGATGGGCCTTACACCAGGATTTATAGGAACAGGGTAGTCCTCAGGACTCATCCCAAGTTCCTCCCAAAGGTTGTCTCCTCTTTCCACCTCAATCAGGAGGTGGTTCTTCCAACATTCTTCCTTAGGCCTCATGC
Organism: Ichthyophis bannanicus; assembly: GCA_033557465.1. Lineage (NCBI taxonomy): Eukaryota > Metazoa > Chordata > Amphibia > Gymnophiona > Ichthyophiidae > Ichthyophis > Ichthyophis bannanicus. The sequence continues at coordinate 711,821,970 of CM066033.1, forward strand.
AAGCCAGGCTGAAGCAGTCCTGCATACCCTGGACTGTAGGAGGGCCTTATCCTTCTACCTTGACCGTACGCATGGGCATAGAAGGGCTACTCAGCTCTTCGTATCCTTTGACCCCAATAAGTTGGGGTTGGCTGTGTCCAAGCGTACCTTGTCCATCTGGGTGGCTGACTGTATCACCTGGGCTTACAAGGCGGCTGACCTTCCTTTGCAGGGTTGGGTCATGGCCCATCGTGTCAGGGCAATGGCTGCCTCAGTGGCTCATCTCCGTTCTGTGCCCTTGGTAGATATCTGCAGGGCTGCAACTTGGTCTTCAAGCCAGACTTTTGCGGCCCATTACTGTCTGGAGAGGGAGTCCCGTAGGGACAGTGCTTTTGGCCAGGCAGTACTCCGGAATCTCTTTGAGGTTTAGGCAACTCCTGCCCTCCTGCCCTCTGTTGGGCTACTGGTGGAGGTTGTGTCCTTGAAAAGCCTTTCTTTGCAGCTGAGACTAGAGGGAGTACTCTTTTTCAGCCTGGGTTCCTCGGTAGCCCAGAGCTAGGGAGTCACCCATAAGTGAGGACTGACTTCCTGCTTGGTCCTGGAGAAAGAGTAGTTACTCACCTGTAACAGGTGTTCTCCAGGAGCAGCAGGAATCATTCCTCACAACCCTCCCTCCTCCCCTTGAAGTTGCAGTTGTACATAGTTTATTTTTTTCATTTTTGTGTGCTGTTCTTAGCTATGTCATTTGACTGAGGTAAGATGGCACCTTTAGGCGGGAAGGGAACCGCACCTGCATGCCTGCATTCCCAAAGTCTTTCATAGAAAGCTGGGGAAATGCTCTGCTGGGGCTTCATCGGCGCCGATGACACCATATGTGAGGACTGATTCCTGCTGCTCCTGGAGAACACCTGTTACAGGTGAGTAACTATTCTTTCTTCATCATCAAACATCGACTTCCAGTTATTTATCATTTCAGATTTAAACGTCCTACTCTCACATTTCACATTCTTCATTCTGTTAATACTTCATTTCTTTCTCAGTTTCTGATTCCTTATACCCATTTGCGGGTTCTCCACTCAGCTACACAGCAACCTTTAGTTATTCCTATTCTTTGCCAGGTCTGTTGTTCTGTTGCTCATTCTTCTTCTTTTAGAATAACGTCTCCTGTTCTATGGAATTCCTTCCCTTCCATTCTTTAGTCAACTTTCATTTACTTGTTTTAAATCTCAGCTGAAGAGTCATTTCTTTGTTCAAGCTTTTCAATCAACTGATTCCTTGTGATTATTGATTAGAAACATAGAAATATGACGACAGAAAGAGACCACATGGCTTCTTGCAACATCCAAGCTCTCCAGCAGAGGAGAAGATGGGTGCCTACAGAATGACAAAGGTTGGACACAAGTCACACCAGGGCTTGCAGAATCACCAATCCAACTTCTCCATTCCTAGAATTGAAGAACCGTTATGCAGCCATGGAAGTGTAGGAGGTGAAAGCATCCCTGGAAAGGGAAGAACCAGAGCTCAAGTACCCCAAAGTTGCAGAATCAGTGACCAAAAGGAAGCAAAGGGGTAGTGGTGGTTGGTGACTCTCTTCTGAGGGGTACTGAGGTGTCCATCTGCCGACCAGACTTTGTCCAGAGAGGTATGCTGTCTACCAGGTGCCAAAATCCGAAATGTTACGGAGAGAGTTTGTCGAGACTCATCAAGCCCACTGACTATTACCTAATTTTGCTAATCCATATCGGCACAAATGATACTGCCAGGTATCCCTCTGAGCGTGTCAAAAGTTATTTAATGGCTCTGGGACAGAGGGTGAAGCAGATAGGGGCACAGGAGGTGGTCTTTTCAAGCTTCCCTGTTGAGGGTAAAGGCCAAGGGCAGAGATGCTCACATCCTGGAGATGAATGCATGGCTGTGTGGATGGTGTCTTTGAGAGCATTTTGGTTTCTTGGACCAAGGGATGCTGTTCCAAGGATTGCAGAGTAGAGATGGTGTCCATCTGTCCAAGAAAGGTCGATGTGTCTTCAGCAGCAGACTGGCTATCTACTGAAGAGGGCTTTAAACTAGATTTGTTGTGAATGAGTGACGAAAGCCCTCAGGTAAGTGAACCATTAAATACCTTTATGGAAATGGGTAAAAGGGGCAACATATGGAATGTGGTATGTACAAATGCCCGTAGCATGGGAAATAAGATCCCAGATGTTCAAGCTTTAATGTGAGTGACTGACTTGAATTTAGTGGAAGTTACAGAAACTTGGTTCACAGAAAACCATGACTGAAATGTAACTATACCAGGCTATACTTTATTCAGAAAGGGCAGGGTAGGTAGAAGGGAAGGAGGAGTGGCACTATATGTAAAAAATAATATTAAAGCTTTGGAACTACAGAGCGTAAAAGGGAGAGAGGAGGCACTGTGGGTTAAACTAGAAAGAGGGAAAGAGAAATCTATTTGCGTTGGCGTCATATACAGACCTCCCTCACAAGAGGAAGAGGTGGATGGAGAGTTAATTGAAGACATACGCAGCATTGCTAGGAATGGGGAAGTGCTACTGATAGGGGATTTCAGTATGCCAGATGTTAATTGGCACATTCCTGCTGCAGTATCATCTAGAAGTAAGGAGATCCTGGATTCTCTACAGGGAGAACTATTCAGGCAATTGGTAACAGACCCCACATGTGAATGGGCCATATTGGACTTGATGCTTACCAATAGTGAAAGTGTTTCTGATGTTATAGTGGGAGATCATTTTTTATCCAGTGATCACCAGATGGTATGGTTCAGTATTAGGACTAGGGCTGATAGAATCCATTCAAAAGCGAGGGTCTAAAACTTTAGGAAAACTAACTTTGCCAAGATGGACCAATACCTCAGGGAGTGTTAGCAGGATGGGAACAGCTGGGGGATGTAGAAAATCTGTGAGCAAAACTGAAAGGGTATTTTTTAAGGGCAACCAACCTTTCTGTTAAAATGGTAAATAAAGGTAAAAGAAAAAGGAGACTGCTATGGTTTTCGAAAGAAGTAGCTGAAAAAGTGAAAAAAGGAGGGAGTCCTTCATGAAATACAAGAGATCACAGAGAGAGGAAGACAGGCATCTATATTTGGAAAAACTTGGAGAAGCTTGCAAAGTACTCAGGAAAGCAAAGATTCAAAAAGAGGAGGAATAGCCAATGCAATAAAATGGGGGGATAAGACATTTTTCAGATATGTTAGTGAGAAGAGGAAGGGCAAAAGTGGTATTGTCACACTCAAGGGTGAAGGGGAGGAATATGTAGAAGCTGATAAGGATAAAGCGGAATTGCTTAACAAATATTTCTGTTCTGTGTTCACAGATGAAGAACCAGGAACAGGACATCAGAAAACACCCACAAACAGGAATAAAAGCGAGAGGCATCTTGAAGAATTTTCAGAAGACTGTGTTCATGAGAAACTAGCTAAATTTAAAGTATACAAAGTGATGGGATCGGCTGGGATACATCCTAGAATACTGAGGGAACTTGGGGACGTTCTAACAGCTCTACTGACTGACGTTTTCAATGCCTTGTTGGAGGTCAGGAGTGTTGCCTAAGAACTGGAGAGAGGCTCATGTGGTCCCTTTACAGAAAAGCAGAAGTAAGGATGTGGTTGAAAACTATAGGCCGGTTAGTTTAACTTCGGTGTTGAGTAAATTATTGGAAATACTGCTGAAAGAGAAAATAGTGAGGCTTCTGGAGTCCAGTGTATCACAGGATCCAAGGCAGCATGGATTCACAAAAGGTAGGTCTTGTCAACAAATCTGATTGATTTCTTTGACTGGGTGACCAGGGAATTGGACCGAGGGAGAGCCCTAGATGTGGTGTATTTAGATTTCAGTAAATCCTTTGACACCGTACCTCGCAGGGATGGACCCTAAAGTTACTGCTTGGGTTAGAAATTGGTTGCGTGGGAGGCGACAAAGAGAACAGGTAAATGGAGCTCACTCTGAGGAGAAGGAAGTAGTGTGCCCGAGGGATCTGTCCTTGGTCCGATTCTTTTTAACATCTTTGTTAGTGATATAGCAGAAGGGCTGTCGGGTAAGGTTTGCCTCTTTGCGGAGAGTAGACACCCAGGGAGGTGTAGATAACATGAGGAGAGATCTAGCTAAGCTTGAAGAGTGGTCTAGAATTGAGCAGCTGAGATTTAATGTTAAAAAATGCAAGGTCATGCATTTGGGCTGCAGCAGTCCAAGGGAGCAATATAGTATAGGGAGTGAAGTACTTTTGTCCACTAAAGAAGAGCGGGGCCTAGGCATGATTTTATCTGATGATCTTAAAGTAGCTAAACAGGTAGAAAAGGCGACAGTAAAAGCTAGAAGGATGCTTGCGTGCATAGGGAGAGGAATGGCTAGCAGAAAAAAGGAGGTGATAGTGCCTCTGAATAAGTCTTTGGTGCGACCTTATTTGGAGTATTGTGTGCAATTCTGGAGACCACACCTTCAAAAGGATATAGACAGGCTGGGGTTGGTACAGAGGGTGGCTACTAAAATGGTTAGTGGTCTTCATTATAAAGCATATGAGGACAGATTTAAGGATCTTAATATGTACACCTTAGAGAAAAGGCGGACTAGAAGTGATATGATTGAGATGTTTAAATGCCTCCGTGGCATAAATGCACAGGGGGAGAGCATCTTTCGATTGAAAGCAAGTTCTGCTATGGGATGAGGGTGAAAGGGGATAGATTCAGGAGTGATAAGCGGAAAGAGTGGTGGATCCGTGGAATAGTCTCCCAGTGGGAGGTGTTGGTGATGAGGACAGTATCTGAATTCAAAAAAGTATGGGACAAATACAGAGGATCTCTAAAGGAAGAAAGGGGACTTTTGTAGCTGTTGATATGGAAGGACAGACTAGATAGGCCATGTAGTGTTTTTCTGTCATCATTTTTCTGTTTCTAGTCTGTCCTTCCATATCAACCACTACAACAGTCCCCATTTTTCTTTAAAGATCCTGTCCTTATCTCTACCACCTCCACTGTGAGACTATTCCATGGATCCACCACTCTTTCCATAAAGAAATATTTCCACACATCACTCCTGAATCTATTCCCTTTCACCTTCATCCCATGTCCCCTCGTAGGAGAGCTTGCTTTCAATCGAAAGAGGCTCTCCCCCTGTACATTTATTCCACGGAGGTATTTAAACATCTCAATCATATCACCTCTGTCCCACCTTTCCTCTAAGGTGTACATATTATGATCCTTACGTCTGTCCTCATATACTTTATAATAAAGACCACTAACCATTTTAGTAGCCGCCCTCTGTACAGACTCCATCCTGTTTATATCCTTTTGAAGGTGCGGTCTCCAGAATTGCACACAATACTCCAAATGAGGTCGCACCAAAGACTTATACAGAGGCACTATCACCTCCTTTCTTCTGCTGGCCATTCCTCTCCCTATGCACCCAAGCATCCTTCTAGCTTTTCCTGTCACTTCTTCTACCTGTTTAGCTACTTTAAGATCATCAGACACAATCATGCCTAGGTCCCGCTCTTCTTTAGTGGAGAAAAGTACTTCACCCCCTATACTATATTGCTCCCTTGGATTGCTGCAGCCCAAATGCGTGACCTTGCATTTTTTAACATTAAATCTAAGCTGCCAAGTTCTAGACATTCTTCAAGCTTAGCTACATCCCTCCTCCTCACGTTATCTACACCTTCCTGGGTGTCTACTCTATTGCAGATTTTGGTATCATCCGCAAAGAGGCAAACTTTGCCCGACAGCCCTTCCGCTATATCACTAACAAAGATGTTAATATGAATCGGACCAAGGACAGATCCCTGGGACATACCACTGGTAACCACCTCCTCCTCAGAGTGAGCTCCATTTACCTATACCCTTTGTCCCCTTCCACTCAACCAATTTCTAATCCAAGCAGTATCTTTAGGGTCCATCCCTAGGGTGCTCAGTTTGTTTATACGTCGCCTGTGAGGAACCAGTGTCAAAAGCGATCTCCAGGAACAAGCAGGAATGAGTCTTCACATATGGGTACGTCGGTACCGACGGAGCCTGCACGGGAATGCTCCCCAGCATCCAATCAGAAAGCTTTTGGGAGCATCCCTCGCGCCTGCGCACTGACTTCCCGCCTTTTCCACTGCCTCTCCTCACTCTTTCGAGTTTCCCTCGATACCGTTTTTCCCTCCTGCAGTGAGGGCACCGGCTTTTTCTTCTCTACAGGATCAGGTAACCCACAAACAGTCTGTTAAGACTAGCCAATCCTTGAGTAGTAAGTCTCATGCCAAGCATGATGACGGCTCCGGCCTTGCCCTCAAGACCCCATTGGCATTAAAGCCCCGGCGGGAGTCTTCCAAAGCATTTCAGGGGTTTCAGGTTGTTCCTGGGGCTCACCCCTCACAGAACATACCTGAGCCATGCTCGGTGGTGGTATCCGCTTCGAGCGGTACCGATACCCCAGCATCGGCACCGGTGTTGAGTGTTCCACTCTTCACCAGGGATCGTCATCTGACGTCCTCAGTACCTTCAGGACCGATCGATACGTTCCAGATTGACTTTCCTGTATCTCAGCCATGCTCGGGGATGGCACCTGCTTCGAGCAGTACCGATACCCTGGCATCGGCACCGGTGGGGACACTCTTCACCAGGGATCGTCATCTGGCGTCCTCGGTACTTTCGGGACCAATCGATACGACCCAGATTGACTTTCCAGTATCGGCATCGCCGATGCCCCCACCGACGTCGGTACCCTCTAGACATGCATCGATAGACTTGCTCCCTTCGATGCCGAGTCTGGAATCGATATCTAGTCTAGATGACTGGGTACCGACGTGTCTCGGAACCGACCCTTATCGTTTCCGGATACGCAGTACCGAGGATATTCACCAAACCTCTCTGGTTGCCTTGGTACCGCTTGAGCAGCCTCCGATGACTGCTTCGATGACATTACCGTCTCCGATTCCGCCTCAGCTACCGGTATCGGTATCGATGTCCCTTCCTGCAGTTAAATCGGCACCATCGATCCTTTCTATGCCTAGTTTGGAATCGATACCTGGCATGGACGATGCAGTACTGACTGCCTCAAATCGTGACTGCCAGTACCACTATCCATCTAGTGGGGTTCTTTTTCTGCACAAGACCAGTACATCCTCTGGTGCTCAGGCTGCTCCTTCAACCTTAGCCTACCCAGGGATATTTCCCATTGGAGATCCTTCTTTTCAGAAATTTCTCCTTGACATGGCAACTTTTCTTGCTATTCCTATCCCTGACTGTGATCTTACTCGAGGCTCTCCTGCAGAAAAGAAAAATATAATGCTTCCTTTACATCATTCTTTGCAGGATCTTCTTCTGAGAATATGGGAATCACCTTTAAGGGTTCCCTCACCTTCTACAGCAACTGATGTTCTGTATCAGGTGCCCCCCTCTCCAGGGTTTCAAAAAACTCAACTTCCCCATCATTCCATTGTAGTGGAATCAGAAATGAGGAAGGTAAAAAGCAAGAAGAAGCATTCTTCTTATCCGCCAGATCGTGCATCTAGAGCACTTGATGCCTTTGGACGTCAAACCTTCCAAACATCTATGCTGGCATCAAGGATTATCTCTTATATATTTTATATGAGTCTGACACTCCAGGAGGTCACAAAGAAATTATCTCTTTTGACTCCTTTTTTATCAGAGCATAAGGCTGCAGACTATTCCTTGCTTCTTAGTCATAGCCAGAATATCTCTTGGTTTCTTTCTCATGCTTCTCTAGACTCTTTTGAGCAGATCCTCTGCTATTGCCATTGGAGCACGTCGCAGAGCCTGGCTTCAAGCTTCAGACTTGAGCAGATGGGCACAACACACACTGGGTAATTCTCCTTGTACTGGAGAAAATCTCTTCAATAAGGAGGCTTTACGTCAGGTTGCTCATTGCTCCACTGACTTCCTGGGATCTGGAGACCATTCTAAGCCGCCTTCTTCCTCAGGGGGTAGGAAATGTCCTACCAAACCTTCTTTCCCTAAGAAAAGAAGGTTTCACTCTTCTCCTGCCCATCATCCAGAGGTACCCAAGCAGGGGACACCTCGTCCTGGTCTGAAGAATCCAAACTCTAGCCAGTCTAAGCATACCCAGCAACCATAGGTTCCTGAAGGTTGCAACCCACAGTTAACTTCTTCTTAGCAGAAGTTTGTACTCGTTTTTTTCTTAAACCTCTACATGTGGTTTTCCTTCTTCAGTATGCTAAGCTGTCAGGATATTCTTGTCCATGGGTTACAGAATTCTCCTCTTCTTTCTCACAAGAGAAGTTACAACTATCCCATGATAGTTTCTGTCCCAACATGAACATTTTTTTCTTAAGCTGACTCACCATATGGTAAGTCACCCCTCAACCCTCTCATCCAGGTTTTTCCCCTGAATGAGTGGTACCATACTGAACAGCTTGTCTAGCCTTTCATTCCAGATTAGACTTTTTGTTCCTTGAATAAATTCTCTGGACAGTTCATCAGACAGGGACAGGAATATTTCCTCTCCCTTTGTCTGTTCTCTCTGTTTTAAACAGGAAGATTCTCTCTGCTGTGTCTTTCAGCTGCTGTTCATGCAGGAGTTCCAGTGCTTGAACTACTGGTACTTTCCCACAAGTTTCCAGTCTGTCTTCCATGACTTTTGTCTAGCCTTACTAGTGATTCCAAGATAGTCCTCATCTATCTTGGATAATCCTACTCACTTCAGGCTTCTCACGTTATCTTCTTTCTGGCCATCTCCATTTCCTTGGATGTGGCAACACACCTGACTTACAGTCAGTTTTATCCCCTAATTCTCCTGCACAATGCTCTCTGCAATCTTCAGAGAAGCTTTCTACTATGGGCCCTTGCTACAGAGCATTGAACTTTGTCTCTGATGGCTATTCTATATAGTGGAAAAAGCTTATCAATCATTTCCATGACTGTGAGGGTTCTCCATACCCTCTTGTCTCCTGTTATTATACAGAATATAAGCTTTTCTGCTTGAATGTCCAAGGAGTTCCCAATCTTGCAGGAGTATGCTCTTTTCTCCTTGCAGCTTGGCCTCATGCTATCGTACTCCTCATGGACAGCACATATTCTACTGCTAACGCATGATACCCCTGTGTCCCTCCAGTGGGTCATCTTGGTATCTCCTTCTATGCGTTTCTGTCCATTTACCATGTCAGAGTTCTACAGAGCTCATGACTTGCTCTTTTCAGACTGATATTATCCTCTGTTTTTTCACGCAACCATCCTGGTTATTCCACTGGGTTGCATTCCTGCACCCTCTTAGCCCGCAGAAATAGATTCGCTAAATATCTTTCAAGTAGGTTCCACCTTCTTGTTATTAGATGAATCTTTCCCCTTCACATTCCCCATGTGAATGTTCTATGGGGCTTAGTTGCAGGCATGTATCTTCAGACTTATATTCATGTATCTGTATATCTCTATATATTTTTATACATACATATGTCTGTAAGCTGTGTGTGCATAAGTTATGCCCCTATATATATATATATACACATATCAATATATATATATATATGTATATATATCCCTCTATATATATGTATCTGTCGGGAGGCTTTTTATAGGTCGATATGTATTACCTATTCTCCAGGACCAAGCAGGAAGTCAGTCCTCACTTATGGGTGACGTCGGCGCCGACGGAGCCCTCGCGGAGCAATTTTCCCCAGCTTTCAAAGAAAGCCTTTGGGAATTGCAGCGCGCATGCGCGGTCCTCTTCCCGCCCAAGGGTGCCATCTTAGCCAGTCTTCTTTTTTCCGCGGAGCCCTACAGACGTACCCGTCGTGTCCCCGCGAAAAAGTTGATTTTTTCTTCAGAATTTCTCTTATTTTCCATTCGGTTCGACGCCGGTCTTTTTCCCGCCGGACTCGCGACGCCGGTCTCGAGTCCTCTTCTTATTTTTCGGTTTTTCTGACTTAGTCAGTTTTTCGTTTCGGTTTTTCCCTGGCAGCCCGGTCCTTTGACCTCGCCGGGGCCCTTTTTCCCCCGATGACTGCCAGTGGTTTCAAGCGGTGTGGTCAGTGTGACCGAAATATGTCACTAACTGACACACACGACTTTTGCCTCCGCTGCCTGGGCCCGGATCATGAAGAAATGATCTGTGGGCCCTGCGGCAAAATGTCCTCCAAAGCGTTGAGAAGTCGGCGGCATCAGCGGGATAGAATCTTCGCTGACCCCAGCCGTACCCGGACCTCGTCGGAGGCCTCCGCGTCCAAAGGTTCCAGCTCGGACCATCGCCGGAGTTCCTCCGACAGGGGTTCTCCCTCCGGGGACCATCGTCGTAAGGTGAAACCCGCGAGGGCGGCGTCGGTGGACGCTCCTGGCTCCGCGAGGGCCAGGTCGCATAGCCCCGATAGCCGTCCCGGGTCCTTGGAGAAGGAGCATCTCACGAAGCGACCTCGCCTGGAGTCGGAGCTGCCTGCTCGGGTAAGTCCTGTGGTCCTCCTGGACTCGCCTCCGAGACAGCCGACGTCGGGCCCGACGCCGTCGGGGCCCGAGTCGGGGGCTGCTGGGTCACCTGAGCTCGGACTCAGGTTGACGGCCTTGGAGAGCAGATTGTCTGCCTTCATGGACCAGCAGCGGGCACTGTTCGCTGGCTTCGCTGGCGCCGCTGCCCCGACCGCCAGGACGTCGACGTCCAAGTCGACCCCGGAGACCGAGCCGATCCTCGAGTAGATGCGAACTCGAGTCGATCCTCGGTCGAGGTCACCCTCGGCCTCCCGTTCGGGACCGAGGTCGCCGACGCCGACTCCCTCGGCGTCGGGGCGGCAGGCGCCGCGCCCTGCCCGGGCCGACCCCACCGAGTCCTCGTCGGAGTCGGTCTGGGAGTCTGAAGAGGAAGAGTCGCCTGATTCTTTCCGGACTCGGTGTGTCCCCTCAGACTCACCGGAGTCCGAGCCTCGGAAGCAGTCCCCCCCGGAGGATGCCCGGTTCTCGGACTTCGTCAGGGATATGGCCAAGGCTTTGGCCTTCCCTGCGGATCCCGAGGAGGAGCCTCGAGCCGAAGAGCTCGACGCCCTCCAGTATGACTCTCCCGCAAGGGAACACTTTACTGTACCGGTTCCTCCCATGCTGGAACGACTACTCTTCCGCATGTGGGAGAGTCCGGCCACCTCGCCGGTCCTGAGCAAGCGGGTCGATTCTATCTATCGAGTCCGCAAGAGCCCTGGCTTCCAAAAAGCACAGCTGCCACACCATTCCATGGTAGTGGAATCGGCCATGCATCGTCTTAAGAGCCAGAAGATGCACTCCTCGGTGCCTCCTGGCAGGGAGGCCCGTAACCTGGATGGCCTTGGCAAGAAGTGTTTCCAGGGCTCTATGCTTGCGTGTCGTGTCCAGACCTACCAGCTATACATGGGCATGTATCTCCGAGACCTGGCTAAAGAGCTAGCCGGATTCTCCGCTGGTTTGTCCGAGGAACCCTTGCGGAGGTTCCTGGCCTTGTCCACTGGTATTCGGGAATGCTCGAAATTCATATCCCGAGCAGCCTACGATGGCTTTGAAGCGTCGGCTCGAGTGGCCGCAGCCGGCATCGGTGCCCGCCGACAGGCTTGGCTTCAGTCATCTGACCTTGAGCCCTGGGTGCAGGACAAGTTGGTCGATGTCCCCTGCCGAGGCGAAAACCTCTTTGGCAAGCCCATGGCTGAAAAGGCTGCACAAATTGAGACGGAGACTCTCACCAGGACTAGGCTTTCTAGGAAGACCTCCGCCCCTTCCCAGAAAAAGAAGGGCTCGGGAAAGAAGTCCTTTTACCCGAGGAAGGCGGCTGCCTACAAACAATACCCCCATTATCAGGCCCCTGCAGCTCCCCAACAGGGCCAGCAGGCCAAGGGACGGGGTAACGGGTCCCGTAGGCAGCAAGCCCCCAAGCCTGCACCACCAGCCCCTGCTCAGCAGGGTGGGGGTTTTTGACTCACTAAGCATAGCCTCTCCCCCCCCGCTGGTTCCTCACAGCACCGGAGGCCGGCTGGTTCACTTCGCCCACAGGTGGTCCAGCATCACCTCAGATGCCTGGGTGCTTCAAGTCGTGCGAGAAGGCTATCTTCTCCACTTCCACCAGGTCCCTCCCTCCTTTTTTCCGGGAGAACCTCCACGACCCCCTCTGCACAGGGAATTACTCCTTCAGGAGTTAGCAGGTCTTCTACAGGAACAGGCGGTGGAACCGGTGCCCCACCACCTGGAGGGTCAAGGGTTTTACTCCAGGTATTTTCTGATACCAAAGAGAACAGGAGGCCTCAGACCCATCCTGGACCTACGCAACCTCAACAAGTTCCTCGTGCGAGAGAAGTTCAAGATGCTTACCCTTGGAATCCTTCTGCCCTACCTCCAGCAGGGAGATTGGCTATGCTCCTTGGATCTAAAGGATGCCTACACGCACATCCTCATCCACCCAAGCCACCGACAATACCTAAGGTTTGTGGTGGCAGGAAATCATTACCAGTACAGAGTACTGCCCTTTGGCCTGTCCTCCGCACCTCGAGTCTTCACAAAATGTCTCGCGGTGGTGGTGGCCCATCTCCGGCTTCACGGCCTCTATGTCTTTCCGTACCTCGACGACTGGCTCATCAGAGCAGCGTCCGCTCTGGAGGTCACCAACGCCACGCGCCGCACGGTGACTCTTCTGCAGCACTTGGGCTTTGTTATAAACTTCGCAAAGTCCACTTTGCTCCCATCACAGGATCTCGAGTTCATCGGCGCAAGACTGCACACTCCTCAGGCACGAGCATACCTTCCGCTCGACAGGGCTCAACGGCTCATGGACCTAGCCGACCGTTTTCGCAGCCAGCCCCTGGTCTCCGCCAGGCGCTTCCTGAGACTACTCGGCCATATGGCTTCCACCGTCCATGTGACCCCCAATGCCCGCCTGAATATGCGGCCTGCTCAATGGTGTCTCCGCCAGCAGTGGCGACAAGCCACAGGCGACCTAGCAGACCTAGTGCGCGTCTCCGAGCCGCTGCTCTCGTCTCTCCGGTGGTGGCTTCAGCAGCCGAACCTGATATTCGGAATGCCTTTCCAGTCACCTCAGCCGGCCCGGTGCTGACGACAGATGCATCCCTCCTGGGCTGGGGTGCGCATTGCCAAGGGGCACGTACTCAGGGCCTCTGGACCACATGGGAGTCTGCTCAGCAGATCAACTTCCTGGAGCTCAGGGCGATCCGCCTGGCTCTCAAGGCTTTCTCCCACCTGACTTCTCATCAGTCCGTCCTTGTCCAGACGGACAATCAAGTTGCCATGTTCTACGTGAACAAGCAAGGGGGCACGGGCTCCTTCCTCCTCTGCCGGGAGGCACAGAAGCTCTGCTCTTGGGCCGTCAGTCACGGCATTCTCCTCAAGGCAGTTTATCTCCCAGGCCAAGAGAATTACCTGGCGGACAAACTCAGCAGGATCCTTCAGCCGCACGAGTGGCGTCTGGATCCCTTGGTAGTTCAGAAGCTCTTTCTGAAGTGGGGCCTCCCCACGGTGGATCTCTTTGCCAGTCCTCACAACCGGCTACTTCCTCGCTTCTGCTCTCGTCAGCCCCACCCCCGTCGGGTTGCGGCGGACGCTTTTCTACTCTCATGGTCGGGAAGCCTTCTGTATGCTTTCCCTCCCATCCCGCTAGTCTCTCGGACTCTTTTCAAGGTTCTCCGGGACAAAGCCTTCATGATCCTGGTGGCCCCTCGCTGGCCCAGACAGCCGTGGTTTCCGCTCCTGCTGCAATTAGCGGTGGAGGATCCATTCCCTCTGGGGTTTCAACCGGATCTCCTCACTCAGGATCAGGGTTCTCTGCTACACCCCAACCTCAGGTCTCTCAACCTAATGGCCTGGCTGCTGAGAGGGTAGTCCTTGCTCCCCTTCTCCTGCCGGCAGAGGTGGAGGAGGTCGTCTTGGCTTCGCGACGACCTTCTACCCGCAAATGCTACGCCCTTAAATGGCGTCGCTTTTCCGTTTGGTGTACCCAACAGTCTCAGGATCCCTTCTCCTGCCCGGTGTCGGTGATCTTGCAGTACTTGCTGCACCTCTCTAATCTGGGACTTAAGTCCAACTCCGTCAAAGTTCACCTCAGTGCTCTTTCGGCATATCATGTGCCGGTGGACGGCAGACCTCTCTCCAGCGACCCTCTCGTAGCGAGGTTTCTCCGAGGTCTCCTTCTACTTAAACCACCTCTGCGCCCGCCAGCGCCTGACTGGGACCTGAATGTGGTTTTGCAGCGGATCACCTGTCCGCCTTTTGAACCTATGGCTACCTGTTCTCTCCGTTTTCTGTCTTGGAAAACACTGTTCTTGATAGCCCTCACTTCCGCTAGACGCGTAAGTGAATTGCAGGCCCTCGTGTCTGATCCCCCTTACACTCGGTTCTACAAAAATAGGGTAGTCCTACGGACTCACCCTAAATTTCTTCCAAAAGTGGTCTCCCCTTTTCACATCAATCAGGAGGTGGTACTTCCGACCTTCTTTCCCAGGCCACACTCCAGCCGAGCTGAAACGGTCCTCCATACCCTGGACTGTAGAAGGGCTTTGAACTTCTACCTTGACCGTACGCGGGAGCACCGTAAAGCTGCTCAGCTTTTTGTGTCTTTTGACCCCAATAAATTGGGGCTCCCGGTCTCCAAGCGTACACTGTCCATCTGGGTTGCGGACTGTATCACTTGGGCTTATGGGGCAGCCGGACTCTCCTTGGAAGGTCGAGTCATGGCTCATTGCGTTCGGGCAAAGGCCACGTCAGTGGCTTACCTCCGCTCTGTTCCGCTGGCAGACATCTGCCGGGCCGCTACTTGGTCTTCGAGCCAGACTTTTGCGGTCCATTACTGCCTCGAGAGGGAGTCCCGCAGGGACAGTGCTTTCGGACAGGCAGTCCTCCGTAATCTCTTTGAGGTCTGAGCAACTCCTACCCTCCATCCCGGATGTGGGCTACCGGTGGGTGATAATTCAGCGAAGATTCTTTCCTTCTGTGCTGCTGAGCTAGAGGGAGCTCATTTTTGTGCTTAGGGTCTCCGGTAGCCTTGAGCTTGGGAGTCCCATAAGTGAGGACTGACTTCCTGCTTGGTCCTGGAGAAAGCGTAGTTACTCACCTGTAACAGGTGTTCTCCAGGAGCAGCAGGAATCAGTCCTCACAACCCTCCCTCCTCCCCTTGGAGTTGCAATCGTCTGCTTTAGTTTTTTTTTGCAACTTTTTTAAGCTGTCTTTTTTAGCTATGTCATCTGACTGGCTAAGATGGCACCCTTGGGCGGGAAGAGGACCGCGCATGCGCGCTGCAATTCCCAAAGGCTTTCTTTGAAAGCTGGGGAAAATTGCTCCGCGAGGGCTCCGTCGGCGCCGACGTCACCCATAAGTGAGGACTGATTCCTGCTGCTTCTGGAGAACACCTGTTACAGGTGAGTAACTACGCTCTATCTCCCTCACTGTCTATGCTATAAAGATTTTTACCTCCTTAGAGGTTCCAGACAGTGCACTTGCATATTTTCATACTGTTCCTCAGTATGTGGGGGCTGTTATGCACACAACCATTGTTGTGGTACTAATAGCTTCCACTTTGCTCTAGGTCTCGCTATCCCTGAAGCATCATGCTTCCATATCTTTCCTATCTCTCACCAGCTAGGAAAGACAATGTACATCTTCAGTACTTCTGAGTACACATCTGTTCTCCTTGGGAATACGGGCTTTTTTCCATACCCCTTCTTCCCTCCAGGACTGGAATAGTTGTCCAAATTAGTCAGTCTTCTTCTTTTAGTCCTCAATGTTAATGACTCTGTAGCTAAAAGACTTTTCAGCTTTTTCCCATAAAGCTTTCCGTTGAAGACCTGCCGTTCTTATCCTACCCCAGTTGACACCTGGGTCACCTGCCAATTCCAGGTTTGGACCTTCATCCTCACTGCTGTGAGGTTACCTTGAGGATTCCGCTACTGAATCTCCAGTAGACTCCATCATGCTCTCTACTTCCTACAATCCAGTAGGTAAGCTCCATATTATAATTATTCATTAATTAATTTTAATGGTACTTATCATACATACCAAGGACTCCTCTTCTGTAGTCCTTAGGTTCGCTGTTTTTTCTTACAGCTCCTCTCTTTTCAACTCCTACCCACCATCCCTTATGGGATGCCGGAGATCCATGGGTGGAAAATGCAGTCCTGATCCAGGGACACGCATTTTATGGGATCTCCCCCTGGCATCTATAGCTAGGGAGTCCCCATATGTGAAGACTCATTCCTGCTTGTTCCTGGAGATAGCACAGTTACTTACCTGTAACAGGTGATCTCTGGGAACAGCAGGAATAAGTCTTCACAACCCACCCACCTCCCCTAGGAGTTGTATCCATCTATCTATCTTCCTTTCCTCTTTCTCTCCTTTTGTCTCAGCTATGAAACTCAACTGAGGAGAGGCAATGGAAAAGGCGGGAAGTCAGTGCGCAGGCGCGAGGGATGCTCCCAAAATCTTTCTGATTGGATGCTGGGGAGCATTCCCGTGCAGGCTCCATCGGTACCGACGATACGCATATGTGAAGACTTATTCCTGCTGTTCCCAGAGATCACCTGTTACAGGTAAGTAACTATGCTTTACTGAAATCTAAATACACCACATCTAGGGCTCTCCTTCGGTCCATCTCCCTGCTCACCCAGTTAAAGAAATCAATCAGATTTCTCTGACAAGACCTGCCTCTGGTGAATCCATGCTGCCTCGGATCCTGTAATCCGCTGGACTCGAGAAACCTCGCTTTCCTTATCGTTCCTCCAGTTCAGTCCTCTACCTCTGGGTTCTCAACCTCCTCCTGCAGCTTTGGAGACTGGTACGTCAGAATCATGACATCACTGCACATAGCCTGCTGCACTCTTTCCTTAGATCCAGTGTGACCAGTCTCCATGCAGCAGGAAGACGTTGTGAGCCTTGTCAGGGGCTCACTAGAGGAACAGATAAGGAGCTTGTAGTATAGTATAGTGTAGTTGGGAATCTTTTGATTGATTTGTTAAATTTAGGTACTATCCCTTTAAAAAAAAAAAAAAAAAAGGAAAATAGAGTCAGACTATGCATTGGGTGTTCTTGCTTCCTGCCTGTTTAAAAAAAACAAAAAAAACCAAAAACAAAACAATAATATAATAAGCAAATGCAAAGGGGATAAGACCTGATGGTATTCTGCCGGTGGCCTTGAGATCTCCCCCCGGACTCTACGGGGGAGAGCCCTTCGGCTGCTATCATTTTCCCGAGCCGCGGAGACTGCATTGATGCGTTTTCGGGACACCGGCTTGGCAGTGGAGCACAGCAGAGCGGTTTCTTTCTCAGCGTGCCGCTGCTTGGTCCGGTGATCAGGAGAGCATCGGACGATCGGGACAGGCCTGGCCGGTAAGCATTCCACCGGTTACAGGCTGTACTCGTGGGGGGAGGCTTCGCCAGGCTTTGGGGCACTTTGGCACTCTTTTCTCTCCCGGACTGTCGGCGACCATTTTGTGATACCGTGTGGCTGCCTGACGCACTGAATCCCACGGGCTGTGAAGAAGTAGGTTGTTTTAAGTCGTCGGGACTTTTTCTTTCTTTTCTTTCTTTTCTCTCGTTGCTTACGTTTCAGTTTAAGTTTTTGTTTTTCTTCGCGTCGTAGCTGCTAAGGGGGGAGGGGTCCCTTCTAGTGGCTTAAGTGGCAACGGGGCTACACAGTCAGGAGATTCCTTGGCATTCAGGATTGTAAGAAGTGCTAAATTTAAAAAAAAAATTATTAATAATAATAATAAAAGACTCAGGAGGTAACTGATTTGTTAAGTGGATTTACCTACCTCATTGCGGCACGACCACAGTGCATTGTCTGTGGCACTCGTAGGGGCACGGTGGCCGATTCGGGCGTGTGCCGCGGCTGTGTAATGCTGTCTTCTTTGTTGGAGCAGCAGATGGATATTAAAGAGGCCCCGGAGGCGCAAGTGGCGACGTCTGGAGCGGTAGCTGAGTCACTGCAGCCTTCTGGGCAAGGATCCGCGGTGGAGGTCACGGAACAGTCGATGGCTCTAGGCGATTTTTGCCCTGATTTCATTTTAATGATGCATCAGGCCTTTTGTTTGCGGCGTCAAGGTAAGATGCCGGGAGCATTGCCACTTTCCGTCCCCTCGCATCAGATAGAAGGGATTGACGGAGTAGGTGACGCACTGTCGGCACCTAAGAGAGCGAGGGCCCAAGCTGCGTCCTCCACGGAAAGCGATTGGCCAGAAGGTGAGGATCTGGACTGGGAGCGCAAAGAGGGTGCACAGGATCTCGGAGAAGGGGTGATCCCGGAACCTGAAGATCAGGCTAAGATCATTAGGGTCTTTCCTATTGAGGAGCTTATGGCATTGATCACAGAATTAATGCAGATGTTGAATCTCGCTACACCGCCGACCGCAGAGGAGGAGATTGAGGATCCGGTTATTCAAGCAGTTCGACAGAATCAGGTAACTTTTCCGGTACATAGAGTAGTTGACAGAATGATACAAGAGGAATGGGACCCACCGGAAACGGGGCTCAGAGGGATGCGGACTATGAATAAGCTGTATCCTCTGGCCAATAAGGATAAGGAACGGTTCCGAGCACCACGGGTAGACACGGTGGTGTCGGCGGTTACTAAGAAGACCACCATTCCGGTAGAAGGCAGTGCTGCCTTGAAAGATGCTCAGGACCGTAAAGTGGATGGTTTACTGAAGCAGACCTTTGAGGCGGATTCGATTTCACTGCAAGCTTCCATTTGTGGAGCTTGGGTGGCTCGAGCGTTCTTGCGATGGGTCCAGCGGCTGCGCCAATCTCCGCACCTTGATCGAGAGGAGCTCAAAGAGCTGGGGCGCCTAGAGTCTGGGACAGCCTATCCAGCGGACGTTCATTATGATTTGATCAGAGCTCTTGCGAATAGCACGGCTTCCGTGGTGGCCGCTCGCAGATTGGTGTGGTTGCAAAATTGGGCGGCAGATGGTTCTTCCAAGTCCCGGCTCAGCAAGCTTCCGTTTTAAAGGAAAGTTGCTGTTTGGCGAAGATCTCGATAAGTTGGTAAAGGACCTCGGGGAGTTCAAAGGTGGTAGGCTTTCTGAGCATAAACCGAAACAGGGAAAGTCCGGCCTGGGCTTTCGGGGACAGTTTCGAGATTTCAGGAGATTTCGTGGGTCACGGTTCGGTGGTTTCCAGAGGGGATGGTTTCCGTCACGGGCCCAGGGCTTTCAGGGGTTTCGAGGAGCAAATAAAGGATTCTCCTGCAGCCCCGCTTCAGCAGCTTGTAAACCACAATGAGATGAGGCGGGTCCCGGCGGACGGAGCTCCCATAGGCGGGCGGCTGCGGGAGTTTCTTTCTGCTTGGACCCACATCACTTCCGACCAGTGGGTGTTGGAGGTAATTCAACAGGGATATGCACTGGAATTAGCGCATCCCGTGCGAGACTCCTTTGTCATGTCGCCTTGCAGGGGTCCGAAGAAGACTCTAGCGATTCGCAATACTTTGGAACGACTTCTGCAATTAGGTGCAGTCATGGAGGTACCGAAAGCAGAGTACGAAGTGGGTCGGTACTCCATTTATTTCGTGGTGCCAAAGAAGGGTGGAGCATTGCGGCCCATTTTAGATCTCAAAGGCGTAAACCGTTGCCTGCGAGTACCGCACTTCCGGATGGAAACCTTGCGGTCGGTCATTGTAGTGGTGCATCAGGGAGAGTTTTTGACATCCCTGGATCTTACGGAAGCGTACTTGCACATCCCCATCCGAGCAGCTCATCAAAGGTGGCTAAGGTTTGCCTTTCCTTGGAGGCGCTATCAGTTCCAAGCATTGCCCTTCGGTCTAGCTACGGCGCCGCAAACTTTCACCAAGATTATGGTGGTGGTGGCAGCGGCGGCGTTGCGCAAAGAAGGGATTCTGGTTCACCTGTACCTCGACGATTGGTTAATTCGAGCCAAGACGGAGGCAGAGAGCAACCAGGTGACGAACAGAGGTAGTAGAGGTCTTGCAGAGTCTTGGTTGGGTGGTCAATCCAGCCAAAAGCCGTTTGCGACCCTCTCAGGACCTCGAGTATCTGGGGGTCCGGTTCGACATGAAGAAGGGACAGGTGTTTTTGCCACACAGGAGGGCTCTGGCGCTTTGGAGCCTGGTGCACAAGTTCAGAACCACTCCAGCGCCATCGGCATGGGATTATCTTCGAGTGCTGGGAACAATGGCGGCGACTCTGGAGGCCGTGCCTTGGGCCAAAGTTCATATGCGCCCACTGCAGAGGGCTCTGTTATGCCGCTGGTCGCATCAGTCCGATCCTTTGAGCAAGCGGTTTCCCTGCCCGATCAAGGTCAGGCAGTCTCTTCAGTGGTGGCTGCTTCCGTTGTTGCTGTCGGCCGGAATGCTGCTGGAACAGCCGGAGTGGATTCCGTTGTTAACGGATGCCAGCCTGGCGGGCTGGGGAGCCCACTGCGAACACAGGTTTGCGCAGGGTCCTTGGTCGCCTCTAGAGGCTTCATGGTCGATAAATCATCTGGAACTTTGAGTGGTCTCCCGGGCGCTCCAAGCATTCGAGGAGGTGATGGTCAGTCGGGCAGTCCGAGTCCTATCCGACAACTCTGCAACAGTCGCCTACATCAATCGCCAGGGCGGCATGGGGAGTGCCGCCATGGAAGAAGAGGCGGACCAGCTGTTTGCTTGCGTAGAGTGTCGATTGACAGCGATCTCAGCGGCACACATAACAGGAAAGGACAATGTCATGGCCGACAACAGGCAGAGTTCGAGTAGATGCAGGGGAATGGGAACTGCATCCCAACGTTTTCGATCATATAGTGTTTCGGTGGGGGCGCCAGTAATGGATTTGATGGCAACCTTCCAGTCGGCAAAAGCCAACCGGTTCTTCAGCAGAAGACGAGAGAGAATGTCGGAGGGAATAGACGCGCTATTGCATCAGTGGCCGTCCTCGGAACTCATGTATGTTTTTCCTCCGTGGGCCTTGATCGGCCGAGAGATTCAGCGAATCGAAGCTCATCCAGGAAGGGTGCTTCTGGTAGCACCCAACTGGCCGAGACATCCGTGGTACGCAGACTTGGTGCGTCTTCTGGACGGGGAGTCTTGGCGGCTGCTGGTGCGGGCGGACCTGTTGCTACAGGGGCCTCTCTTCATGCCCCAAGTGGATTGATTCTTGCTTACGGTTTGGCCATTGAAAGGGCCAGGCTAAGGAAGAAGGGCTATTCGTTGTCGGTTGTGGCTACGTTGCTGAAAGCCAGGAAACGGTCAACCTCCTTGGCATATGTGCGCATCTGGCGTATATTTGAAGATTGGTGTTCGAGGTGTCAGATCCGGGCGTCTAAGGTTTCCATTGCCAGGTGGATTCGAGAGGCGATTGCTTCCGCCTATCTGCTTCTGGGGCGGTCGGTGCCCGCAGGTCTGCGAGCTCATTCCACCAGAGCGCAAGCGTCTTCCTGGGCGGAACACAGTTTGGTCCCACCAGGAGAAATTTGTAGGGCAGCGACTTGGTCGTCGCTACATACTTTTAGTAGGCATTACCGTCTTGACGGGGCAGCAACTAATTGATGCTTGTTTCGGGTCGGCTGTGTTACGTGCCGGTTGGAAGGGGCCTTCCCAATAATTACTGCTCTGGTACATCCCAGAGGTAGAGGACTGAACTGGAGGAACGATAAGGAAATGATAATTACACTTACCTGGTAATTGTAGTTCCTTGAGTGACGACAGTTCAGTCCTCCATTCCACCCGGAATATTTCAGAAGGAATTAATAATTAACAAGAAAAGGTAGACTACAGGTAAGTCTGTTTTTCATTTGTTCATCTTCACTCTCATTTCTTAGTTTGATTTTATACGCTATATGGCAGTGAAGGTCGTAAGAAAGCCTTGCCTGAAAAGTTCAATAGTGCTGGTGGTAGTTTAGTTTAGGTTACGTTGGCGATTCCAGCTACTTATTTGTTGCTCCTTTGAGTCTGCGTTGTTAGTAGTTCACACTGGATCTAAGGAGAGAGTGCAGCAGGCTATGTGCAGTGATGTCATGATTCTGACGTACCAGTCTCCAAAGCTGCAGGAGGAGGTTGAGAACCCAGAGGTAGAGGACTGAACTGTCGTCACTCAAGGAACTACAATTACCAGGTAAGTGTAATTATCATATTTTCTCTTCATCAGCTTTTTCAATAATTTACTCACCACCGAAGTTAAATTTACCGGTCTGTGTTTTTCAACCACATCCTTCCGCTTTTGTGTAAAGGGACCACATGTGCTTCTCTCCAGTCCTTTGGCACCCCTCCCAACTCCAAAAAGGCATTGAAAAGGTCAATCAGTGGAGCTGCTAGAACGTCCCCAAATATCCTCTATATACTAGGGTGTATCCCATCCGGTCCCATCGCTTTGTCTACTTTAAGTTTAGCTAGTTTCTCAAGAACAATCTTCTGAAAATTCTTCAAGATGCCTCTCACTTCTATTCCTGTTTGTGGGTGTTTTCTGAGGTCTTGCTTCGTTTCTTCATCTGTGAACACAGAACAGAAATATTTGTTAAGTAATTCCGCTTTATCCTCATCATCTTTTACATATTCCTCCCCTTCACCTTTGAGTCTGACAATACCACGTTTGCCCTTCCTCTTCTCACTAACATATCTGAAAAATGTCTTATCCCCCCATTTTATTGCATTGGCTATTTCCTCCTCTTTTTGAATCTTTGCTTTCCTGACTACTTTGCTATCTTTAAGTTTTTCCAAATATAGATGCCTGCCTTCCTCTCTCTGTGATCTCTTGTATTTCATGAAGACCTCCCTCTTTTTCTTCACCTTTTCAGCTATTTCTTTGAAAAAAATTGCGGTCTCCTTTTTCTTTTTACCTTTTTTTACCATTTTAACAAAAAGGTTGGTTGCCCTTAAAATATCCCTTCAGTTTACCCACTGTTTTTCTACATCCCCCAACTGTTCCCATCCCGCTAATGACTCCCTGATTCATTGGCCCATCTTGGCAAAGTTAGTTTTCCTGAAGTCTAAGACCCTCGTTTTTGAATGGATACTAACAGCCCAAGTCCTAATACTGAACCACACCATCTGGTGATCACTGAATGCAAAATGATCTCCTACTATAGCATCAGAAACACTTTCACCATTGGTAAGCACCAACTCCAGTATGGCCCCTTCACTTGTGGATTCTGTTATCAGTTGCCTGAATAGTTCTTCATGTAGAGAATTCAGGATCTCCTTACTTCTAGATGATACTGCAGCAGAAATGTGCCAATCAACATTTGGCATACTGAAATTCCCTATCAGTAGCACCTCCCCTTTCCTAGCAATGCTGCGTATGTCTTCAATTAACTCTCCATCCACCTCTTCCTCCTGTGATGGAGGTCTGTATATCATGCCAATGCAAATAGATTTCTCTTACCCTCTTTCGAGTTTAACCCACAGTGCCTCCTCTCTCCCTGTTAAGCTCTGTAGTTCCAAAGCTTTAATATTTTTTGCATATAGTGCCACTCTTCCTCCCCTTCTTCCTTCACTGTCCTTTCTGAATAAAGTATAGCCTGGTATAGTTACATCCCAGTCATGGTTTTCTGTGAACCATGTTTCTGTAACTGCCACTAAATCCAAGTCAGACTCTCCCATTAAAGCTTCAATGTCTGGGATCTTATTTCCCATGCTACGGGCATTTATACACACCGCTTTCCATATGTTGCCCCTTTTACCCATTTCCATAAAGGTATTTAATGTTTCACTTATCTGGGGGGCTTCACTTACTTGGGGGCTTTCTTCAACCATCCCCAACGACTCTAGTTTAAAAACCTCATCAGTAGATTAGCTAGTCTGCTACTGAAGACACATCAACCTTTCTTGGACAGATGGATGCCATCTCTGCTCTGCAACCCTTGGAACAGCATCCCATGGTCCAGGAAACCAGAATGCGCTCTGACACCATCTATGCAGCCATGCATTCATTATCTAGGATGCAAGTTTCTCTGCCTTGGCCTTTACCCTCAACAGGGAGGATTGAAAAGAACACCACCTGCACCCCTATCTGCTTCACCCTCTGTCCCAGAGCTATTTAATCACTTTTGATATGCTCAGAGGGATACCTGGCAGTATCATTTGTGCCGACATGTATTAGCAACATTGGGTAATAGTCAGTGGGCTTGATGAGTCTCGGCAAACTCTCCGTAACATCTCGTATTTTGGCACCTAACAGACAGCATGCCTCTCTGGACATCAGGTCTGGTTGGCAGATGGACACCTCAGTACCTCTCTGAAGAGTCACCAACCCCCACTACCCTCTGCTTCCTTGTGGTCACTGATTCTGTAATTTTGGGGTGCTTAAGCTCTGATTCTTCCCTTTCCAGGGGTTCTTTCACCTCCTCCACTTCCAGGGGTGCATAATGGTTCTTCAATTCAAGGGCTGGAGAAGTTGATTTACTTTACTTGGCCCACTCGTGGTCATGACTCGGCAACCAGCTGCAGGGATTTGCATCAATCACTTGTCCTGTCTTTCACTATCCCTCCTTCCCCTTATGTGGCTCTTGTTTATGAATAAGCTATTAATTTTGTAACCTAACTCTCCCGCCTTCCCCCCCCCCCTTTTTCATTCTTTTTTCTGTTTTATATTTTTACTGTTAACTGCCTAGATGTGATTCATAATAGGTGGTATAAAATACATTTAACTGTAACTAAGATCGGCTTTGGTCGGTGGGGGTGGGAAGAATTGGCTAAGCCTGTTCAGCAGGTGAGTCAGACTGTTGAGAGCTAAGGAGATAGCAGCTTATATCCAAGCATGTCGAGCACAGCCAGCAATATTTGATCTGTGGCAGTTGGCATTTCCTGCTCAACATGTCAGGACTCATAGAAACATGTCAGCAAAAAAAAAGACTATATAGCATCTCCAGGAACAAGCAGGAATGAGTCTTCACATATGGGTACGTCGGTACCGACGGAATCTGCACGGGAACGCTTCCCAGCGTCCAATCAAAACGCTTTTGGAAGCATCCCACCACGCCTGCGTGCTGCCTTCCCAACTGCTTCTCCTCAGTTTTCGTTTTTCCGCGGAGCCGGCAGGACATCCTCCTGTCACCGCAGAAAATTCTTCTTTTATTTTTTAGTTTTCTTGTGGTCGCGGCTGCCTTCCCCGACGCCACCGGTACCGCCGGGGTTTTTCTCTCCTTTTTTCTTGTAAAATTTTCCTTTTTAAGGAATATTTTTTCTTCTAGTGCCTCACGGTTTTCTTAGGCCTGCTAGGCCTACTCACTTTCCTTCATGGAACCGCCAGTCACTATTCCCAAGAAATGTTCAAACTGCGGCGGTACAAAATTAACTTTAGACAACCCTAATTGGTGTCTGGCCGGTTTGGGTCCTGACCATTTTCCTCCGGAGTGTCCCTCCTGCAATAGTATTGTCGGAAGAAGTCTTCAGCATCGGGTTTCCCTCAATACGCGGTCCCCATCCAGCTTCAGGGCACCGACCACTTCTTCTTCTACACGGCATCAGGTAACCCAAAAACAGTCTGTTAAGACTAGCAAGTCCTCGAGTGGTAAATCTCATGCACAGCATAGAGATGCCTCTGGCCTTGCCCTTGAGAACATACTGGTTTTAAAACCCCGGTGGGAGTCTTCGGCCTCCAAAGCCTGTGTGGGGTTTCAGGTTGTTCCTGAGGTTCACCCCTCACAGAACATACCTGTGCCATGCTCGGTGGTGGCATCCGCTTCGAGCGGTACCGATACCCCGGCAATGGTGTTGGATGAAACATTCCTCACCAAGGATCGTTGTCTGGCGTCCTCGGTACCTACGGGACCGTTGGATACACTCCAGGCCGATCCTCCAGTATCGGTATCGATCCCGGTACGGATACTAGTACCGACGTCGGTACCCTCCAGATGTGCTTCGATAGACTCGCTTCCTTCGATGCCGAGTCTGGAATCGATCTCCAGTCTGGAGGACTGGGTACTGACTCGCCTGGTACCGACACCAAACGGTACCGAAGGCACGGTTCCGATGATCCGTGTCCGGCACTCTCGGTTTCTTCCATACCGATAGAGTTGTCACCGGCTGGCCTTCATCCACTGGTACCGGATACGGTGCCGGAGTCGGTACCGGTATCCACATTACCATGGCTGTCGGTGCCTTCCATGCTTCCCTCTTCAGGCTCGCTTCCCTCAATACCGAGTTTGGAATCGATCCCTAGCATGGATGATATGCTACCGACTGTTGCTGGTCCCGACCCCCTGCGGTACCGGTGACCATTCTCTAGGGATCTCCACCATTCAGGATCTTATATTCCTATAAGGTTGGATAGGTCCTCCGGTGCCAATGCTAGTTCTTCAGCAGATCTAGCCTGTCCAAAAGAATTTCCCTCTGGGGATTTTTCTTTTCAAGCTTTTCTCATGGATATGATGAGATCACTTGCCATTTCTATGCCTGGACAGGATCCTACACAAGGCAATGCAGAATCCCTGTATATTCCTGGGACAGCAAAGGATACCATCATGCTTCCTTTGCATCATTCCTTGCAGGATCTCCTTCTACGAATGTGGGAAGCTCCTTTGACGGTGCCCCCAACTTCTAGGACAACTGATCTTCTATATCAGGTGCCTCCCTCTCCAGGTTTTCAGAAGACTCAACTTCCTCATCATTCCATTGTTGTTGAATCAGCAATGAGGCGGGTGAAGAGTACTAAAAAGCACTCTTCTTATCCGCCAGGTCGTGAGTCTAAGACTTTAGATGCCTTTGGACGCCAAACCTTCCAGGCATCCATGCTTTCAGCAAGAATTCTCTCATATATTTTCTATATGGGATTATCTCTTGATGAGGTCACAAAGAAATTACTATCTTTGACTCCTTTTCTTCAAGAGACTATAAGTGCAGACTATTCCTCTCTGGTTAGTCATGCTCAAAATATATCTAGGTTCCTTATTCGTGCTTCCCTGGACTCCTTTGAGTCTGTTAGCAGAACTTCTGCTATAGCTATAGGGGCACGAAGTAAAGCCTGGCTCCAGGCTTCAAACTTAGACAAATGGGCTCAAGAAAGACTGGTAAATACTCCTTGCACTGGAGAAAATCTCTTTAACAAGGATTCTTTACTCCAGGTTGCTCAGTTAACCACTGACATTCCTGTTTCCAGAGGCTGTTCTACGCCTTCCTCTTTCCCAGTTGGTAGGAAATGTCCTACCCAACTTTCTTCCCCTAGGGGGAAAAAGTTTTATTCTTCTTCTGCCCATCATTCAGATGTTCCCAAACAGGGGAAACATCGCCCTAGTCTGAAGAAACCTCAACAGGGTCCACAAACCCAGCAGTCGCAGGGTTTTAAATAAGTCATTTTTTCCCTTGTGTTGCTGGTTACAGGGGCAGTCTACTTCTTTTTGCTGAAGTATCTGCACTAAATTTATCCTAACTTTTTCAAGATGTCTCTTCTTGAGACATTTTTTCCTTTACTCTTAGAGTCTTCATGATGATCATGCCCTCACTTGACAGATTTCTCTTCCTTTTCGGGAAAAGAGAAATGACAACTATTAATAAGACAGTTGTTTCCCTGTACTGGCAAGTATCATCTTACCTTTCGGAGCTTCCTTCATAGTTAGTTTCCTTCACCTCTGTCTTACCTCCCTCTTGCTACAGCTTCTGGTTTGTAAGAGTGGCTCTTTTACACTGGTAAGCCCCTATGGTCCTCTACCTGTTCCACAGGGGGATTCTCTATTTAAGAGTTGTCTCCCCCTTTATTTCCTTAGGGCAGCTCATCAGACACTAGATAGTCCTACTATGTCTGTTGTCTCTTTTTTCCAATCTAAAAAGATGGAAAAATAAATTTTTCGCCCGCTGCCCTGGTAGTTGCTGCAGATACACTAATTCCTAGTGGTTAAGCCATTGGTTCTGTTCACCACACAACCAGGGCTTCTCCTCCACTAGCTATTCTTCTAGCCTCAGTGCTAAACCCCAAACAGGTTATCAACCTCGTTTGGGAAACCCTATTATCACAGACTGCTTGGTTAACTTCTATTCTTGCCCCTTGTCCTTGGCAGAATAGTTCTTACCCACTGGCTTTTAACAGCCAGTTTTTCTTCTAACTAACCTGCAGCATGCTCTCTGCCACTCTACACAGTAGCTTTGCAGTATGGGCCCTTGCTAGAGAGCATCATATCTTGTCTAGCAGATAACCCCAGAGGGTTAGGAGGGGTTTCCGCAGTCATATTTTTCATGTCTGGTAGGTGTTCCCTACCCCTACCATCTCATGTAAAATCTCTTTTGAGACCTGAGGCTCAGGCCTTTTCTTCATGTGACAACCTAAAGAATGGCAAATTCCCTGGCTTGGTCCATATCCCCTTGGTCTTCTCGCCAGAGATCTTTTTTGTTTCAGTGGCAGTTAAAGGACGCCTGATACCCATCTGCCCTTGTAGACAGGTCACTATGGTATCTTCCTCCAGTGACGTCCTCTATCCATTCTCCATACTGCGGTTCTGGAGAAATCTGGACTTGCTGCCTGCAGACTGAAGTTATCCTCTGCCTTTTTCCATGTAGGCCATCCTGGTTATTTAAGAGCTCAAATTCTGAAACGGATTTAGACTCTCTTTTGTCAGGGACACTATTCCCCTGATTTTTTCAATCATAACCAGGGAAGGAAGATTCTTGATGCATCTATTCAAGCGGGTATCATCCTCCTTGCTGTTAGATGAATCTTTTCTCTCCCCATACTCCTATGGGGATCAATTTCTATAGACATTTCTTCATCCACATACCTGGAGACATCTGTCTACATGCCTACATATTCATATATTCATATATATATATATCTTCTGCCCATACAGGTCTCTCCGTATATATATGCATATATCTTCTATATGTGTATAACTTTAGGAATGTATGTGTGTATATATATATGTATATATATATGTATATGTCTCTATAGAGATATATCTTTTAGGTAGATATGTATCCACATACGTATCTATCTGTCTGTTTACATTCAGATATTCATACATTCCTATATGATCCTGACAGATGGGCACCACCCCTATCAATGCTGTACCAGCACTTAGGGTTCTACACACATAACCACTTCCTGTGGTGATCAACAAACATTTTCTTACCATAACCTTTCAGGGTTAGGTACCCCTGAAGTTCTCCATGTACCCTTTTTCTTTCCTTAACCCATTCAGGAAAGACATTGAGGAACTTCAGTTTATCTAAAACTTAGCGCTTCCTAAGTCTGTCCTTAACTTCTTATCAGATACAGGGGTTTCCACACCCTTTCTCTCCTACATGGACTGTTTCTACTGCCAGTCCAGCTGGGTCAGACTCTTTTTTTTTTTTTTTCTTTTGGTCCTAGGATTGGATTTTTCTTGGACCAACACAGCTTAAGCTTTCTTAATGGTACCTTCTGCGTCTTCCGCTGAAGTCCTACCTCTCTTTCCCTACCCCAGTTTCTCCCTGGGGCTATTTCTTCACCCTGAGGGGTTCTGACCTCCACTTGTTTTTTCTACTTTTCTTACCTCTACTTCTCAGTGAGGTACTCCTTGAGGTTTTCCAATGGTTCTTCTAACAGATCCATATCAACCTCAGTAGACTTGCAATGCCAACAAGAGAGGCCCATATCTCAATTTTTACCACTAGATCTCCTCTCTACAGGGTTCTTCTCTGTAGAGGTCCTGTTCTAGTTCAGCTGTTCCACAGCACCTTTTCTGTATTCAACTCCTACCCTCCATCCCCAGGATGCCTGAGGTTCTGGGGAGTAGCATGGCTCTTCTACATCCGCAACATGCTAGGACTCCCTCTGGGCATCTCAGCTTGGGAGTCCCCATATGTGAGGACTCATTCCTGCTTGTTCCTGGAGATAGCACAGTTACTTACCTGTAACAGGTGATCTCTGGGAACAGCAGGAATAAGTCTTCACAACCCACCCACCTCCCCTAGGAGTTGTATCTCTCTATCTATCTTTCCTTTCCTCTCTCTCTTTGTCTCAGCTTTAAAACTTAACTGAGGAGAGGCAGTTGGGAAGGCGGGAAGGCAGCACGCAGGTGTGGTGGGATGCTTCCAAAAGTGTTTTGATTGGACGCTGGGAAGCGTTCCCGCGCAGACTCCGTCGGTACCGACGTACCCATATGTGAAGACTTATTCCTGCTGTTCCCAGAGATCACCTGTTACAGGTAAGTAACTGTGCTTTATCTGGTCTGCCCTTCCATATCAAATACTATGGTCCCTTCTTTCCATTAGAGATCATCTGTGTTCATCCCATGCTTTCTTGAATTCATATACTGTCCTTGCCTCTGCTACTTCCACTGGGAGATTATTCCACACATCTACTACGCTTCTCATAAAGAAATATTTCCTCATATTACTCTCGTCTGTCTTTTCACCCCCATCCTATGCCCCCTTGTTGCAGAGCTTACTTTCAATTGAAAGAGGCTCTCCTGTGTCATGGAGGTATGTAAACGTCTCTATCATATCTCCTCTATCCCGCCTTTCCTTTAACATATACCTACTAAGTTCGTTGCATCTGTCCCCATATGGTTTATAACAAAGACCACCTACCATTTTAGTAGCCATCCTCTGCACCGACTCTATCCTGTTTATATCCTTTTGAAGATGTGGTCTCCAGAATTGCATACACTACTCCAAATGAGGTTGCACCAGAGACTTATACAGAGGCACTATCATCTCCTTTTTTCTGCTGGTGATTCTTCTCCCTATGCACCCAGCATCCTTCTGACTTTCACTGTCATCTTTTCTACCTTTTTAAGTTCATCAGAAACAATCACGCCCTGGTCCTGCTCTTCTTTCGTGGACAGAAGTACTTCATCCCCTACACTGTACCGCTTTCTTGGATTTTTGCAGCCCAAATGCATGACCCTGTGTTTTATAGCATTAAATCTTAACTGCCAATTTTTGACCATTCTTGAAGCTTACCTAGATCCCCCCTCTCATGTTACAGTATCTTCTCCTTCCTGGATGTCTACTCTATTGCAGATTTTGGTATCATCTGCAAAGTGGCAGACCTTACCCAACAGCCCTTCCACAATATCACTAACAACGATGTTAAAAAGAATCAGAACCAGGACAGCTCCCTGCAGCATTCTGCCACGCTTATGAAAGAGAACAGCACTGGGATCGTTTATCAGCTCAGGAAATCAACATTTTCTTAAAGGCTGCATTTGGGAAGAAGCACACTGCAAAAGGACTGGTGGGGATGTGTCTTTCAGAGTTGCATGCTGACAGGAGGCTTTGGTTCCCACCAAAAAAAATGCACTTTTAGCTAATCAGACCAATTTTAGAACCAGTTGATGGGTTGTCCTAATTTAAGCCTGGATGAAGCTTCAAGAAAAGTACTCATATTTTCTATATCTAAAGAGCTGGATTCTATGGTAGGGATATCATTTTGGCCCGAAATTGTTCTTCTTGTGCATCTAGTGTTCTGTCTTAAAAAAAAAAAAAAAAAAAAAAAAAGGGCCTCGCCACAGTGTCCCTCTTGCTGAATTCTCATGGAATTCATTCTTAGGAGTGACCATTTACTTCAGATAGACCCAGAAGAAATCTGCTGGAAGATAGATGATGTGGGATGACTGGCATCAGGAGACTCATTGGATCTGATGGAGGGGTTCTCCAAGGACATAGTGGAGCTCTGCAAAGATCTGCTGAAAGAAAGGGAAATCTCAGCATAAGAAGATTCTACAGTGATACTAAATTTTCAAAAGAATGCGCTGACATCCCTAATTATACAGGTCCCGAGAGTGTTGAAAACTTCTGAGGAGTGCCTACAAGACACTGTGGTGCAGAAGATCTGTTAGAGGTTATCCAGAAGCCAGCCAGTGCATTCCCAGTACACAAGGCAATCAAAAACTTCATTTACATCAGAGTGAATATCTAATGCTGGATTGAAGGTGGGCAGGTCTTTGGCTAGACTGTACCCTGTTCCTATTGAAGAGTAGGAGAAATTGTGCCTGCCCTAGGTTCACACTTTGGTGCCTGCTATTAATAAGATGATCAGAAAAGAACCCAAAAAGAACTGGAAGGCCACAATCAAATAGATATACAAAAAGGATACCAATAAGTAAAGGCACAATAAACCAAAATTGTCGGAGAGCGGAAAGGGTGAAAAGAAAATGCTTCTATTCACAAAATATCTCTCTCCATTTTAATCATTTTTATTTTTTGATTATTTTATTTATTTTTCGATTTTATTAGCTTCTCAATATATGTAAAAACGTTCCAGTACTTATCTGATCAAGATGCAGCAAGGAAGCCCCTTCCTTGCTGTATTTTGCTACATCTTGTTCAGATAAGTACTGGAACGTTTTTACATATATTGAGAAGTTAATACAATTGAAAAATAAAAATGATTAAAATGGAGTGAGATATTTTGTGAATAGAAGCATTTTCTTTTCACCCATAACTAAGATGATGACAGCTCTGGATGAAGCTGAGGTGGCATTAGTATATGTAGATCTTGCAGATGGAAGCACTGCTGAAGCGGTCTGTTGAGTTATCTACCCTGGCCTGCTGTCCACGGAGGGTATGTGGCAAGAGCCTGCTTGTGATGAACTATTCATTTGCCAGATGGACCTTTGGCTTGGTCCTTGGAGGGTATTTCAGTAGTAGCTTGACTGGAGTTTAGCATCTCCTCCTTTATAGCAGATGCTTTGACTTGATCAGGACTTCCGTGAAGAACATAGTCACGATGGTAATGGCACAGCAGCGCATCTGGCTAAAAATCTGGTTAGCTGGGCATATTGTCCAAGATGTAGCTTGGTAAGCTTTCATTTAAGGAAAAGCTAGTTTTTGGGATGATTTGGAAAAGGTGGTGAAGAAGTTGAGTCCAAGCTTCCTAGGCTCCCTGAGGATAGGCTGCAAGGGCAAGGTTGTTACTCTGCTACTTAGGCGTTTTTGGGAAATCTGGAAGTATGCTGGGAAATTGAGAACATTTTCAGCTCAGCTGGTTCCTTTTTAGGTGGCAGTCCTTTCATGATGACTGCAGAAAAGGTATGTAGAGTGGCTTCAGGAGCACCTTGAGGAGTAATGGTTCATAATGAAGTTTTGGGAGCCCATGCTATGGAGCATCCAGTGGGCAGACAGCTTTTGTATTTTTACCATAAATGGGCCCATATAACATCAGACTGGGTCATCAAGGTCACATGGTCAGAAGATTTAATGGAATAGCCTACTGGTTCTCAAAAGTGGAAGTGGCCAGAGAAACTCTGGAAAGGCTAGTGCACTTGGAAGATGCTGTTGCAGTCCGTCTGCAGGAACAGAGGCTTGGGAGGTATTGTATTTATTTTGTGTTTCTAAAAGAGGAATGTACTTAATGCCCAGTTCTAGATTTGAAACAGGTCAATAAGGCCTTACAGGGTACTATGGTTCCAGATGGAAACTATAAAGTTGGTGATGGTTGCTGTCAGGATGAGTTTTTCAATCTCCTTTAGATATTATGAAGGCTTTGGATGATGCGAATATTTGTGCATCCATATATCGACGACTAGTTGATACAAGAAAAGTCTTGCAGGGGAAGCAAGGCAGTGACAGCTCAGGTAGTTTGCTTCTTGCGGGGCTTGGGCTGGGCCATCAACTTTGCCAAGAGCAAGTTGGTCCTGTTTCAGTTTCTTGAGTACTTGGGGGCCTTTTTAATACCTGAAGGGGGAAGGTGTACTTAACCAGAGACAGACCTGTAAAGTTGCAGCCACAGATTCAGAACCTATTCAGAGTGAGTTGGCCCAGTGTCTGAGATTATCTCCAGGTGCAGGGCTCAATAGCAGCAGCCTTGGATCTGGTGTCATGGCCCAGAGTTCAGATGTGCTCCTTGCAGAGATCGCTCCTCTTCCAATGGTTGACTTGGGCTCAAGGTGTTTCAGTGAAACCTCCCTCCCCCCTGAGGGTAGGTGAGGTCTAGCCTGTCGCCATGGATGAAGGAGAAAAACCTGTCAAAGGGGGTAGAATTGGAGGCTCTGGACTGGATACTGGTTCTGAGGGACATGGGCCTGAGTGACTGGGAATCCCATTGTAGCGCAGGGTCATTCGTCCTTACAGGAGGCAAAGTGATCCATCTGGAAATAAGGGTGACATGTATGGATCTACGGGCTTTTCTGCCATTGCTGTGTAGCAGAGCAGTTCAGGTCCTTTTGGACAATGCAACCACAGTAGCATATGTCGATTGACAAGGCAAAACAGGAAACCGGCAAGTGGCAGAAGAATTAAGTCCTTTTCTGCAGTGAGCAGAGAGGCATCTTGTGGTTTTATTGGCAGCTCATATGACTGAGAGAGAGAACTTATAGGGTGGACTTCCTAGCCAGAACATGCTGAATCCTGGGATCCTGGGAAATTTATAACTGGTAGTTCTCCAGGAACAAACAGGAAGTCAGTCCTCACATATGGGTGACGTCGGCATCGACAGAGTCCGCGCGGAGCAATTCCCCAGCTTTCAAAGAAAGCCTTTGGGTTTGCTGCCACACATGCGTGGTCCTTTTCCTGCCCAAGGGTGCCATCTTGCTCAGTCTCCCTTTTTCCGCGGAGCCCTTCGGACGCATGTCCACGTCCCTCAGAAAAAGTTTTTTCTCTTCTGGCCCTTCAGCCTTTTTTATGGTTGCACCGGTCCTCTCCTGTCCTCCCCGATGCCCCCTCTTCAGCTGTGGGCCAGGGGATTCCTATTTTCACTTTTTTCCTTTTTTCTATGGGCCCTTTTTGCGTCCTTTTTCTAACTGCTGGCCTCCAGGGCATTCAACCTCGCAGAGGCTCTTTTTGCCCCCATGGCCATCGGCTTCAAAAAATGTGACAGATGCTCCAAAAATATGTTGCTCACGGACACCCATGACCGTTGTCTACGGT
Organism: Ichthyophis bannanicus; assembly: GCA_033557465.1. Classification (NCBI taxonomy): domain Eukaryota; kingdom Metazoa; phylum Chordata; class Amphibia; order Gymnophiona; family Ichthyophiidae; genus Ichthyophis; species Ichthyophis bannanicus. Next base: position 711,856,622 of record CM066033.1, read on the forward strand.
GCCTGGGGGCTGACCACAACCTGGAGCTCTGCTTGCTCTGTAAGAAAATGTCCGCTAAGGCCTTGTTAAGCCGTAAGCATTAGTCAGATGATATTTTCCATAAAGGAGCCCTGTGGTCCCCGGTGGCGCCCCGCTCCACCGATCCACCGCTTGTGGGGTCCCCCGCAGTGACTTCATGTCCTAGGCGTCACTCCGACCAGGGTTCGTCCGAGGTGGAATGGCAAAAGAAGACCTCGAAGTAGCTTTCGGGGGCTCCAGATAAGCGTGAGCAGTCTCGTGCTCATTCCCTTAGCCCTCCCTGACGTTCTCGAGAGTCGGACAAGGAGCGGCCTCGAAAGGTACCTTGTACAGATACGGAGGCCTCTGGTGATGGCACCTGGTCTCCTGAAGATTGTCCCGGTGACGACCCCCTCTCCTCCTCCACGCCAGACCCGATAACCCCGGCATCGGCATCACAGGGACCCACCCCTGAGTGGGAGTCCCATATGCTGGCACTAGAGCGCAGCATTTCTGCCTTCAAAGCTGCCCAGCAGGTACTTTTGCCCAGCATGACTGGCTCATGCCTCGAGACCGAGGGTCCCTCGACTGTAGTCCCAAAACCTGCCTTGGAAAACCCCGAGAGCCATGGGCCTCGTGAGGGTCCTCGGCACCGGTCTCGCTCGCCATCCCATTCCTCGGGAGCGAGGTCTTCCAGAGTCGGTGCTTCTGGCTCCAAGCAGGCCTCAACCACTGGACATGGGGATCAGCCTGACTCCGAGTCATTCTTGGACCTCTCAGGCTGGGAATCGGATGGGCACACGTCCCCTGAAACCCGCGTCTATAGGGACCTTCCTTCTGACCCGTCCCCCGCCCACCTCGCAAAAGTGGTCACCTCCCGAAGATAACCTCCTTCTTGGTATTTGTCTGGGATATGGCTCAGGCTCTCAATCTGCCTACGCAGACTGAGGAAGACCCGGTGAAAAGCGGGATATAAATGCAGCTAAATAAATAAATAAAATAAGGAAGAGCCAAGGGCAGAGGAACTAGACATCTTGCAATATGAGTTTCCCCTTAGGGAGTCTCTCACGGTCCCTGTGCTCTCCATCCTGACCCGGCTGCTCCCTCCACATGTGGGAAGCACTTGCCTCGGTCCCTATTGTTAGTAAAAGACTCTATGCCATATACAGAGTCCAGCGTAGTCCTGGGTTTTGAAAGACCCAACTTCCCCATACCTCCATGGTAGTGGAATCCACGATGCATAAGCAGAAGAGCCCGAAGTCGCACTCTTTGGTCCTGCCTGGTAGAGAATCCCGTGCCCTTGATGCCCTCGGGCGCAAGGCTTACCAGGGATTCATGCTGGCATGCCGCATCCAGGCATACCAACTATATATGGGTATGTTCCTTCGCAACCTCGCTAAAGAGCTCGGCAGTTTCTCCGCGGGCCTCGAAGATGAACACCACCTCAGATTTCAGACACTCCTGAATCGGTCGTGGACTGCTCGAAATACCTTTCCCGTGCCGCATATGACTGGTTCGAGTCTTCTGCCCATGTGGCAGTGGCTGGCATTGGAGCCCGGCATCAAGCATGGCTCCAGTCCTCAGACCTGGAACAGTGGGTCCAAGAGAAACTCTTGGATGTTCCCTGCCTCGGCGAACAACTGTTCAGCAAGCCCATGGAGGACAAGGCAGCCGAGATCAAGACGGAGTTCGTGACCCGCACCCGTCTCTCTCGGAAAACCTCTTCCCTTCCCCGTAAGAAACAGCACAGTAAGAAACCCTTCTTCCAGAGGAAGGGGCTCCCTTACCGGGGATACCCACCCTATCCACCTGCCCATGCGCCGGCGCCCAGTGGCCAAGGCAAAGGGGGAGCTCAGGGTCACCGGAAACCTAAAGGATCCAAGACCCAACCACTGGCACCACCCCAGCCAGCTCCTGGGTTTTGTCGCCAAATGCATTGGCTCTTGCCTCCCGGCGGCACCCCTGCCGGTGGGAGGACACCTGTCCCTTTTCGCCCCTGAGTGGGAAGCCATCACATCAGACACCTGGGTTCTCCAGGTAGTCTGGGACGGTTATCTTCTAAATCTGGACAGACTCCCTCCTCCCTTCTCCCTTCTCCCCTCTCCCCAGCGGAGCCTATTCGGCTTTCCTCGCACCAGACTTGCTTACAGCAAGAACTGAACAACCTCCTCGGTCAACAGGCGGTCAAAAGGGTCCCTCCGCACCTTCGAGGTCGGGGGTTTTACTCCCATTACTTCCTTGTTCCGAAGAGGACAGGGGGCCTGCGCCTCATCCTCGATCTCAGGAACCTAAACAAATTTCTGATGTGGGAGAAGTTCAGAATGCTATCGCTTGGCATTCTGCTGCCCTTCCTCTGGAAGGGGGGATTGGCTATGCTCCTTGGATCTCAGAGACGCTTACGCCCACATCCCTGTCCACCCCAAGCACAGGAAGTACCTGCATTTCAGGGTGCAGGGAAATCACTTCCAGTACAGAGTGCTCCCCTTCGGGCTTGCATCTACCCGGCGAGTCTTCACAAAATGCCTGTCAGCGACCACAGTCCACCTCCGGCTGCAGAGCATATCCGTCTACCCTTACCTAGACGACTGGCTCGTCACGGGCGCATCAGCAGAGGAGGCTCGCCTATCGGCATCACGCACAGTCCTCCTCCTCGAGCGCTTCGGTTTCCTAATCAACTACTCCAAGTCCCACCTTGAACCGGTGCAGGCACTGGAGTTCATCGGTGCTCTGCTTGACACGGAACAGGCGACTGCCTTCCTCCCTCGAGCATGTGTGGACCGCCTCCGCACTCTGGCTGCCAAGGTCCAAAGCTGGTCCAGGGTCTCGGTATGGCCCATGCTGTGCCATCTGGGGCACATGACCTCAACCGTGCATGTTGTTCCTCTCGCTCGCATGCATATGCGAGCAATTCAATGGTCCCTCTGAGCGCAATGGTCCCAAGCCTCGGGCCAGCTCCAGGATCCCATCTCGGTCTCCTGTAGCCTATCCCGTTCCCTGGATTGGTGGCAGAATCTCTGAAGCCTTCTTCCGGGCATGCCCTTCCAGACTCTGCAACATAAGCTCATCTTGACAACAGATGCCTCGCTGTCGGGCTGGGGAGCCCTCTTCGACAAGCTCCATACCCAGGGACGGTAGTCTCCCGAGGAATCTCTGCAGCAGATCAACCTGCTTGAACTTCGATCAGTCCAGTTGGCCCTGAAGGTCTTTGAGTACCACTTGCGAGGCAAGTTGGTGCTCATGCAGACCGACAACAAGGTCGCGATGTTCTACATAAACAAGGAAGGGGGGTACAGGCTCTCGCCTCCTCTGCTTGCCATACGCTGGGGCATGACTTTAAGAGCTGTCTACCTCCCAGGTTAAGACAATGTCCTCGCGGACAGGCTCAGCAGGCTTCTCTGCCCGCACTAGTGACACCTGAGTCCAGAGGTGGTTCTCCACCTTTTTCGCCGCTGGGGGACCCCGTCCATAGACCTATTCACCAGTCTGGCGAATGCACAGCTTCCCTGCCTTTGTTGGCTGATACTGCACCCGAGCAGGGTAGCCCTGGACACGTTCTTCCTGAACTGGACCTCCGGGCTTCTGTATGTATTCCCCCCCCCCTCTCATTGCGAGGACCCTCCACAAGATTCAGCGGGACCGAGCCTCCGCGATTCTCGTGGCTCCCTTGTGGCCTCGACAGCTTTGCTTCCTGCTTCTACTCTGACTCTCGACGGAGCCCCCGGTCCCCCTGGGCAGTGCTCCCTATCTGCTGACACAGGAGGAGGAACTGGTGCTTTACCTGAACCTGGACTCACTATCCCTAACAGCCTGGTGGCTGAATGGGTCTCTTTAGCCTCGCTGCACCTACCAGAGTAGCTTGAGGAAGTCCTGCTTGCGTCGAGGAAGGACTCGATGAGATGTGCCTACGCCCTCAAGTGGCAGCACTTCTCGGTCTGGTGCTCCGAGCTTCAGATCGATCTGTTCTCCTGTTCCACCCGGTGAGTTCTCCAGTACCTTCTCCACCTCTCACAGGTGGGGCTGAAATCCAATTCGATCAGGGTTCACCTGAGTGCCATTTCAGCCAATCACTTCCCTGTCAAGGGTAAACTGCTCTCGGGCCAGCCTCTGGTCTCCCGCTTCATGCGGGGCCTCTTTCTTTCCAAGCCCCCCGTCCGGCCTCCGCTGGTGGAGTGTGACCTGAACATCGTGCTCATGCATCTGACACAGCCTCCCTTCGAGCCGATGGCGACGTGCTCGCTTTGGCACCTCTCCTGGAAGGTAGTCTTCCTGGTGTTGCTGACTTGGGCTTGGCGAGTCAGCGAGCTGCAAGCCCACATGGCTGGGGCTCCCTACACTAGAGTATATGGGAACAGGCTGGTCCTTCGCACTCGCCCCAAGTTCCTAACGAAAGTTGTCTCGGATTTCCATCTCAACCAAGAGATAGTCTTACCGACTTTCTTCCCGAGACCACACACAGACCGGGCATCGGCGGTCCTGCATATGCTCGACTGCAAGAGGGCTCTCGCCTTCTACCCTGCAGCGCACCCAGGGTCATCGCATGTCCGACCGGCTCTTTGTCGCCTACAATCCTAACTGTCTGGGGCTTGCAGTCATCAAGTGCACTCTCTCCATCTGGATGGCAGACTGCTTCACCTTCGCTTAGGCAAAGGCTGGGGCCCCGCTGGATCGGTGAGTCACTGCGCACAGCGTCCTTACCAAGGCGGCGTCTGTGGCTTCGCTGTGCTCGATGCTTCTGACAGTGACATTTGCCGGGCCGCGACCTGGTCTTCTGCGAATACCTTTCCTTCACACATTTGCAGGAATCAGTCCTCACTACCCTCCCACCTCCCCTTAAGAGTTGATATTCTTATCCTTCCCTTGCCATCTGCTTGGTAGGTCTCGAGCTAAGGGACCTGACTGAGCAAGATGGCACCCTTGGGCCGGCAGAGGACTACGCATGCGAGGTAGCAATCCCACAGGCTTTCTTGGAAAGCTGGGGAATTGCTCCGTGCGGACTCCGTCGCTGCTGACATCACCCATAAGTGAGGACTGACTTCCTGCTGTCCCTGGAGAACACCTGTTACAGGTGAGTAACTACGCTTTCTCCGGGAACAAGCAGGAAGTCAGTCCTCACTTATGGGACTCCACAGCTACAGGCTACCAAAACCTGTAAGCAAAAGTGCCTCCGTGAAGCCATGAGCAGATGCCGATGATACGAAGGAAGTCCGAGTTCTCAGGTCCTCGGGGAGTCAAGCTCCCGTTAGCCACAGAAGAAGGGTTGTAGGGCAGGAGTAACAGCATTCTTGTGCATTGTATAGCTTGGGGTGCGGGGGTGGTTTGGGTGCAGGTCATGGACTTGATGGTGAGCACAGGGGAATGCCAAGCTGCCCAGGTTTTTCAGCTGCTAGAAGGAACATTTCTCAAAGGGTCTACACACTCTTGCAAAGCAGTGACTTCAGGGGTACATTCTGTCTATGTTCCCTCTATGGCCTCTGGTGGGCAGGGTGAGTCAGAGAGTGGAATGACACTTGGGCCTGGTGGTGCTAGTGGCCCCAGACAGGACCTCATCAGTATGAAAATAGGAGACATGTTATAATTTATAGAAAAGGAGAATCTGTTTCAGGGGCCTATCCTGCTAGCCAGATGCATCTCTGTTCTCTCTTGAGAGGGCAAGGCCTGGAGGTTGTTTTAGCCAGCTTTGTGACTCTGTACTATAGTCTAGAAAGAGGTCCACTTCCCTGGCTTACATCTATGTGTGGAGGACTTTTGAGGCATGGTGCAAGAACGAGGTCTTGGTCCCTTTATGACAGTGCTGTTGGACATTGTAGCCTTTTTCAGGCAGGATTTGGCAAGGTATTGACTATGATCCCTTTACAGGTTCAAATGGTGACTGTTGTGTGTTTTATAGGGGGAATATTCAGAGTTGTCCCATATCTTATGCAAATGTCAGCTGTTTTTTAAGGGATGTAAAGCATCTGCATCCCCTTCGACATTCAGTGATGCCTCCTTGGGATTTTAATCTCGTTCTTGTTGTATTAGTTGCAGCTATCCTTCAAACTGCTTTGAAAGGCTTCTCGAAAAGACAGTATGCTCGATATTCAAAGCGATTAATGGGGTTATAGCTGCTAACCGTATTAATCCATTGGTGCTGCTGCTCAGCGCCCCAATCCTAACTGGTTAACATCGGGTTGTTCCAGGGACGGCACCTCAGGATAACTGGGCAGTGGCCATATTCAGCTGCTGCCCGGTTATCCCTTGGTGGCAAACATGCACAGAAAGGCTGTCCTAACTTTTGCTTGGAAGCTAACTGGGCAGTGGCTGAATATTGCTACTGCACAGTTAGCTTCCCGCTTCACCACCCGAACCGGTTAGTCAGTGCCAGTGGCCGGATATGGCCCCGCCATTGAATATCCGGGTTTAGTAGTGGTGCTAGCCACTGCCGCTGAATATCGGTCCCAGTATGCTTAAGGTGGTGGTTCTGGTGTTAAGATTCACCAGGTAGATCTCCAGGTTACAGCTCCTTTTTAGTCTGGAGCTTTCATGCTAATGTTGGAGGGCAGGGTGGTAATTTGTCCATTGCCTTCTCATTTTGCCCAAAGTTCTATCATCATTCCATGTACATCAGTTTCACTGTCGGTGTTTTCTTCTCGGCAGCAAAGAGACTTAGGGGCTTGTTTACAAAGCTGCGGTAGCGGTTCGCAATCGTTATCGGAGCCACGGCCCTATTGATTTCAATGGGGCCGCAGCTCCGATAACGATCGCGAATTGCTACCGCGGCTTTGTAAACAAGCCCCTTAGTGTTCTGGGCAGATTGCATTGGTTGGACGTGCATAAGGCACTGTAGAGGTGCTTAAAAGTAACATAGTTTCCATTGATCTGATCATCTTTTTGTGGTGTTCAGAGGTCCTAGGGGAAGGGAGAACAAAATAAGACATCAAATTGCCTTGGGGATCAAGGAAGCAATTGCATAGATCTGCATTGTGCAGGTTCATGAGGTGCTTCTAGGCCCATTCCACCAGGGTGCAAGCATTTTCCTGGGTGGAGTTTAGTTTGGTCCTGTCAAAGGAAATTTTAGTAAAGCTGCCACATGGTCATTTTAACATTTCAGTGTACACCTTTACAGGCTGGATGTTGAAGCTAGGCAGCACATGGCCTGTGGGGCATATGTGTTAGAGGCAGGCTTGTCAGGATCCCTCCCTTGTTTGACACTGCTTTGGTACTTTCCATGCATCCTGAGTAGAGTGGAATGAAAATGAGGAAGGAGAAATTAGGGTTTAACTGCTCATTTTCTTTCCTTGAGTCCCTCTAGTTCAGTCCATAACCCATCCTTGCTGAGATTAGCATCTTATGGTTTTGTGTGTTGGCTAGAGAATGTCTGTATCAAGAGTTGGGTGGGTTGCTCCCTTTTAGCTTCCTTTCAATTTATTTTATTAGTGTTGTGATGCTATGCAGGTCAATTTTTGACCTAGCAGTTTTTCCAGTGCCCTGTTGAATTTGTTACTCTGCTTCGTCGATAGAAATAATGTTAGCTGAGGACTGCAAAGGACCTATATAGGATATCATCATCAAACCGGTGGTTCTCAGTCTCCATTCTCTAGCAGGAGAGTGTAAACCCACATGACTGGACTGGATTGGATGGACTCAAGGAAAGAAAATAAGCTGATAAGCCCTACGTTCTCCTTTAGTATTTCAGGTACATTTTAGCTGATATTTTGACCAAACATTAAAAACCTCACCAATCTGAAATTTAAAGGATAGAATTTGATTATCAAATTAATTATTCTTGGTAGTAGTAATTGCAGTGTGAAAATTTATTTGTTCAAAACTATAAAACTCAAATGCTTGTTTTCTTTAGACAGTTCGAGAGGAAGAGAAAGAGATATACAGACAGCTTCTCCAGATGGTCACTGGCAAAACATTTTTGGCATCCAAAACGTCTTCCTTTTTTCCCTCCCATCTGTGAGTTGCGAAATATAATTAGCACCATTGATAAATTTGACAGAATTCCCACTTTTTAGTGACAGAACACATCAATCTTTTTTTTTCTCCCTCCAGGACCAGGTACATAAGTTCCAGTAACAACACATTAAAACAACAAGAACAGGCACACAAGAAATTGTTAGAAGGTTATAGTGTCGGCACAGACACTACATCAGACAAATCATCTAATAGTTTAACTGCACAGAAGCAGGAATCAAATCACATCGGACCAGTTGTGTATCCTCTTTCCAGCTTTTCTACAGGTAGTGACATTACGTTTGAATCAGGAGGCTCCTTTGCCCACCAGCTGTTCCAAAATAATGTACCTGCTGCACATACCCATTCAGAAGGTGAGATCAGAATCATAGGGAGTTTCTGTATCACTTCTAAAAATGCTATTTATCAGTTTATAAAATGTCGTGATGTATACTGAGAGAAATGCCTAGAGTCTGTTTTTTGTAAGAAGAGAAATTTACTCCACCCTGGAGAAGAGGGATTTAGACCCACCTCTCCAGAGGGTATGAAACTGGGAATTGCATAGATTACCTTTTCGTTTCAGCCTCACTGTTATATGTAGAGGATGGCAAAATAGGCCCAAACTAAATCTCGGATCACACGCCAATTTGAATAGACATTGTTTGGTGCATGGTTCTTGGGTATGGTAATTTCCTCTCAAACTTTATAAGGAAGAGCCATTTCGACCTTATATTCAGGAATGTTGGCAGAATTACTTGAGACATAATAGCCAGCATCAAAAAACCATGGACTTATTTTGGGAAATGGTGAAGGTGGTGCTACGCGTGGATATCATAGCAAGCCACTTAACCCTCCATAGCCCATGTTCCCTGTAAAATAGTTATCTCCAAGTTATAATGCCCTGTTCAATGTAATTTCAGTTTGTTCAATGTAAACCGCACTGATGCAGAATAGCGCGGTATATAAGAGAATGTAAATAAATAAATAAATAAAATATATGGCTCACAGATGGAAACTTATTGATGCCAAGGTAGTGCAGTTGGAGCGCCAGGTGGTAGCAGCCCGTACGCATTTTACTTAGAAGCCAGATGTAACAACGAAGGCTCATCTGGAGGATCAAGCCATGTTGAACGAGATTCTCCACAAGCAGGCCAAAAAATCCAAATTATATTAAGTTTCAGCTTTTTCAGTATGGCGATAAAACTGGGAAATTACTGGTGTGGTGTTTGCAAGATCTCCAGGAGCAAGCAGGAATGAGTCTTCACATATGGGTACGTCGGTACCGATGGAGCCTGCGCGGGAACGCTCCCCAGCGTCTAATCAGAAAGCTTTTGGGAGCATCCCTCAGCGCCTGCGTGCTGCCTTCCTGCCTTTCCAACTGTCTCTCCTCAGTTTTCGTTTTTCTGCGGAGCCGGCAGGACGTCGTCCTGTCACCGCAGAAAATTCTTCTTTAATTCTTTTTATTTCTTGTGGTCGCGGCTGTCTCCCAGACTCCACCGGTACCGCCGGTGTTTCTTTTTTCTTTTTACTGAAAGTTTTTCCCTTCAGGGTATATTTTTTCTTCTGTCTTAAATTTGAGGCCTTTTAGGCCTGTCCGTGTTCCTCATGGAACCGCCAGCCTTTTTCTCTAAGAAATGTTTAAGCTGTGGCGGTACAGCTTTATTCTTAGACTCCAAAAGCTGGTGTTTAACCTGTTTGGGTCCTGATCATTTTCCTCCGCAGCCCTCCGGCTTCAGTCTTGTGAGAAGAGATATTCAACATCGAGTTTCTCTCGATACCAGGTTCCCGTCCAGTGTCAGGGCACCGAACATTTCTTCTTCTGCACGAGATCAGGTAACCCACAAACAGTCTGTTAAGACTAGCCAACCCTCGAATGATAGGTCTCATGCACGGCATGAAGACGGCTCCGGCCTTGCCCTCGAGGGTCCATTGGCTTCAAAACCCCGGCGGGAGTCTTCGGTCTCCAAAGCCTATGAGGGGTTTCAGGTTGTTCCTGGGGCTCACCCCTCACAGAACATACCTGAGCCATGCTCGGTGGTGGCATCCGCTTCGAGCGGTACCGATACCCCGGCATCGGCACTGGTGTTGGACGTTACACTCCTCACCAGGGATCGTCATCTGGCTTTCTCAGTACCTTCGGGACCGGTGGATACACTCCAGATTGACTTTCCAGTATCGGCATCGACGCCGATACTACCACCGAAGTCGGTACCCTCTAGACACGCATCGATAGACTCGCTCCCCTCGATGCCGAGTCTGGAATCGATCTCTAGTCTGGAAGACTGGGTACCGACACGTCTCGGTACCGATACCTATCGGTACCGGACGCTAGGTACTGGGGATGATTACCGAAGGCGTTCGGTTACCTCGGTACCATTTGAGCTGACACCGATGACTGCTCCGGTGTCGGTGTCGTCTTCGATTCTGACAGCGCTACCGGTATCGGTACCGGTATCCACAGCAGCATCAGAGCCAGCTCCTTCCATGCTTCTTTCACCAGGGTCGCTCCTTTCTATACCAAGTCTGGAGTCGATACCTGGCATGGACGATGTAGTACTGACTGTCACAGGTCCTGACCTCCAGTACCAGCATCCATCCCTTAAGGATCCTTTTTTTTGCACCGTGCAGGATCTTATCTTCCTATATACTCAGGTAGATCCTCCGGTGCCCAGGCTAGTTCTTCAGATCTAGCCTGTCCTGGGAAGGTTCTCTTTGGAGGTCCTTCTTTTCAGGATTTCCTCTTGGATATGGCAAGATCCCTTTCCATTCCTATCCCTGGCCATGATCCAACACAAGGCTCTGTTTCTACTGAAACAAAGGAGAACATAATGCTTCCTTTGCATCATTCCTTGCGGGATCTTCTTCTAAGAATGTGGGAAGCACCTTTAAGGGTACCCCCACCTTCTAGAGCAATTGATCTTCTGTATCAAGTGCCCCCCTCTCCAGGGTTTCAAAAGACTCAACTTCCTCATCATTCCATTGTGGTGGAATCAGCAATGAGGAAGGTGAAAAGTAAGAAAAAGCACTCTTCTTACCCACCAGGTCGTGAGTCTAGGACACTAGATGCCTTTGGACGTCAAACCTTCCAGACATCCATGCTGTCAGCAAGGATTCTCTCATATATTTTTTTTTATATGAGTCTATCTCTTCAGGAGGTCTCAAAGAAATTATATCTTTTGACTCCTTTTCTTTCAGAGCCCAAGACTGCAGACTATTCCTTACTACTTAGTCATATTCAAAATATCTCTTGGTTTCTTACTCGTGCTTCCCTAGACTCATTTGAGTCTGTTAGCAGAACTTATGCTATAGCCATAGGGGCACGACGTAGAGCCTGGCTCCAAGCTTCAGACTTAGACAAATGGGCACAACAAAGACTGGGTAATACTCCTTGCACTGGAGAAAATCTCTTCCATAAGGAGTCTTTACATCAGGTTGCTCAGTGGTCCACTGACGTCCCTGTTTCTGAAGGCTATCCTAAGCCTTCTCCTTCCCCAGAAGGAAGGAAATGCCCTGCCAAACCTTCTTTCCCTAGGAGGAGAAGGTTTTACTCTTCTGCCCATCATACAGATTTTCCCAAGCAGGG